>WOFM01000324.1:0-265170 GCA_011428145.1 Ericerus pela | reverse complement strand
ATCCGTAGGACTTTATTCGTACAAAGTCACGAAGTTGGATAAAGTTTCCCGTATTATTACGATTATTTTGTTGTGTGCCATTGGAGTTGGTGAAAATTACATTGTTGTTGCTGTTGTTGTCGTCATAATTTACATCGTCGATTCGGGAGTGTTTGAACCGGAAACCAAAATGTAATTTAAAATATTAGTGTGTGCGGTATTTTTCGGCACCGAAAGCATCGTCGAATAAGATACCGTTAACAGATAACGAAGGACAACAATAATAATAATAATACATACATTCATACCTACATACATACATACATACATACAGTATACTCTTATAAGTCCTATACCCGTGATAAATGTAATAAGTGTGTATATATTAAACGGCGACAACGATGGTCGGATACTAGGTACCTAGTGTTATCGATTCTGTAAAAGATTGATAATTGCAATCGAGTCGTTTTATTGAAGTATGACGGTAGCAAATTTGTCAAAAAAAATAAAAAGCGTCCCGTATGCAAAGTGTGTTTATACTTATTATCTTGTGAAGAGTTTAAGTTTAGGAATTTTGATGATAGATGACGGATAACTGCAGGAGGGCCTGTAGTAATTGAAGCTATAAAAAGAGCTTCATTATTTCTACGATGCATGCACGCATGCGGTAACTATGAATGGGGCTGCACGAAAAAATTTATTGTTTGATTATTCTATTTTTTTTTCTTTCCTTTTTTTAAGTGAATTATTAATGAAGGTGTCAACGTGTCATACACTTGCGAGAATTATACATTCATTATTAGTGTCAAAGATCTTCATTCTTTAGGAAAGAAAAATGTTACATTTAAGAGAACTGAGTAGACGTGTTGAAAAAAATGAATTCTAAAAACTGCGTCTACGGCGAGAAAACTAGCAATTCTTCGTAAACCATCTCGATGGAAAATTGATATCGATTTTATTTAAATTAAAAAACTATTTTTAGTCGACTTAGTGCACTTTTCGACATTAATCGCGGATGTCTTTTTCCGATTTTTGCTGTTGGTGAATGAATTGAAATCGAATTATAGGAGTATGCTGGGGGAATTAAATCCATCAGCTTTGGATAGCCGTATAACGACTTGAAAATGGGATCGATTTCTAATCTGTGTTACGTCATTTTTTGGTCGATTTTCCTAGCCAACTTTTCATTGCCACCTTTCTTATAAATTTTCCTTCAACCTAGCTCACATTCTGTAAATCGCAAAAATGGTTGAACCGATTGGTATGAAAAAAGGAATATATTCATTTCAACTCACCAGTGGTAAATCATTATTTTATACAAACATGCAATAAACTGTGCATGCACAGCGAAAGTTTCAACATTAATTTGCTTGTTTCCCTAATATATCACGTATGGTTGAACGGAAAGATGTGAAATTTGAGTTGCACATTTGTCTTCATTCACCGGAACTGTTTGACAACATATCGATATGTTTGCAGTTTATATCGATACATTTTTATATAACAGTATTGATAAATTATATCCATATTTTTACGATTGTTAGTCTGTAGAAAAATTTTTGCGTTCATTCAAAAAAGAAGGAAGAAGAATAGTAAGAGAGAGAGCAAAAAAAAAAGAGCGAATGAAAAAATTGAATAGCCTTTGTTCGGGCAATTGTTTACGAGTTTGTTGACAAAAGCAGTTCAATCACATCTGGTTGCATGAATCTTATGAATTAAAAGATGGTTTTAAAAAAATTAAAAAAATTCAGTGATTACAGGTAGGTATGTAACCTTTTTTGTTTGTATTGCCTATTTGCTATTTAAACGTGAAAGGCAGCTATTACTCGAATATTTTCAAAATTAAAAACGATAAAAATGAAGGAATGAACAAAAAATTTTCTCAAAAATATAAATTTTCGTGTATTCTAAATATATAAAAAAAATATTCTTGATTGGAAATGTTTAGGAATTGAGTTGACGTACCGAAACTCAATATTTAATAAAATTATTAAAGTACGTAATTCGAATTTAGAAAAAGATCAGAAAATTTCGAGAATTGATGTGGTACAAGGCCTACCATTAAATTTCTGTGGACTAAATCAGTTCTCGAAATTTTCTGCTTTTTTCTAAATTCGAATTGGGTACGTTGACAATTAAATATTGAGTTTTGGTACGTCAGCTCAATTCCTAAACTTTGCCAATTAATTACATATTTTTATATTTTTAGAACATGCGAAAATTTATTTATGTTCGTTTAAAACAATTATGGCTGTCAGAAAAGTGGACTGTTGAACGAAATACTTTTCTTCATACTATCCGAAAGAGTTTCTATCTGTCACCTTTAGCAAGCAGGTTTGTTTTCTCTCAAAAACCATGAGCATTGTTTCTTTTTCTTAAGGTATGCTTATATTTGACAAATGAACGAGTTTGTTGCGTAAAAACGCTGGAAAGTTGAAAAAAAATAGGGAAATCATCAAATTTCATTATTCATTTATGGTGTAGCTTTACAGTAGTTGTTTGATGGTAGAAAATGGTTCGAATTTGGTTTTGTAATTAACTTGAACGGTTATCATATAACTACTTTTTTAAGAAAAAATATAATGAAATTATCGAAAACAAAAATTTTATTTCTCAATTCGAGTCCTATACACGAATTTCGTTGATTGTACTTGAGATGGACGTCGGCAACGAGTTCATGAGAATGAAGTTTCTGTTTCTGCGTTGTTGTTGCTTGAAACGTTTTACAAAATATTTGTTATTTTGAAAATATGACGCTAAAATTAACCGGTTTTTAATGATCATCTGTTTATTGGATATTATTTCGAATTCTGCACGGCATATTGGTTAGGGGTTCGGATCACAAATTCGCAACCTTAAGTCTAAGTTGGATAGCCGTTGCCATCTAATTCTGAACCCGCATAATAAAGGCGTAATTAGTTTAGTCCATTAGGTCTTCCTACGTGTAGTTGGAAAATTCATGTTTAGAGACCACTGGCCTGTAAATCCTGACAATTCCCTCTTTGCCCCAAATATCGACGTTAAGTAGCTCTTAGTGGTTCGATGCCGGAACCTAATGAAAACAGTGGTACTGTTGAGTAGACTTACCGAGGGTCGATGGTAGGATTTGCTCGAAGGGAGAGTTCAGATGTAAGTTTTATCATTATTTCTCCTTGAAATATTATTTTTTTCACATTTTATCCAGTAATACAGGAATGCTTTCTACCATCTCCTTCTTAGCTGTCTCCACAACATCGGTCCTTTATCATTGGCGGCGCAAGGGATTTGCGATTTCGGGGATGGTTCAGAATTCTGAATGGGGCCCGGGATTCTCTTTATGTTCGAAAACCTAAGTATTAAAGTCGATCTGGTATCATGATACAGAATTGAGAGTAGGTTCTTTTTCGTCTCATGACCTCAGGAAAGCTTTAGTGCTATTAGCTGAAATTAGTACGCATTTTTGTGTAGTACGGTAAAGGTCGCAGATAGCTTTGAAATTTGGTACACTTATTTGGATCTTGACAAGGATGAGGCCTATTGTTTTTGGTCCCGATCGGCCGAATGGTGCGTCCGGTACATCCTATTATGTTCCATTTTTTGAGCTTTAATGGTTCTAAAATACGTAATTTTAAAGGAGTAGGCACGAAATTTGGTACCGATATTGAGTATATTGTATTCTATCATTCTCAAAAATTTGGTTTCAAGCGGCTTATTTGAAAAAATCTTCAACTATTGCTTAGAAGAGTAGATAATTCCAGATGAAATAAAAAAGATGTGTGGAAATCGCGCTTGCTTTTATTTTATTTGCCAAACAATCGTTTAACAACAACTTGCGCACGAATTTTATAATCTCGCAATACATTTATTCATTATGAATTTCCTCGACACTTCATTAAACGTAGTTTTTATTTATTTAGATTTTTTTTGGCTCAGAAAACCTACGTTTTCTAGCGTGGTTTATTACTGCGCCAGAGTTTTTTTTTCTTTAAAAATTTCTTCTTAGCTGCTGCAGTATTGCCTATTCTAAAAATTCCTTCGTTTTCATTTCTCCTTTTGTCGTTTTTGCCCTTCAAATTGTTTTGCATAAAAATGTTTAGCTGCTGGTGTGAATAGGAAGTCTGCCAATTTGATTCAATGGTCGATTTTCTATGCTTACCAAGCCATAGAATTTATGTTTCAGTAGTAGCTTGAACTTTTTTTGTTTTGTTTGTTGAAGAGATCGAACTCAGAAACTTCCCCCTTGACGCCGATCCTGAGATTTGAAGAAATTAAGTACGAGGTTTTTACTGATGTTTTTAAGCTTTTGGTGTCCTAGGTTTATGCTTGTAAAGCATTTTTATAAGTTTTTATTCGATTCACTACTGTGATTTTAAAATATACCAATACTGCAGCCAACCTTCCGCAACGAAATAATGTTTATTTCGCATGAAGCTAAAGCCAAAAAAAATAAAATAAAGGCTTATTTTAAAAAAATTCAATTTTAACGTAAATTTATTTCGATACCTGTCGCTGGAAATGATCTTTAGAAGAGCCAAAAATATGTTAATTTTTGCTGTGTTTTTAGTCAAAAAGTTTTTCGTGGTCAATGTATGTGTTGAAATTTCATATTATTGTGCATCACTGGGATTTTTGAAATAAAATTTTATGTTCGCAAACATGTTATTGTAATCTAAAAAACTTGAAAATCGTACTTCGAGCCTCGTGAAAAACATTGATGGTAAACTGTGAACGTTTTATAAAGCCGTTATTCCCAGAAATCACCACCGATATCGTTCGTTAGGTTGAAGTTATGAAAAGTGTATTAATTTCACGATCTTTGCTCTTTGCTTGTCTACATAGATTGCCTGAGGCATGTTCTAAAAATATCAGCAAGGTTCTTATTGCTTACTTTATAATCTGTTGAAGTAAGCAAGCTGAGAACTTCTGAGTTCAATAATTTTTTTTAGTACCGTTTATCGAATTTTATTTGATGAGATTTTCCTGCCCAAAACTGAAGAGGTAAAACTAAATTTTCTCTTTCGGTTGTGCGGAATGTATTTTTTAGACTTCCGTTTTGTTTGATGAATCTTCGGTTCATGTGGTACTGAATATTTTTAATTCGTTTCTGCTATCTTTTTCCTTTAGGCTTCCTTTACTGGTTTTTTTGAACTATTTTGATAGATCGTAGATTAATAACCGGTAACACCCATTTGATAAGAGAAAACGAGAAATGGCTATTTAACGAATCAATGAACTCATAAATAATGCTTGAAATCGAAAGTTGAAAGATAATTGCAATCAT
Organism: Ericerus pela; assembly: GCA_011428145.1. Lineage (NCBI taxonomy): Eukaryota > Metazoa > Arthropoda > Insecta > Hemiptera > Coccidae > Ericerus > Ericerus pela. The sequence continues at coordinate 259,931 of WOFM01000324.1, read as the reverse complement.
TTTAATTAAGAGTGTATGAACTCAGTCGCCGGCGTGTATTTTTTTTTTATTAGCGAGACGAAAAAAATTTTATTAATGATACAAAAATGCTTGATGACAAGGCTGAAAGTATAGCCTGCACGAATCATGAGCTGTGATCATTATGAGCATGGGACATCGAAAATGAAAGCAGAATTGTTGATATTTAGAGGAACATGTATAGAAAAAAGCTGAGTAAATTTTATTGTAAGTATCGGACCGCAAAAATTAAAAAAGCTCATCAAGTTCACAGAAAAACAAATATTCTATGTTGTGTGTAAAAATAAACGGCAAATGGTAGTACGAGTATGAAAATTCACATAGGTACATGTTTTGTAGGTCATTTTAATTTATTCTACTCGAAATTCAAAAAATTTTGCCCCAATGGTCGATTCAATATCCCCTAGATCAGTATTTTGCAATTATTTCAAAAACAGTGATAGCGTAAAAACACTTCAGTATGAAATTTTCTGCTTAAACTTGCCTATAAAATGATGCTAAATACGATGTAATTCCTTGCATCAGGGCTCAACGGTGAAATGCTCAATGTAGAACCCTTCTTTCATCAGACTTTTTTTATAATTATCTCAAAATTCATGTCAAATATAGAAAAAATATTTCAGTCAAGCATTATTATACTTTATATTTCCCATAATGTGAGTACATTACAAAACCACTTTGACTATTTTTGGGGCTACCGTGTGTGGTGCTAAATACCTATGGTGGTCCTGAAATTGTTGATTCATGTCAAAGTTATCGTTATTTGACATGTTGAATGCGATTGTGATTAACAAAATTTAGTACCTTCGCAGGAAGTCGAGTTGTACCCATATTTTTCTTGATGAGACCCAATAATTGGAAACAGTGAACGAAGTTCATAGTGTGACTAATGGAATGTCACTTCTAAGTAAATCACGTTAAATCTTCTCTATTTTGGCATCAAAATCACCGAGAGACCAATATTTATTAATCAACTTCAACTTAATACCTACTGCGAGGAATCCAATGTACTCTAAGCAATTATAACGTGAAAAAAAAATTGTTTTTTATTGTGAATCGTTCTTTAAATACCAAAATATAAACAAAAAATAATAAAGATTAGAAATTTACACAAACTTTTGCACCTGCAACTTTGAAAGTCATGCACGGCACATTGAATTCTGTAAAAATTGTTCCAGTGTAGGAACCATTTGCTACCCATGTCAACCCATCCCCATTAGGCTGGAAGCCACTGGTGTTACCTTCAGATGATTGGCATGGCTTCAGATTTTGCCTGGCTGATAAGGAATCTTTTGTTGATCAGTAGTTTTTGTTTTCTTTTTTAGTGTGCTAAATTGTCAGAAAACACACTTCTTTAAATTTTGTTCTCTGTTCTCTAATATTTGGGGGCAATTAAGAAGAATGTGAATTCAACTCGATTTCCTATATTGGTACAAAATTTTGTTAATCAGAATCGTGTTCAACATGTCAAGTAACTATGATTTTGACATGAATCAACAATTTCATGACTACCAAGAGTATTTAGCACCTTTTACAGTAGCCCAAAAAATGGTTAATGTGGTTTTGTAATGGACTCAGGTTATGGGAAATTTAAAGTAGAATAACGTTTGATTGAGATATTTTTGTTGTATTTGACATAAATTTTGAGATAATTATAAAAAAAGTATCTTATGAAAGAGGGGTTCTACATTGAGCATCTCAGCATGAAGCTCTAATGCAAGGAACTGCATCATATTTAGCATCATTTTATAGGCAAGTTTATGCAGAATATTTTTCTACTGAGGTATTTTTACACTATCTGTCACTGTTTTTGAAATAATTTCAAAATACTGATCTAAGGGATATTGAATCCACCAAAGGGGTAAAATTTTTGGAACTTGAGTCAGATCAATTAAAATTAAATAAAAAAAATATGTGTGAATTTTCATATTTGTACTAAAAGTAATAATAATATACCTATTGGGTGGTGTCGTAGAGAGTTGATGCTAATAAAGCTGGAAAAATAGCCTGAATTAATAAATGCACGGCTTATGCACCATTGTTGCATTGACTTCATTAAGGCGAGTAGGACTTCTGAGATGGAATAAATTTATTTTTCAATTCTTTACTCTTGAGCGTAATTTTTATCGAATGGTACACTCAATTCTGTAGAGATACATTGCGGCAACTTCAAATAACATTTTAAAAGCAAACTTATGAAATGAATTCAAGGTTTTTAGAAGTATTTAGTTTATTTCCAATTTTTTATCGGGCGTTCACAATACATGACTTAATCCATTATGCAGTTTTTGTTTGTTTTTTTTTAATGAGTTTTCGATATCAGGCGACTGTATACTGTAGAATTGATTTCTCGGTTGGTATTGGTACCATTTTTTCAGAAACCAAGGAACGTGACAACGTGTGAAAACTGAATTCTGTAGATTTAGGTATTCTAGAACATAAAGTCAGATTATTTTCTAACGCATTTTTATTTCTTTTAAAATTGTAAATAATTTAATTTTTTGATTTTTTGCAAATATTTTTCTCATCTGCTTGTGAACTGTTCACATTCCAGCCTTATTTATCCACAATCATCTCAAAATTAAATTTTCATTTTTGAGAAAAATTAAATCATATTTTTTTTGCTTAGTATTCTGTATTCCTTGTCCCTATACTGGCTGAGGCAACGAGCTAGATAATTTTCGAGCTAGATTTTCGGAAAAAGGTTCCACCATTGAAAACAGCTGTTCATTATTATTGAATGAAGTTCAAATACTTAACTCGGCCAAGAACATGTTGTATTTAATCGGATGGTATAGCTATAGAATAAATAATTCTCAAGTCCGCACAAACAATTGAGGAAATTTCATTTTTCTCCTATGTAGTGTGACACAGAAAACAAAAGTAATTTTGATTTTATTTATCTCAAATTCTCTAATGGTGGAACTAAAAGACTGATAGAAGCGAAAAGTCTCGAGGCTTTTTGGAAAAGTGCATTTTTTTGTGCATTTGTCTTGCAGTATCTTTTAGACTTCTTTTATTGAGATATTTTAATCGTATGAGTTAAAACTATTTATCGCGTTTCTTTTCAGTTTTGTCAAATCGAAATCATCTCAATTAACGTTATCTGGTCTTAATTCGTACATTAGAGCAATGGTTTTAAAACTTATAGAAATTACGACTCAGTTTAAAAAATTTCGAACATTCAGGATCACTTAGTACATTTGGAAAGAGGTGAAATGTCCTCAGTGTTATAAATTTTTCGCAACCCGTCAAAAATTAGGAGCCCATGCATTGGAAAAGGTTGCTCTATAGTATGTTACTATGTTTTTCAATCTAATTCTTGGTAAAAGAAATTGTGTATCCTAGAAAGTTACGAGAAAAAAATCCATGTGTTTCGTTGTAGAATTGAGAGAATAAAATTAAAATTCGTCAGATCTTTGGTATCTTGAAGACAAAGTTTCAAATCACTAACCAGCACTGAACCATTATAATTTGCTGGTTATCAGTCTGTGTGGTGGGATTACACATTGAATGAAATTTCATCGTTAATGGTAGATTTATCTTTTCGGTCATATTATAGGTGTATGAATACTCCGCAGCCCTATCTCACCAATGTTAACGAAACGTTCCATCATTCTAAAACCCTAAAATGAACATAGAATTTCTGCACATGTGCAGTATGTCTTTTTATAAGATTTCATTCTACTCACTACTACGATTTTAAAATATACTAATACTGCAATCAACCTTCCACAACGAAATAATGTTTATTTAGTGTGAAGCTGAAGCCAAAAAAAAAATGAAAAAGCTTGTCTTTTAAAAATTTGTTTTTAACCTAAACTTATTTCGTCTGTTTTTGAATCCTTTTTCAGAATTTACTTGATTCACAGAAAAAAATTTTTCGGATAGCTTAGATTCACAGAACCAACAGAATGAAGACAGATGCAAAAAGACATACTCCGCATGTGCAGATAATCTGTGCCAATTTTAGAGTGTTTGAATGTTGGCGCGGATTTTTGTGTTTACCTGGGTATCCAAACACCCTTTACATGATCGAAGATTTACCTTGATGTTACCTGCATGCTTCTGATTGAAATACATTCATCTTGTTTGGAAACATGCTAATAGTATCCATTCAAAGTTTAACTCATGGAATGTTAATTTTATTTGACTAAATCGGAGGAAATGAAAAAGATCTGTAATAAAAATCGTTTTCCATGGTGTTCATGCGTTTTTGGTTGGTTGTATGCTCGTTAGCCGTACATTTTTGATCAGATTGTCATTGAAAAGTATAAATTGGAGACATCGCATGAGGTAAGTAGGTGAGTAATTCCACTTTTGGCGTTGTTTCTTTCCACGGGAGTTTTTTTGTTGCAATCTTGAAATAATATTAAGATATTAATACCATTAAAGCATCTGTGGGTTTAAAATTTCTTCTTTGAAAAGAATGAGATTGGTAGTGCCCATGTTTCTACCCTTCTTCAAACTCTTAAAATTTTCTGACTAAGGGGCTGTAAGTTATCTCCCGATCAAATTATTCTAGAAATTTAATGTGCGCAAAATATAGAAGTAAATCAGAATATCTCACTTTATTAACTTCCAGAAACACAACTTTTAATAATTTTTCAATATTTTGTGGATTCATGAATGGGTAAATCTTCATTTTGCTATCACCAAAACAGAAAATCGTTGATGAGTTTTGCATAGACAGGGATGAGATCGATATGTGTAGTGATTCATCGTTGTTTCCATTTAGTTTTGACAATTTACGGCGCATATTGCTGACATCTCAGCGAGAAATAAGGGCTGCTGGTATTTTAAATATGTTTATATTGTATTTGTAACTGTTGAGAATATCTTGCGTTTAAAAGCAGTGGCTTCCAACCGGGGTACCACAACCCTCATCCAGAGGTGTTGCGAGATACTAAGAGAAAAATTAAAATAAGTGAAAATATTTTTTTATGATTCAAAAATTGTAAAACTGCCTTGTGACTCAATGGTGGGTTGCCGCATGGTTAGGTACCCACAAAGATGAGTGCAGTGAAGCAAAAAAGGTTGAGAACCACTGCTCTAACGGCTGAGCACACTAGCACATTAATTAAATGCGATATCGAGGTGGTCAAATTCTCCATTGCATCTAAATAATGCACTAGTATGCTGAAGCCTTGTAAGTGGTGACATATCATTCCATCTTGGAATACTTCCATTGAACGAATCTTTTAGAGGAACGACTCCGAGTCATTTTACCTGGAAAAATGAAATAGTCCCATTTTTTTTTTCATTTTCGTTCATTTATTCATTCATTCGATTCATTTTATAATCTGTACGTACAGTTTTACTTGATTACTTCTAGTTCAATGAGTTGGACTTGGCTCACTAAGCTTGCTTCAGCATGTATCAACTCTTATTTTCTTTCATTGTTTTCTTTCTTTCCATTCTAATTTTCGTCTCATTTTTTGAAACTGGTGGAACTAATAAAGTACTTCGAAGAACTAGTTCCACTCTCGGAGTCGGAAGTGGTGGAAGCAGATCCATGAAAATAACTAAAATTCCCATCATTTCTTATATGGTGGAGTTTCAGCTGTTATTTTCGGTGATGATTTTTGAATCTGTTTGCGGCGAGTTGTCGCAAGTTTGACTCCTCGATTGCTGCGAATGTGCCAAATACGCGCCATTCCTGCGGCTTTTATTTTCTACGGTTGCCTTCAGAAACACCCTTGTATTTCTTGTATTATCAATTTCCGCAAAAGACTGGAAACAATCGCGAATGGTGCGCCTCCTAATGGCGGTGCCTGCGCTACCTGGTCACGGCCAGGGTTATGCGGTCAACTTCTACGACGTTCGTAATTATCATTATAAGTATTTAGACGCATTCGTGGAACGAGTCGATTTGTAGCAGTTGTCTGCTGTTAACGGACATCGCCGGGAGAAAGAGAGCGAGCGAGAGAGAGATGGAGGGAATGTACACCACGCTGGACAAATGCAGCAACCACCGCCAGCAGCCCAATACTCGACTGGCTGAAGAGTGTGACTTCTGCTGCCGCATAAAAATGAGACTTTTTAATCGCGTTTATTCGCGATTCGAATTATTGTTATTATTGCCTTGCTTCTGCCAGTAAGTACTAAGTACCGGCAAGACACGCAAACTATGGAAACGACGTATTCGTTTTTTATTTTGGTTTTTTATTTATTTTTCTTTATTTTACGACGGGTCACAGGCAGACACGAGGGAGCGAGCAAACCGGCTGTCGAATAAAATTACATTCCCGAGGATGAGTCACACTTGCTGAGCGATCTATTCAAATGGACAGAGTTTTAAAAAATTTAAACCATTAACTTGTTGGACTAAATGGGAAGAAAAAAAAAAAAAACGAGCGAGTGTGCAAGAGAGAAGAGTTGCAGAGGAAGAGAAAGAAATTATACGATGAAAATAGAGGAACGGTTTCTTTTTTGCGCACGTATTTTATATGAGCCCATATAATATATACACGCGGACTATATACTGTTCGCTGTATGTACTCGTTCGCTGTTCGATGCTTCGATAAAAGTTATTACAACCTAATTGGAAAGCCCGGTGATCTATTTCCTCTGGATATGGTTCTTTTTTTCTTCTCCTGATCCTCCTGCTGCCTCATCCTATTATTTTGGAGACCGTATCTATCGTTCGTTGACATTTTACGCTTGCTATACATATACGAACGTTTTGGTGTGTGTGTGTATATATATATGTATTCGTAGAAAATGGTGAAGAAATTTTCCAGCAATTTTCTTCGCCTCTCCAGTGGATGACGAATTTGATGGCCTGGTTGTTGTTGAAGAATGTGAGAAAAACGAAGAAATAATGAAGAAAAAAAAAAAAGAAGCTACTAAAATAGGAGAGCCTCCGTATACGACGTTGATGAGAGATCTTTTTGGTTTTCGAGACCATGATCGTTTGCTGCTGCTAGGTTTGGTCTTTTTGACTTTTTGGATGTTCGGATGTAGGTGCTTGCAATCATTTTTTTAAATTGTTTGATAGAGGTAGTATACAGAGTTCTGCTGTACTCAGGTCGAGTTGTTGAAATTGTGTGATGATGTCATCATGACGTATCGTGCACGGAAATGATGAGTCTCATGGAAAGCTCGGTAAATAAGGTCGAATCAGCCACGTAATTAGTCTGCGTCCGTGAAAAGTAAATCCGATTTAAATCTACATTTTTAGCAGGTTTTTTTTTTTTTTGTATTAAATTTGGAGTAAAATGATGACTGTTGTTGTACACCATATACGAAGTTGCTGCCTTTGCCATCCGAAATGAAAATATTTGTTGAGTACAATCGGCAATTGGAATTTCATTGAAATAAAAAAGAATTCAAGAGTGTCTTTTGCCGATTTTTGTTTCCGAAGCAAACGCGTCATATTTATTTTTATGTTGTAGCATCAGGGCCTCAGAGAGAGGGGGAAAGGGCACCAAAGGTCCCGAGCCCGGATTTCCTTGGTGATCCCGAAAGGACTCAAATTTTAACATAAATAGCAATTTTGAAGTGAAGGTTTGAAGAAGGCATCAAGGCCTATCTATGGAGGGTTTTGAATGGCAGATCTACTTAGTTTAAAAAACAGCACTAAAATACATGTTCTAGAACATGAATAAAACCTAGAAGAAGTTTTTAAGTAACTCCTCTCGCAAAATCGTTTTCTCAATTTATAACCCCTCCTACAGGTAAATCCTACAGTTGGGTACTAAGAGGTCAATCTATTTTCCTTGGGCCCAAAATTTTTCTCTCAGAAAAAGCTGAACATATTCAACGAATTTCGTGAATTTAATCGAGGATACTGCCTGTGGGGGCCTAAGTTAATGTATTTATCTGGACAATCTTCATTGTAAACACTAAGTTTCATTGAGCCTGGGGAAAACAGTTTTTATCTTCTCAAAACGTTTCGATGATTTAGAGGGAAATGTCATAAGTTGAGGCTTTATTTTTTCATTATTTTTATGATTCTTTTTCCTATGAAAATTCGAAGGACTTTACAATGTTGAGAATGGGATAATTTTATTGATATTTTTTCTAACCACTATCGAATGAAACAAAACATTTTCCCTGGAAAACTAAAACATTTTACTGAATTAGTTTGATTGATGTAGTAAAAAGTGGAGTACTACAACTTTTTTTATTTTTGTATGGCTTTTTGATTTAACAGGCCCTAGAACTTTGAAAAGGTTTGTCGATTTACTGGAGTGGAAATGAAGAAAAATTTTTGCTGAAAAAATATAGAATATCCTAATCCAACTTGCCGAGTAGGTTTTGAGAAAACGTTTTTATCCTGGAGATAACGCTTTTGTATCGCATGCCTTTACCACAAAATTTTTTTGAGAGCCGAATAAAATTGGCATTTATGATTACGACCACTGTGTCTTGATATAAGTCAAAATTTTGACCCCCTACTTTCATGTAAGTTTTTGAATGTTTTCAGTCACCATACATACATTTCTACAAAATTTCGTTCAGTTACTAAGAAATTAGCTAAACCCACTCTTCAGTTCTTTTTTTTCTGTTGGTTTTGGGTTCTCTGCCTTAGTTTCAATGGCCTATCGTATTTGTAATTATACTTTTTCGTCAAAACGGTTCGACTAATTTTTCTAACTTGAAAATCAAGAAGGGTCAATTCATCCGATTTGAGCGCCTATTTTGCAATTATTTCTAATTCTGTATATAGTAGCTGCAAGAAATATTTTTATTGTCTGCTAGCTGTGACTCGACTGTTGATTAATTCATTCTTTAATTACGTATTACATTAATTTCCCGTATTACCTGTTGGAAAAAATAGCCGTGAGTGGAAACGATGTATTCAAAAGTGGATTTAACGGTAAATTTTTCCATTTAAAACTACCGTTTCGGATGTTCAGGATAGTATCCAATACATTATGCTGACTGTTGAGCCAATGTCTTGTAATAAGTATCAGTATTCTCTTGGTCAACGAAATGTCCAAAGAAAATTTCCTCAAATTTTTCATAAAATGCTTTCGTACTTTATGTGTCCCCTTTTTCATAGACGATATGAAGTACTTGTTTGGTTCCATTTCTTCGTTTCGAAATGGTTTCTAAAAAGAAGTGTTCGTATGTGTGTTTCCATCAATCTGTGATATTGTGTATTCTTGATGGAAAAACAGGTTTTGATTCCTGTAACGCACCTGATTCATACGTTCTTGCATGTATACTGTAGCATAGATAGCCCAACAAGTTTATTTTTTATTGATTTCTGTAGAAAGTGAATTTTATACTCTTGTACCTAGTATGTTTTTATCGCAGTTTTTTCTGCATTTGGGAATTTAAATCATTCCTAGCCAATAATTTGTTTGCGATTTCTTAAAATTGCATTAATCTGCTTTCTCACAACCATAAATTGTTCCTGCTTATTGTAAGCTTTTATTGTACTCCCTACTGCGATTTTAAAATATATCAATGCTGCAACCAACCTTCGGCAACAAAATAATGTTTATTTCCTATAAAGCTAAAGTCAAAAAATAAAATAAAATAAAAGCTTATCCTTTAAAAATTCGTTTTTGACCTGAACTTATTTGAAGAGTTCAGATAAGAGAACAGGAATATTCAACTCATTCCATAAATTTTTCTGTTAGAATAGTCTTGAATTAAATTATGACGATTTTGAAGAAGTGCTTTGTTGCTTTCTGAATGTGAAAAATAATCGAAAAACTGAAAAAGACGAATCCTGTTACGTAAATGACTCGGTTGAGATAGTGGACTGGTCGCTAAATTCTCTCTAGTTCTCTTTAACTCACATCGTTGAATAACTTGTTCGTTTTGGGTTTTGGAAAATTAATTCTCAATCAAAATTCTTGAACGTTATGCAAAAATTTTAGAAAAACCAGTCTCCAAGTGTTGGAAATGGTTCAAGTTTTTTCCCATAGACTCGTTGCATTTTACCTTATTCAATATTGTATTTTATTTACGTTGGTGATCCACTGTGAAATCAATTAACATACTACGTTGTATTATTTACTGTTGATTTCATTGCTAATGAAGCGTTAAGAAAAATTACTCCCGACGATAAATCGTCGCAATTATACAGACTCGTACGCGAAGTTGGTACATATTTTTGACTTCCGAAGTTTTTTCCCCCTCTTTTTGTGGAACACGAGTTAATTAACTGGTTGGTTTTGTGGAGTTGATTTGCTGCTCGCGAAAAGCAAGTTCTCTCTTTCTCGTAAACGTGTATTTCGGTTGAGGAAGATGTTATAATAAACAAGAACACGCTAGCGAAACATAACGAATATCCTAACTTTTTCATTTCAAGTTACAGCACCTTTTCAACGTGTAAATTTTTTACAGCGTAGTCTAACCTCTTTATTATTTACTTAAATTCATTCGGGTGGACTTTGATTTTAAATAAATATTATGATTCTTTGATCTGTCTCAGTTAAACGAGTTTTTTTGTCTCTCTGGCTTTCATTATTATTATTATTATTATTATTATTATTATTATTATTATTATTATTATTATTATTATTATTATTATTATTATTATTATTATCATTATTGTTATTATTGTTTTTTTTTTTTTGGCAGACGTCGACTTTTCTCGTTTGCATTGTTGGAATTCTTAGTTTTCGCGAAAAACTGCCAACTTTTGGGCGTGAAACGGTGTCCGAATTCATTCATTCGTTTTTCTTTTTATTCGTTGATTTTGTGACCCATTTCGAGGGCTGTTAACACGAACTCGGGTCTCTAGATTTGACATCAATTCAATAATCGCCTCTACACATCTTCCACATGAATTTGAAGTATAGTTAAAACTGATTTGATCGATAGTTCGGGACTGGAACTCTGTATACGGGTAGAATAGTAGAAACTATATTCTACTTTTGGACTTTAATTTGAATAGAAATCTTACATAGGAAAGGGGACATAGCTTTAAGCTTCATGTGGGGGTACTTCAACGTAGGCACTTACCATCATTTAATTTTATCTTACCGAATATTAGAATCCCATTTTTCGGGAATTAATTACAGAAGGTGACTTAAATTACAAATTAATCATAATTTCCAAGAAAAAGCATGGAGTGAGTGAGGAAGAAAAAAAGAGCGAAATAGGTCAAAAAAGGGTTTGAGTGGTGGGAGAACCGGACCTAGCTACGGTGTCTAGATATGTTTGTTAAGATTCATATATATTGAGGTGACACAGATGGCAGTTCAAAAGCTAGACGAAGAGGTGTAGAATTAGTGAAATTTCTCCGAGCAATTAAGGTATCCATACAAAATAACATTATCTTCCGGATTCTTTGTGGTGATTGTATCATGACATTTTAATATCCTATTTTAAATAATAATTTTTTTAGATTTTCTAGGTGTCGCTGGAAGGTTTTGATTGAAATTATGTTTAGAATAGTGCGAAAGATAATTGAGTGTGATATCAACATGTCTAGGTCTCCTCTTTCCATAATATCAATAATATTATGTTTATTTTATCTTTTCATTTGCTATATTGATATTATTATCATATTATGCCTAACAGACTCCTAAGAACTGAATTTACGACACTCCTTTTGTAAACTGGTGGAAAACCAAATTAACGATCGTGTATATTGTGGAAAAAAGTTGACAGCATTATTTATATCATGAACTGCGGTGCATTCGCAATAAAAAAAATAATCTAGTTGAATGTCAATGTCATTTTCAAGTAATCTTGAAGCCATGCAACAATGTAGGTATCAATCAAACAACTTATTTCATTCATGGTCTGATTATTATACCGTACTCAAAATGGAGGTATGGTTGGTTTTGTTCAATAGCGATTGGTGCTCCCTCGTTTTATTGAATAATTCATGTGAGGTGACCATTAGCCACAGGATCTCGATTATCCTTTTTCCTTTCATAGACGTATAATCTTTAGACGTCGGGTAAAAGCCCCCCCCCCAAAAAAAAAATATATATATATAGATAATTAAATCAAACTACAGCTATAACAAAATCGTGAAAATTCTCACATTTTTTGTTCAGTGCGATAAACAATAAATTATTTTTTAAATTCATTGGATGTGACAACATGAGAAAGTATGTGATTTGGAATTGGATGAATGGTTATAGAATGAAAATAAATTATAGCAATACAATAAAATTACAAAAATGGACGGTGTTTAAGGTAAAAATAAACCTTAACCTTTTGTGAAAAATACCATCTTGACAAATAGTGAGTGCTCATCTCTACCAGTAGATAAAAGTAACCCATTAAGAGAATGGTAAATAACTGGATTTTCAAAACTTCAATGAAAATAACTGACAAGTGCTGGTATAGTAATACTCGTATCGTATTTATATGGAGACTTATCAAGATACCTAATTAAAAATGACTCGTAAATTTTTTAGACATTCATTAGGCCTATTTTATTTTGTTTTGTTTTTCTTTCACTAAGCAGGTAGAATTTATCTGCATTTAAATTTAATTGTCAAGAAAAAATGCAAATTCATTAAATTATCAAAATTGGCGTTGCTTTTGAAAATTCGACGCAATTATGGTTCTGTTGTACAAATTTGAATGCATTGCTTTCAATTCTAACCGATTGGGCTTATATAGTGGAATAGGTAGGTACTAGCTGCTCGTTTTGAATAAGTAGGTACATTGCGTTTTTTTCTGTAGTACTTATCCTCTGATTAAAAATACAAACATAAACTGATAAAGTTTTGAAACGTACTTTTGTGTGGTTACCAGTGTATCGGGTCGTTCCACCGGTTGTAATAAAATGAAGGAAACGTAGGAAGTGTGTCGGTGTAACTCGCATACAATCGTATTTTTCACCTGTCCCAACTTTTTATTTCTGCATTTAAAGAGAGAAAAAACTTTAACTTACATTGGTACTCGGCAATATATTTCCATCTTAATCATTTGAATATGGTATTTGAGAAAAGTTGGCAACATGACTCTGCAGGGGTTCGAACTCAGTCGTGTGTACTGTGTACCATTCTTGAACCGAATCTTAAATTTATAATTAAATGATTGAATTACTATTAATGTTAGTAGTCTGTGTGGTGTAGTGGTTCGGTGCTTGGTTTTGCAGTTCAAAGGTTATAAGTTTGAGAATGGCCGCTACCATATTCTTAACCCAAAATGGCGGTATGTTCGGTTCAGTTTGATTGGTGCTGCAGTTGTGGTTGAAAAATTCACGCTGTGAGGCCATTGGCCACCGGATCCCAACAATCCCCCTTTCCTTTTCAGCAGCAGGTATATCCCTCAGACGGTGTATAAAATGGCCTCGTAGTCATAGCCCAATACATACTAAGGACAGTATTCATTTACAACGCTGTCGACACTACATTTACTGTTGAACAAATGTTCACATACATAAGGGCCTGTTACAAACTACTGCCAAGTTATGTTACCCATCTATTGCTTGGTTCTATTGGTCCGTTTGATGTGAAAAGTTATGATGTAAATCAACAACAGTATTGTGATAAGTTGTATAAATCATATTAACATAAGGTCACGTTTTCACAACTGTTGTCAAAAAATAATCTAAGGGTACAACAATCGCAACTTACCACACCAACTCTCAAGTAGGTTGTAAACTGGGATAACAATCCGTAACTTTCTCACAGCTAGCGCCAACAAAACAGCTTCTTTGACTTCATCAAATTTTGACGATGTACACGAGTGCAAAAAGAACGCAATATTTTCATGATAGGGAGAGTTATTCCACAACATTTTGGCGTCGTTTCGGCCACTTACGTCGTTCACTTCATATTTTAAGTGGCTTAAAATCCTGTAAGAATTTCCCAAAACCATCCGCCAAGTTAAAGTTTGCTTAAACGGCATAAGTGGCTGAATGATTAAAGTGTTAGTGGATTAGTTCCCCTGTTGTGAAGTTGTCACAACTTTCCACTGCAGCATTGGTGAAAAAACAAAACTCATGATTATCAGCCAAGCTACTTTATTTTTGGAAGCTTGGCGGTATTGTGACGCCGAAGCTACATTTCGCTATTAAGCTACTTTTTTTGTAACTTCTCTGTAGTTTATGAACACCATTCAAAAAAAAAATTATAGTGAGAAAATTTTTAAGAGCTTGTAATTGTGTTTCGTCTTTCGACGATACTCTTAAAATTTGTTTACTCGAATTTCAAAAAAAAAAAAAAAAATGAAAAATATGATCTTATCTTTTTATTTGATCTTTCTTGGGTAAATAAATGTCATGGGTGTGAATATCGTTCAGTTTTTCGTGTTATTATCAAGGCGAAGATTTTTAGGTGAAGACCTTTTTTTTTGTTTGTCTACTTCGACAGGGTTTTTTATCAAATACTTTTGAAAATTTGTAGTCTCCTGATTCCAAAAATGCGAATTTTATTTCACCTTTTTTGCATATTTCGGAATAATTACATATTTCTACATGTTTCCAGATAAATTCCTTATTTTACGACATATTTCGATACACATACATCTTTTTTTGACATATTTCGACGAAGATGCTTTTTTTTTTGTCTTAGTTATTTTGGTGAAAAAGTGTTTTTCCATCATATTTTGTAAAATAATTTTTTTCCTTATAAAATTAAACTAAAAAATTTTTTTACGATTTAACTTGGTCTTTTTTTTTAATAAAAATTTTAATTTTGTTAGATTTAATAAACGTATATTTTTTTTTTTTTTTTTTTTTTTTATTGTTTCAATGATGCAAATGCATATTGTTAGATTTTAAAAGGCATTCTTACATGGTTTTATAAATTTTGACCACTTATTTCTACATATTTTCTTTTTTTGGAAATATTTGCGGAAAATTATAAGTGTGCATAAATGCATATTTTGAACTCTCAAAGAATATCTTTCAATTATAAACCCCTGAAAGTCCTTGCCGTGGTTATTATTCTTATTGGAGACAATTTTTAGTGTCACAAGGAGGAATTTTGAAAATGAGTATAGTTGGATATCTTTGCATAGCTTAGCCTGTGATCGGTCTGGAAAGTCTTATTTTTGGTTTTCTGGAAGATGGTTGCTCGTTTGTTTACGAACCAATCTGAACAAATCTGTTGGTGCTGGAGCAATGGCGGAACAGGATTTTCTAAAAGGAGGAGCCAAGTTCTATTTATATATTTTAGACGTTTCCCAACGTCGTAACGAAAATCCACTGGGATAATGTAGACGTTATTATCGCTGAGTTTTTCTTTGTGGTATTTATTTTGATCTGTTTCTGGGGTGTAGCATTGATATGCCTGTTCTTTCCAGTTCAGTCATATACTGATCAGTGTGAATTTCGAAGCCTGCGCTTCAAATGAAATCACATTTTGAGTTTTTTCGTAACTTTTTATTACTTCAAATTCACTTGGAATATGGTCTTGACCCACCAGGAATGGTTTTTTTAAGCCGTGGACTGTGCAAATCGGAGACTGAAAAATGGATGTCAATCAAATTAAAAAGTGGTTGGTTCGGGAGGTGATTGAATGGATTGGTATGTAATCGGGGGAGGTGGATACATGGGTGATTTTCTGGAGGATGAAAGAAAATGGAAGTAATAGACAGGTAGAAAAATGAGTGGTTAGGTGGTGTTTGGGTGTATAGAGTTTGGGGGTTGAATGAACGTTGCGTAGAAAATTGTCGAGTTTATCACAGACAAATTGTGTGTTTCGATATATGATGGAAGTTTAGCCATGTGGAGATTCCGCAATTGAATCCCCTCAGTTATAACTGGAGCAGCTAGTTCATGAAAAGTGCGATATAGCCGTGTCGTCATGAAGTTATTATGGTTATTGAAGAATAAAAATTATGAAAAATGTTGTCGCGCTCGTGTGAATCGTGTGAATTTGATGATTGCTCCGGCACGAGCCCAGACTTCTCGGTAAATTTGAAAAGAAGACAAAACCACTTTCTTTCCAGCCTTCTTCGTGAGCAAAAACATTAAGTTTTACAGCGTCTAAAATGGTTCTTGAAAGCGAAACTTAATTGTAACTTGTTACGAACGCCAGAAATAGTAATATGCCTGACCTGGCACTTCTATATCTCAAAGGTTGTTGAAAACAAATTCATTCGGTAAGCGTTTTTCTGGCCCATCAGTCGGTAAAGTTCATAAATAGGACCTCATATTCTGCCATACAGTGAACCAACTAACTATCGAACACCATTCGAAACGTGTTCGTGTTTTCAAAACCGATGACATCCAGCTAATCATTCCAGGTAATCGGTCGATCTGTAAGAAAAAATGTGGTGCTCGGTTTTTTTTTCCGTGTTTACTCACGCATTCAGTTTTTGGCCAATTTTCAAAACCAATCGTTCGAGAAACGACTGCAAATAAACGTCAATGCTTACCTCGATAATATTTTATTTTCTTATATTTACAGTTCATTACAAATACCAGCCAGGTATAGAAAGAATCATTATTATAACTTTGACAGTGTGGTGTAATTTAAATTCATTCTATCGAACAGTCGTCTATTGCATATACATTATAAATGAAGAATGTTTAAATTTTCCAGCTGCGTGAACTCTTGTTCTTCCTTAAAATATTAACTTATCATATGCTTGTGCCGGTCTCCCTCTCTCTCTTTTTTTTATCATCTATTTTGAATTATTCGTTTCCGTCATTACTACGTTTTTCGTGTGCTCTTACAGTTGGACCAATGTTTTTTCTTTCCTCTCCAAATCCATTACTATACTTGTTCAACTCCTACAACGAGTTTCGTGTTCTCCAATCCGATTGGTACCTGAAATAACCGGCACAAGTTCTTGTCTTCATCGTGGTCGGTGATTCATGGTTTCTGGAGATACAGGTGAACCTGACCGAAAGTTATAAGGTGGTCAACGTGATAATATCCGATTTTTGTGTTAATGGAATTAACGTCATCGTCACTGTTTTTCGTCTTCATGAAATGTTGTTTTCACGAACTCGTCGTATTTTACCCGATTGCAACCGGAGGTTCTTTGTTTCGTAATGTGGGTTGTGATCGAAAAATAGGATGGCAAATGAAATTTTGGTGGTAAAAAATGTGAAGCGAAAACATTAAATTAGAGAGTGAGAGAGAGAGAGAGAGAGAGAGAGAGAGAGAATGTGTGTGTGTGTGTGTGTGCGTGCGTGCGTGCGTGCGTGCGTGTGTGTGTGTGTGTGTGTGTGTGTGTGTGTGTGTGTGTGTGTGTGTTCGGGGTAGGGGAAAGAATGATAGAGATCGACAGAGAGAGATTGAACAGTTGGGTGGATTATCCATAAGAGTGAAAATAAGTTGCTAAGTGTTTTCTTTTCTTCTACTTAAAAAAATTTTTCAGTGGAATTGTTCGAGTTTTCAGAAATGTCTGCGGTCAATAACGTGAAGCTTTGTTGGTGCTGAATACGGAGCCTATTAGATCCCATAATGAATTTCTTTTGAATTACCTTGATATATTAATTTTAGCTATGTTCATGATAAAATTTTGGAAGCGTATAATTTTTTTTCCCCTCAAAATTCACTGTGTGCAATCATATCGCTGACAAAACTCATCGGAAGAAAATCACGTATCTTTGATTTTATAAATATATTTTTTCAAACATACTTCAGGTACTTTACAACATAGTTATGAAAAATAGTATATTACACACCAAAATTTAAATGCGAGTATTTACATGAGTGGGCAACTTTGTGAAATAAATGCAGCGAGTGAGCAATTCTTGAGTCATATAAACTTACTTTTGAATCTTGTTGTGGAAGATATTTTTATAATTAATGATCAGAAAGACCTGTGTTTTGCTGTCATTGCCCATGTTTAAAATGAATGATAAATCAGTTGCTAGCGTCACGTTTTTACACTGAGGCATAATTATATCCAGAAAATCTCTGTCAAATACATGCCTTTGTATAAAAATGTAACATTTTTTTACATGGAAGCTGGTTCACTTTACATTGAGGCTTATGCTTGCAGCTGATTCATAAATGAAAAGTGTTACTTTTTCTCCCAAAATACCACTGTTTACATTGCCTTTCTGACCACATATTTTAAAGTACTAAATTAAATACCAAAGTTCAAAAGTGAGCGTTTAAATGTAATGGCAAGTTTCCAAAATGAGTGCAGCAAGTGAGTAATTCCCAAGTCATTTAAATTCACTTTTGAATCTTGTACATTTTTCAGTTAATGATTAGAAAGTCGAATGAAAGTATTCTCAGTATTTTAGCACAAACCTGGCAAAATAAACACACGCAAAGTAAAGGAAAGGTTACAAAATGAGTGCAGTGATTGAGCAATTCCCAAATCATATAAACTCACTTTTGAACCTTGTTGAGGAATTTATTTTTTATAATTAATGATCAAAAACTGACAAAACGTTAGTTAAATGCCACATAAATATTCTTAATTATGGATGAAGTACTTTCAAAATGATAGAAAATGGTAACACATCACTTTCAGTGTCAGAAGCTGTGGCATTATGTGTGAAGTGTGTGTCTAGCATGCAAGAGATTAAAGGTACAAATTCCACTTAAAGTTTTTTTTTTTTTAAATATTATTTCCATTAATGATTTTGATAGGGTTGGAGGTTAGGTGAATTTTTTTTAACGACAAAAAGAAATAAAGAAGAGTAATATGACTGTAAAATTATTGAAATAAAAATAAAAACATTACTAGTTTTCATTATAGTCTCATAAATTAACCTTCCATCAAAAAAAAGTTTAACTTGTTACGAAGCATCCTTTTACATGAAACAGGTTTACTCTACATCGAGTTTATGCTTCGATCAATGAAAAGCTCTACTTTTGGCTTGCAAAATATCAGCGTAAACATTGCCTTTCTGATCATATATAATAAAAAGATTTTCGTTCTTCGTTTAGGGAAAAAAATATAAAACTTTTTGATACTTACTGCCTTTTGCCTTTTTCAGGACAAATTGGTGATAGTCAATTTCCAAGTGTTACTTTTTTTTTTTAAATTATCCTTTTTTTGTCATTTTTTTCAATTTTGGTATTAGAGGATTTTTTGTAAGCACAAGAAAGTTTCGACTGATTGAAAGAAGTGTTGAAAAATTCTGTTTGTAGTCATTCACTTTCATTCACTCATGAATGTGATGATAGATCTGAACTTTTCTCTCTGTAAAACTTCCAGTTTTCGTATTTTGAGTAGAATATTTGTTGAATTATTGAATTTTTTGTGATATTATATCATTCTGCTTCTTTTGTTTATCAGTACCTATCTGATTACTAGATTCTTCTATTTTTCTATGATCTTATATCGACCGAATTTTCGTATTTGGCCCTAAAATTCGATGTGACTGTATTATTAAATAGTCATACTTTCCAAACGTATATACCTATTGAGTTAAACAAAATTTTGGAAAGTTTTTCGAGAATTTATGTAAAAAAGGAAATACTTAGTTAGAAAAATCTGGTGTTGTATTTTAATGCTTACTAAAATGTAATAATTGTTATTTTGTATTACATTTTATTGGTTACCATTTGAAAAATGTCACATTTCGATCATCTGGTTTTTGAAATCAGAAAGATCGATCTTTCTCTTTACTTTTTATTGACTTAATGAGGGATTAACCCCAAATTTTTCTTCTCCGAAACTCATCTTCGCGTAACGTAGCACTTGACATTATCTTAGCATTGTAACGTTCAAGGGAAGAAGAAAAATAAAAAACTATTCTATGATTGTGATTTGTGATTTACTTATCCAAGAATTCGGTGCTATGTATATTATGTAACGGTCGTGACTTCCCAAAATTGTATCAGCATAATTTTTCTCTCATCCCTGCCAACCATGAAAGTCTATCCCAAAATTTATAAGTAACATGAATGGAATGAAACAAAAATAACAATAAGTTAAATACAGTAGCATAACATTCACTTTAGGTTTAGGTGTTGCTTTCCTAAATGAACACTACAAACGCGACAAACCGAGTATCTAATTGCAAATCCTACCTGTACGAATATTAGTAAAATTGTGTTAAATTTTATTTATTGATGTCAATGTACCGAGTGACGTGTCTTGAAATCTTTCAACTATTTATGTGAAATAGATTTTTTTTACCTAAAATTTCACATAAGAAACTTAAGTACAGGTATTAAAATTGTAATGTTATTTATTTTAGTTGAACAAAAAATAAAATTATCGGCGGTAAAATTCCAGAACTAGATTTTAAAAATATAATTATCTGAAATCCTTGGAAAACACAGTTTTTAAAACCATACATACTATGACAGATAATTTCATTTCGTTTAATTTTCGGAAATATATATAGCTGGTTTTCGGAAAATAGAAGTGGCAGATTTTTCTATTGAAATCGTCACCACTACATATGTATTTCCGTGATGTTGATTAACAGTCGATTCTACCTTAACACATGATTCAGAATTATGAACGATCTTTCCGAAAAAAAAAAATTCTTGAAACTGGATTCATAATACGGAAAATTTTACACATTTTTATTTTTGGATTCAAATCGGATTAATTGGTATGATGGACTATTTTAGCGTTGCATATATTCAGGGCGTCAGAGAGAAATTTCGGCCCCAGGGGAAATAAACTGACGGGCACTCTCAGTATACCAGCTGTAAAATTTAATTCTTGTAGGGGGAGTTGTAAACATAAAAAGACATTTTCAAATGTTTTTTGTATTTTAGTGTTTTTTTTTTAACTTTGTTGGATTTTACACCCAAAACCTCCACTGGATCGGCCCTGACGCCTTCGTGAAATATTTACTTGAAAATTGTTATTTATTTGAACATTTGAGTCCTTCAGGCCCTTTAAAGAAATTTGAGCCCGATACCTTTGGTATCCCTTCCCTCATCTCTTTTGATACTCTGCATGTATGGCAATGATTCATCCATTCTCACAATTGCATAATCATTTCTTTTTGAGATCTTTAAATTTTTTTATTGGCTTGATTCATTCGAAATTGCTGAATTACTAATTTTTATATTTCTTTCGTTTTATTCTTTTTCATATTATGATTGATGAATGAAAAATTTGTGAATCAAAAATATGATAGAATGAACATGATAACTCACATGAATGTTGGGAATTTTTTGTTTTGTAATGATGTGTATTAATTTATATGTGTGAGTACTCTGTACAGTAAACATATAATTAGGAATTTTTGTTGAAATTTCTTCTAGTTTAACAGAAAGTTTAAGACATATGTCGGTTCTTTTTTAATAATATATTTAAGTTAGGAAGTTGTTCGCTTTTTCTCTGTATTTTTCACAAGAACCTGCGATCAGACAAAGAGGATATTTTTTTGGGTGTTTCAGGTTGCATCGGAAAACAGAGGACAGACAAAAAGTATTCGAGAGAATAAAATATAAGACTTCTGGCAGTTGGAGATTTTTTTTTTTTTGTCATATAATAAACAATCTGGCTAATCCACTCTGACAGATACATCATAAATATAAAACAAAAAAATAATAATAAAAAAATAAAATTACCAAAAAAATTTTCAGTATTATAAGGATTTGAATACCAGCTGCAGGGGTGACAGTCAAGGTCAGTAATAGTGAGTCTCGGAGAAGCTTGCAAAATCATCAATTTAATCATAACTACGTACAACACCACCCTAAAAACACCTAATATAACCTCTGGTAACGCAAATAAAAATATCCCCTTTGACTGAATCTAGGTACTTCGATATTTTTCCTATTCTTACTTTCTTCTTTGCTTAATCAAATTTATTATCTTCCTCTTGGTTATCTAACCACCTAAGCACTTACTCACGTTCTAGGGTGCATCTTATAATATCGTTTGTATGAAATTTCATCGAGTCATTTTCCTCTTGGTTGCTCTTTCTGTCGTCAGCTTATTTGTATTTCGCTGTCTAAATTATTCGCCAAAAAATTCCTAAAGTCAGGCCTATTGTCTCATCCGTTCATCTGTTCTCTTTATGTCAGACCAAAATTTTAAACAAACTGAGTTTAAGAAACCTACTAGAAGACATGAGACTATCGAACTACATGTATTTAATAGACGAATGTGGTGTTTTATCGTAGAATTAGGTGATTTGGCACGTTTCATGTGTAGGGTGAACAATGGATATGACGAACATCATTATTCGTGTACAATGTATTTCTTCGCTTTGAAATGAATCGGTGACGAATCGATTCGTTGGATCACAAATAACTGTTCGCTTTTGGAAAACGCACGCACGGTGCGAAGATGCGTTCATTCGTCGCGAATGGTGGAAATTCGTGTGTAAAATATGCAGCGAATGCATGCGTTGTGGGTCTGAGATTATTGTGTGGTAGTAATTGTCATGGCTGTAGCCACGAGTCCTGTGCGCACTGGCGATGCGCAGAGGACTCGACATGACTGGAGAGACTGGGTTGAGGCGACGCCAACCAGTTGTCTAGCAGCGAGGCGAGAGCTAAGGTGTGTGACAACGATATATTTTATTCGTCCTTGTGACGTTAAACCAACATAAGTAAACTCCTCCACTACATGGTAGCAGGAGCACGGTGTCTTACACTGGATCTCGAATTCATTAATTCGTTCTCAATCGAAATTTAATTTCACGAATCGAAACTTGGTTTCGGAATTCGAAAATTAATTTCGCAAATCGAAACTTGGTTTCGGAAATCGAAAATAAATTTTACAGATCGAAACCTGGTTTCGAAATCCGAAAATTAATTTCGAACATCGAAATTTAATTTCGAGAACCGAAATTTAATTTCGAACCCACACGCTTCCACTAGTCATAGACTCTCATCCGTACCTAGTACGCACTTAACAGTCTCGTTAAGAATTAACCTAACAGTTAATCCCAAACCTAAACAGTTTGATTAACGAGACTGAATCTCAATTCAGTTGTATTTCCCTATACCCCGTATAGTAAAACATTTCCTAATTGTTAATTAGTATAGAAATGACCTTCGTAATTGCCGCTAATACTAGGCTGACGAAAAAATAATTCACAATTATTTTTCCGCCGCCCCCAGCGCCATTTATTACGTATATTATCACGTATATTATTACGTATATTATTCCGGGAATAATATACATCGAATTCAAAAATTCGTCCTAAAAATATTTAGGCTGTATCAGATACAGAAAACTTCGCTAAGCGTTAGCGCATATGGTATATCCGTCCTTCAAAACGAGAGAGATGGAGAAAAATATTAACATCCCTATCTCTCTCGCACTCACGCGTTTTAAAAAAACGTTCCAGAAAAGAGACGAAAATACCATCCTTTCGATCGAATTTCTGAGGAAATGTAGCGATCGTGATGAAAACAAAAGATTCGCTTCAACCAATCGGCTCTCACCAGCCGATGAACAGTTGAAGATGTTCGTATGAATTTTTTGTTGAATACGCACACATACACAAAAGGGTTTGTAACCCTTTGTGCATTTACGCACACAAACGTAAATTATGCATCACGCTGCAACAGCAGCGACATCAGCGTGTTTAACACGACGTACCCAGGGTGTACGAATATATTCACGATCACAATCATTCCTTGTCAAATTGTGATCGAGTTGAATGTGCGTTTCCGCAAGTGACCGTGTTTTCATTAATTACTTTGCAATTTTAGTGAAAATTAATAAATTTTTTCGTAATTAATTACGCGTTTTGTGACATTCATTCCCCCCGGAGTGTAGTGGTGTAGTTTCCTTTTTGGTGCAGCCACTAATTCACACAATAACCGTAAGTACACTTACGAAAAGTTTTAAATCTTTAGTATATCGCCTAAAGTGCCTCCATATTTTCAATATGCATTCGTAACCCATTGTTACGAGCCTAAATTATAGGTATTTGGACTCAAATTACTTAATTTTTATTGATTTGTTACCCAAATTTGTAACCTCAATATTTAGTCCGAACAAATTGAAAGCAGCCAAGATCGCAAATCGATCTTAGCTGCACATGGCTTAGTAATTTTATACGTAATTTAATTACGAAATCATTTCGGTTTGTGACCCCATGTTTGCGCTGAAATAAATTCCTGGCTGCATAAAACATGGAAACCGAAATGAATTCGAATATTTTTATTCGTTTGTAAAAAAATCGAAAATGATGCTTTCGCCCACGGGTCATGCCCGATTTTTCGTTTTTTATAAAAACTTAGAAAAAACAAAAAACGATTTCTTAAAATCGATCAATCATGACCCTCTCAATTTTAATTATTTCTGTTCTCAGAACATGACTCAACAGAAAAATACGTCGCGTAGCGACGACATTGATGTCCTCCTCGATCCAGAGTCTTTACTGATGGAAGAGGAGGAGCAAACCGAGGCATCCATCCTTCGTGAGACAGATGCGACCCCAGCGCCACAACCGCGCTGGGTAGATGAGATTGAGGTGGAGGAGCTGCGAAAAGCGGCGGCAATATTGCCAGGAACGCAGCCGTGCACGCAGCCAACACCCGCGCACGTAACCACACCCATACGAATGGACGTACAGCCCATAAGCCGAGCGTCCACGCATGGAACAAGCGACGTCACCGACAGTGACGATGAGAGAGAACAGTTTGTAGCTGTTCTCGAGGACGCCGAAGAGTACGCAAAGTCGCTCGAGCGAAAACTCGAGCAACCCCACGTACCGCAGTACGAAATCAACGCACTGTCTAACGAAGACAGTGCGATCGAGGCGACCATTCGAGATCTCGAGTATGTACCACGTGGCCTCGCAAGAGAAACCTTGCGCAGGGCCAGGCAGGTCAAGCGAAAGTTGCTCGTGCTGCAATCGACTATAAAATCGAATGTGCAGCAGCAACAATCGCCACATCCCTCACCATTCGTACCGGAGGTACGCGAGGATCCTACTGAGAAGCGTCGCCGGGAGGAGCAGGAACGCTGGGACGCTAGGGCCTTAGAACTCGCGAGGGAGCTTGGGGACGCTCTGCGTAAGGAGGCCAACGCCCGTAAGGTGTTGACCTCCTCGCAGAAAAAAGTCTGCGAGCTCTCCGCTAAGGTTCATGAGGACCTTGGCGTCCAGGCAGCGCAGTTCATTCACCAATACCTCCCGGATGCCACCAAAGCATCCGAACGTGAACGTTCGCCACTGCCACCATCACCAGCAGCTGTGGAGCATCGGACCCCAGTGAGGGGAGAACGAGGGCGCCCAGGAATGGTGACAGGTAATGAAAATTCAAATTCATTAGATAACATAATATTTCCTGAATTAAATGAGGGTGAACCGAGCCCCAAAAGGCAATGTTCCAACCAACCCTCATTATCTCACAATCACTCTCAATCAATCGACACGTCGTGTCGCGAGCTATCGCAAAACTCGATAGAAAACGTAACACCCCTTGCAGTAGCGATGGACTCAAACTCCATCGAAAAACCAACATCCGAAAACTATATTTCGAAATGTTGGGAACATGATCCTAAAGATCAAGTTGATGCTGGGTTTGCAAACCTCAAACCACCTAAATTTTATTTAGAAAAGTGGGACGGCGATATCCTAGGCTATCCTGGGTTTATTAACGGATTTAACAATTACGTTAACAAACGAAAAGATATCGCTATCCCACAAAAGATCAACCTACTGCAAGGGGCTCTACCGAAAGTTTTAGTAGAGAAAATAAGTCATTTTTCCCCTGACAACGTTGGCTACATCCAACGCCTGAAATTCCTAGATAGTAGGTATGGGGACGAATCCAAGATTCGAGCTGAAATGTGGCTAAAAATAACTGCATACACGGCGACCACTAACGATACAACGTCAATCTTAGACACGTTAGACACTCTTACCATTATGGTAGATAGGTATCGCTTACTTGCAAAAGTAATCGATGAGGAACAACTATTCAATATAGTAATTAAAAAATTTCCTCCCCGATCGTACCAAAATACTTTAAAAAGTAACGAACGCAATGTCAAACATTTGTTCGAAGCGGTTAGATCGTTCATTAAAATTAGGGAATTATCGGAGCCTATCTGTACCTCTGTACCAAAAAAGGTCGATAAACCTAATCAGACCCTACAAAATAAAAATTCCTCTCAACCTAAAGGCAGGAGAAATTTTGCAATAATTTCTTCAGAAAAGAAAGCGAACGAAAGAGGAGAGAATAAATCCAATCCTCGAAAGCGACCAGCACCACGTTCGAATCGCACAAAATATAGGGACACTAATGAATCTCTATCTACTACAGATGCAGAAGGGATCCTTTGGGTCCAGCTGCCATCCGGACAACGCATCCCAGCGTCAACGGTGCGTACGCCAATGACTCCAAATACACCCTGCATTTTCTGCAAAGGTGACCACCATGCTCACCTCTGCAGAAATAAGGGTACGTTGGAGTCTCGGCGCGCACACTATGAACGCTACCGGCTATGCCAGCGATGCGCGACGTCACACCCCAGTACCAAGTACTGTAAGGCGCTACCACCCGCGAACTGCAAGTGGTTCCAATGCGGAAGTAGCGATCACCACTCAAACCTCTGCCCTGTGATCGAATATCCGATCACAGAGGGCAGAGTGGCAGCTTGGATCGAGCAGTTGAAAGACTGCAAGCAATACTTGCCACCAGGTAACCTGTTTGATAAACAGCAACAAAAATTACCTGTACCCGATCCTAAACAACCTGTACAATTACAGACGACTGCAGCTTCCGTCGAAGAAACCGGTAGTCTCGTTGCCCAGCAACGCCAAGAGGATGAGAACCTGAGTTCCGTGTCCGCCGTTCCAGTGTTAAGTGAGTGCCTATCATTTTTTACTACTAAAGATAATGACGCTCATTTCTTAACGTTTTCATCGTACATTCTCGCTCCAAATGCCAAACAACCAGTGAAAATTAACGGCTTTTTTGATTGCGGAAGCAAACATAGCTATATGTTTTACACATATGCCTATAAACACCTCAGAGAAAATTTTTCTGAGTTCGCAGAAACAATCAAATTTCGAGGCCTAGCTGGACAGACGTCAAAACAAATTCGCACACAAATTGTAAAATTTGAATTATTCAAACGCGATGGAACTAAGGTTCAAATGGAAGCCAACACGGTTCCCCACATCGCGAATAACCTATCCGAATTTGATTTTGACGAATTCAAAAACCGTTACCCACGATATTCCAATATCGACTTTTCTGGCTTGGACCGAGAATCCACGATACATTTATTAGTTGGTAACAATTATATGTGGTCGTTTATAAAGCACATTAAGCAGTTATCCCCAACCCTGACATTAATCGAAACAGATTTCGGAAAAATGTTAGGAGGATTCTTAGGAAAACAAACCGAATGTGACGCATTCGAACCATCATTCTTCACATCACCTGAAAGTATCGAAAATTTTTGGAAATTGGATACCCTCGGTATCGAAACCAAAAACCTCGTTGAGGACGATGCCGAAACTGAAGCATTGCACTTATTTTATAAAAATATAAAATTAGTGAACAACCGATACCAAATCAGGTGGCTATACAAATATAGCCCACCACCATTAGTCAACAATAGACAGTTAGCATTCAAACGATTAGAAAGGCAATTGCCCAAATTGCAGAAAAATCCAGAATTTTTCGTAAGATACGATCAGTATTTTACCTCACTAATCGATTTAGAAATGATCGAACCTATCGAAAACGATAGACCCGCGGAAGTAGTACACTACTTACCACATAAGGGTATCTACGATCCAACAAAAAGCACTCCACTCCGAGTAGTCTTTGATGGATCGGCCAAAACAAAAAAGGCTAACTTGTCATTGAATGACTGTATGCACAAAGGGAAAGTACTATTAGCTGATCTAATAGCAATGCTTGTAACCTTTCGTAAGAATCCTTACGCAATAATCGCTGATATTAAAAAAGCGTTTCATCAAATCGGATTGCACCCAGATGACAGAGATGTCACTCGGTTCCTATGGATCAAAAATCCTAACAATCCGTTAACCAATAGCAATTTGGTAACATTTCGATTTTGTCGAGTTCCCTTTGGAATCATAACGGCACCATTCTTACTCGCAGCAGTGCTATTACATCACTTCCGATTGGTCGATATGGAGTTCCATGACAAGTTCTTAGAACGATTTTACGTTGATAATTTAATTGTTTCCGTACCAACGTACGAAGAAGCAATCGATTTATACATCAAATCGAATAAATTATTCAACGATATCTCAATGGAACTCGCCCAATGGGGCACCAATTGTAAACAGCTAAGAGAAAACTTTAACCCAATGCACGCATTGAGCAACCCAATTATAAAAGTTCTTGGCTTATATTGGGATATGGACCATGATGTACTTTACATGCCCAAACCAAAACCGTTTACGCCCCCATGGACGAAACGCATATTCCTTAGGGTACTATCATCATATTATGACCCTTTAGGTTGGTTTGCACCAGCATTCGTTCCGTCGAGAACGTTCATGAAAGTACTCTGGTCCAAGGGATTAAAATGGGATGAGAAAATCCCAGCAGATCTTGAATCAACGGCCACTGAGATAATTACTGATCTCAGCAATAGCCTAAACTATTGTATACCTAGACAATTCTATCTAGGCTCTTACAATCCGAATACCTACCAACTACACGTATTCGTAGATGCGTCACAAGTAGCGTACTCAATGGCAATATATATCAGATTTAGCAATACTAAATCGAATTGTCATGCAGTACGATTTGTAACTGGAAAAGCACGCATAACACCTATGCGACCGATAACAATTCCTAAACTCGAATTGATCGCAGCACTTATAGGTGCACGTGGACTACGTTCCCTACGTAAACCGCTCAGTTTACAGAACGCACCAACATTCTTGTGGTCTGATAGCAAATGTGTTCTCACATGGCTATTAGAAAGAAAAGTCCATCCACAATTCGTAAAAAATAGAGTCGACGAAATAAAAGGTATAAAACCTGTCGAATATAGATATGTCCCATCAACGGACAATCCAGCCGATATTGGCTCACGTGGTTCCTCTATCCACGAACTCTCCGAATCACTTTGGTGGTCTGGTCCAACTTGGCTATCCCAAGATGAAAAATCTTGGCCAAAAACCGATTTGAATATAATCGAAAGTCTACCAGACGAACCGACCAAATTAGATACGCCTGTATTTCATACAATGAAAGAAGTTTTATTTTCAACTTCTAAAAAATCCGTATCCATAACACTTGATGACGAATCAATTTTTGACAAACGTCATCCTGCCAAATACTTAAGGCAGATGAAATCTGCAAAAAGATTCATCCCACACTTCTTCATTGGTCCAAATACAGATCAATGTGAAGTGACACTACCAGAACCAGAAGTTCTGTCGCAGCAGTGGATAGCTGATCCACCGAACCAAACTCAGCCACTTGATTTGACAATTACCAAATCATGTTATATTCCGAAAGATGAAATACCTTTCGAAAGTTTCATACATCTACCGTTGAACACTCCATTCAACATAGATATAATGAAATATAATACTTTATCGAAACCCGTACGCACACTTCTAAAATGTATAGAAGCCGTACGACGATTTAGTAAACAACGAATAAGGAGGAAAAGATTAATTTCACCTTATGCATCGTTAGATTTCACCTTTCATTTTGCTCTACTCTGTTTCATCAGAGCTGACCAAAAGAAATACTTCGCAAAACTACTCGAAGTATTAGAAAAACGAAATCACCCTCCGTACATCCTGTACGAAAAATTTCATATCCTGATTGATCCATCTGGGATATTACGTACTGTAAATTATCTACCCGATATTGAGTACGCAAGAGACATGCTATCACCAATACTGATGCATCCTAAGTCTCACTTAACAAAATTAATTCTGATGCATACGCATCTGAAAAACGTACACTCTGGTACGAAATTTACCATAGCGGACTTTAGAAGACACTATTTTGTGCCAAAATCACTAAAAGTGTTACCTCAAATTCTAAAAAAGTCATGCACGCTATGCAAAAAAGCTGAAACAAGACCGTTTAAACAACCATCTTTTTCAGCTCTACCAGACTTTCGTCTGGTACCTTTCGTAAATCCATTCACCTATACAGGTGTGGACATATTTGGCCCATTCATGGTATTTGACAAATACCTGCCAAAAACGAAAGCACAGTTGGCAACTCCAACTACAACACCCATTAAAAATTGGGTGTTGATCTTTACGTGCCTGTCCACGAGAGCAGTACACCTACTCTCAGTGTCAAATTTGACAACCGAGGACATCTGGACAGCGTTCTTAACGTTTTTCGCAGATAAAGGCACGCCAAAAGTTATCCTATCCGATAACGCAGCGCAATTCCACTTAATTGCGACGTACTTACCAGAGTACTGGAAAACGTTCTCCGAAGAACGAAAAATAAACACTAGCTTAGATGAAAGGGGCATTAAATGGCACTTCATCCCAGCTAAAGCACCATGGTATGGTGGAGTTTATGAAAGACTGATCGGCATTATAAAACAAGTGTTCTATAAAGTCCACGGTCATCGGTCAATCTACAAACATACCTTTCAAGCAAGCTTGAAAGATATACAAACAATGATCAACCGAAGGCCACTATGCCCATCTCCGGATGAGCTAGACCAGTTGACATTGACACCCGCACATTTCCTGCGGGCAAACTTAGGTTACCTAAGTAACCCGATTAATGAATCGATTAAAGACCCAACTCCCACAGCAAAACAGCTTATGGAGACTTGGAAGCTCGACCAAGATTACCTAACAAACCTTTGGCTAACTTGGAAGAGACAATATCTCTTATATCTAAGAGATAGACCACCTACTGCGCTATCCAATCCGGGGCGCACGGTACCATTTGTACCGAAAGTAAACGATATAGTACACGTTTTGGACTACACATCCAAACCTGGCGTTTACAAACTTGCTAAAATCATTGATTTAGAGAAATCTCGTGATGGACAAGTGCGTCACGCAAAAATAGAATTCTCAAGCAAGCAGATATCTACAAGACCTCTCAAGTTCTTGGCTCCACTGGAGTTAGATGACAGAGACGTAGATATCATCGATACGTAGTATCGTTCTCCGCTAGATCTCTCCTGATTATGACAAAAATAGACTGGACTGACAAGCCAATTTACTGACTTTGGGGTACGCCATAATTGGACATTATGCTCCTAAAAACGGCATAACTACGATTTTTTGGCACCCACTATTACTGTCATGTGCTTTATAATCAGCTTCGGGTAATAGGTGGCAGAGTGCACTACTTTAAGCATCGTCGATGCCCATACGATACGCTAATTCCCAACTATTCCCTTTTACAGAATCTGTGATCTACGGCCAATAACTCGTCTCATCCTCTCATATGCAGCTTCCGGCGATCGAAAAGAACTTTCGTTGAAAGTATCTTTTTCTCTTGTCACCGTTACGGGATCGTAACGACAGAAAAACAAGAAATTTGTTCCGATTTCTTATTTCTGTACATACCTATTTTACATGTTCCTATATTATAATTGTTATGTTTGTTGTTTTTTAATAATAAAATAACATTTTATGTATAAACATGTTCGTCTAATCTTATTAGATTTCAGGAGAATCTTCGGAGGTGGCCACCGATGGCCACCCAGGAACACCGCCCCCAGTGTCATGGCTGTAGCCACGAGTCCTGTGCGCACTGGCGATGCGCAGAGGACTCGACATGACTGGAGAGACTGGGTTGAGGCGACGCCAACCAGTTGTCTAGCAGCGAGGCGAGAGCTAAGGTGTGTGACAACGATATATTTTATTCGTCCTTGTGACGTTAAACCAACATAAGTAAACTCCTCCACTACAGTAATACATGATTTCTTTGATGGTTTCTCTCTGGTTCCATTGGCTGGAAGCCAATGTGACAATCGAATATTTCGAAAATTGACTTTTTTCGTGATCCGAATGAACCATTGGACGTTGACGGAGAATGTAAACGTGTTCTTAATTATTCTAGTTAGAATTTTACGGAATCTTCTTCGTAGTTAACGCAGTTTTCGTGAAGTCATTCTTAGGCTGTCTCATTTCCGTTTCGATTAATAATAAGAAGGTATATGTTATATCTTCGGGTGTTTGTTGTCTCACTTTTTAGTCGACTGTAGTTAATTTTTACTACGAAAGCGTGATAAAAAATGAAGAGTAGAATTGCTAAAGTGGCTAAGTGTCCAAAAATTTATTTTCCGACGTGATCAATACGAATAGGAAGCATGCTATTTTCAGGTATTTTTCTAAAGTAGTTTAGTCAGCTGTTCTTCGCTGCATTTGCCTAAAGTCCTAAACAAATGTATTTGATTGATGTAAAAAAATCTATCAACTATGATTTAGATTTTTTGAAACTCAGTTCCTTTGGCTTTTCGACTCTTTAAATATTGGGGTGTTCGAAACGAAACAATCAGTTAATTGTATTCTGAGGTTTCGATAGTGCAAAATTGAAAAAGTTATATTCTGCTATAGTGGAATAGTATTTCTTGGACTAAATTATCGTAATATTTTTTTTATTTATTTTTTTTTTAAAGTGAGTATCAGATTTAAATTTTGAGTCAAATTTGCACCATTCAACTTGAGAAGAACTTTACTTACCTTCAGATCTCTTTTGACCCATTCCAGAAAAGAGTACACTGGAAAAAGAGGCCGCCGTGGTCACTTGAAACGGTTTTTGTGTGCTTTAATGAAATTTCAGGGTTAATGGAACACTGCGGCACCCCCTTTCGTAAAAAAAAAAATGATTACTAAAACCTGTTACATTTTTCTTTTCTTCGGAAAACTTGTTTAGCCGTTTTTGTTTCGTTTCACTTCTTAATTCGTAGGTTCTCTATGAAACTGTACTTATTAATATTGATTTCACGGATCGACCTGCAAATGGAGGTTGGTACGTTTTTCGTTTCATAACTCACGGAAAATTTTGCCTTCAAAAACTCAAATTCACATATATATATATATATTTCTTTTTACCGCGGTACAGGTCGCAATTTCTGTTCGACAATCACGAAATTCAGGATGAACATTAGTATTAAGCCAAGAACTTGATCTATTGATTTTGGTACGAATCGGCCGGACCGTACTGACGATGCAGCTATTTTTGATATTATTTTGGCTATAAAATGCTTGATTTTGAACCAATAACAAAGAAATTTTCGAAAAATATTATCTATAATTTATTACAACATGCCAGAAATTTTGGTGCGGATGAGCCGAAAGATATTTCCAAAAATTCTATTGTGTTTTGATGTTGAAAGAGGTAGTTGTTTTTAACTGCATAATTTTTGGTCAGTTGTTACAAAATTTTATTGAATCGTCCCAATTATGATCCATTTATAATGTTTTAGTGACTAATTTTCTACTTGCTGACAGCCTATTTCGTCGAACGGAGTTGCTGCTGCTGAGTTAGTGTTTTTTACGTTTGTTTCCTTTATATCTTTTTGAATGATCGCAACTAACGAATAATTTAGAAAGGTTGAAATTTTTTGGTAGCGTTGCCGTATGATGGACTGAATGCTGTTGAAAATTTCTCCTTTTTCCACCACGAAATTTTGCTATTTTCTATGTACGATCATCATACAGAATGCTCGCGTGTTCGCTATTGTTCGATTTTTGCACGCATCTAATACCTTTTTTCTTGTGCACCCTATACATTATATTTTCATCTAAAAGTATTATTACGTTTCAAGATATCCGATATTTTTAAATACTACTTTCGAACGTTTACGCCGTTCATTGTGTCGACTTCCACTTCCTCATTAACATAGTCATAGTGATATATTTTTATGGCTTGTGTACGGAATATGGCGGTATATGTGCGCGAACGTATTATGCGTCAAAACTCAACAAGAAAATGAAACTTTTAAATGAGTCGTTTCATATCGAATGTACCTGCCGGTAAAGACCTTCGACGTGTTTTCCAGCCGTTATAATATTGAAAGTATCCGACTGGCCGGTGGCAATATAATTATATCACTTGATTTCCACTGTGCAAACTTGGAAAACATGAAACTTGTTCGAATGAAACGCATTCCTGTGCGCTTGTTTCTCGTTGAAAAAATACAATTTGTTCCTTTTCGATCGTGCTCGAAAAATTTTTTGTTTCGCCGAATTTGTGAGAAAGTTTTCTTCATTAGTGTAGCCTACGTGGGTGTGTCTCTATTGAATTTGAAAAATCTAGCTTTGACGACTCTTTTGAAAAAAGTCGAAAGGACATTGCGTTGGAGAAAAGTTAGTACTCATGGCAGTGAAAATGGCTACCCACGTTCTTTCTTTCCTGCCCCTTTTCCATTGTTGACTTGTAGCGTGCTTATAACTAAATTACCTTTTTTTTTTTTTCCTATTTAATTTATTTACCTGAGCTCATAGTAAACTTTATGCTGTATTTCTCTCGCGTTCGAGTGGAAGTTATTTGAGTAGGGTTTATTCTGTTAACAATGTTGGCGGTGACTGGTCTCAAACCAGAAACCTTTCATGTGCAAAGCCGAGAACTTCCAAGTTATTCCTTGGTTTCTGTACTTTTGATGGTGATGTATAAGGCATATAAAATTACGTTTGTATGTACCGCTTTATCTTTGTTTTCCATTTCGTCGTACAACAAATTGTCAAGGAGAAACTGCTGCTTCCCTTGGTTTAGGCGAATGACTGTCGATGTTACATTGTAGTATGTTTTGGACTGTAGCCTGTCTTGTTAGTTGCTCTAAGTATCATTTTCCTACGTGCAGAAAAATATATTCCGGGCTACGAATTATGCTGGTAGTCCTGGAAAAGCTGAATAAAAGCTTGTGTGCGCGAACTTAATTGGAAAATACGGGGTTTGAATGTGGACGAATGATGTACACGTGGGCATCAGCAGAATCGTCAGTAACTACTAAAATATCAAGATTTTGCGACATTAGCTCGAAATAAAAATAAAAGTTTTAAAATTACGGACCTACGAAACAAGAGTGTTGATAGAATGACAACTGATGTGAGAGTGACACTATTAGCAAATTGATTCGTAATAGTGGAACGGAAAATTGTAACGTGCATGGACTGGCTAGGCATGTGAAAAAAAAGGAAAAGAAACGCGAATTTGAAGCAGTTCAACGCCGTTGCTTGCTTTAGCCTCTTATTTGAATGATCATGTCGTGTTCGTTCTTAATTTGGGAAATTTTGCCAAGATTCGTGTTGCTGCTATCAGGAATAACGAACCCATGTAAGCTCGAAAATAAAAATCTTGAGTAGAACTAATGAAATTTATTGCTTCCTCTGTTCAGGTTGGTAAACAATGGGAAAAAATTTGTAATTACATTACTAGGAAAAAGCGAGAAACGAATATCAGAAAAATATGAGATCAACATCATGGTCGGAATTACTGTTTTTATTCGGCAGAGAAGAACAGAATATCCTTATTTTTCGTATGCAGAATGATCTTATATTTGTTCGCTTGGTTTGTTTTTTTCTTTCTCTCGATAAGTACATGACGAATTAAAGAGCATTTCCATGGAAATGAGTGAATATTGGGTGCCGAAAATCCTACTCATGATATTGATAGAAATACTCAAATTTAAAATCAAAATTAGCGTGCCAGTTGACAAAGATTCTGTTATTATGATTGGAAAATGTAGCACAAAATAAGGTGAAGACATTCTTATCTGGAAAAGAATTAAGTCCGTGAAAAATGATACCTTATCGAAAATAATTGTATGTAGTTAAGAAAGCACAGTTGAAAAACTAATGAATTTTGAAGAAGGTAATGGCCTAGTCTACTGATGTTATGTCAATAGTTCGTAACTTAATCAAAACTACGTTGCTATCGTTGAATGCGTCATATGCACCCAAGAGGAGGGGGGCTTCAAGCTTCCTCTTTCGGAGAGAAAAAAAATACTGAATGTATCCTATGAAAATTACTCCTCGTTTGATGTCAGATTGCAATTTTTTTCTGGACTGACCTGAGATACCTTCTTGACGCTCAAAGAATCCTGCTTTCGACTCAAAATGTGTGCTGAAGAAGTGACAATGATAGAATTCGTATTTATTTATTTCTCTTGTATTCCTGTAACTTAATAATTTGAAACATTACATAAATAAATGCTTTGTGTGTGTCAAAGTGTACTCTTCTTGATAGACTTTTCGAATATTATTGTCAGATTTTACTGGATTTCCCTCGATAATGTGAATCCGAAATTTCGTTGGTAAAATTTATTCTATCAGATAATTTTTCGTGGCAAATTTATGCGTCTATGAACTTGAGAGGGTGCTTAAAGAACGGATATATTCTGATATTATACGTATGGTATTTAAAATGTAGAAGTATATTGTTGTATGCTTGATTATTAAATATCGCTGAATGCAATGTTAGTTTTTCGAAGAACTGTGGAAGAAGAATAAAGCCCTAATTTCATAGCGTCAATTTTGAATTATGTTTTTCCAATCTATTAAATTATAAACGTCGTTCTTGGAAATTTGAAGGAAAAAGAAAACTGTCTCGACAAAATCGTTTAAAACGAATGATAAAATGTTTTCACTTATTTCCCGTCGTTTTTATTCAATGTTTTCTCTCTATTTCTGCTAGATATTAACTAAAGTTACAGTTTCATACTAAAAATTTGTTGTGTTTTTCTTTCATTTTTCGATCAGTTGTTATTCATTTTGAAAATATGCCAAACTTTGAATAGGATAACTACCAGCTTGAAAAAAATCGTAGCAATGTATTAAACAGAACTTCATAAATTTATAATTGTTAATGTTTTCCTTAGCTTAGAAAAACGAGGCGAGTACGCTGAATGTTGTATTTTCAAACGATTTTGAAAAGAAAATGTTCTGCAGATTGTGTTTCTCTCGCTAAGCAGAATATTTTCAAGACACATAATGCAAAAATAAGTCGAGTGAAACTGATGTATTCTAAGTCGGAAGGCTGCTATTTGAAAAACCCAGTCTGCTCGATATTTATATCGATAGTTAGCGTTATATTGATATTTCATTGCTGGTTTCAGGTTAAGAAATTACAAAAAACTATTGACAATTATCCATATCTTTAACAAAAATATCGATCTATCATTGTTTTATCCCTAAAAACCGCTTTTCCAGAGATTTTTTGTTTCCAGTTTTCTCGAG
Organism: Ericerus pela; assembly: GCA_011428145.1. NCBI lineage: Eukaryota > Metazoa > Arthropoda > Insecta > Hemiptera > Coccidae > Ericerus > Ericerus pela. The sequence goes on along the minus strand of WOFM01000324.1, from coordinate 223,054 downwards.
AAGTACGAAAGCGATGTGCACCAAACTTCTTTCAGACGTGCTCCCATACAATAGCTATCTTTCGTAAATATTTCAGCTCTATCTGTTTTATAGTTTTCTCAAAACCGTGAACACAAAATTTTTTCCAGAAATTTTTTTTCTCCAGTTTTTTTTGGAAACTACTAAATTAATATACACCATACTTCTAATAAACTTGCACCAACGTAGGGAAAGTCTGTCGTGAAAATTTCAGCCCTATCCACCTTGTAATTTTCTCAAAACCGTAAACTCAAAATTTTGGGCGATACATACAAACATACATACATACATAGATACATATATATATAGATGGTCAAAATGAAAAAATGGTACCAATTGTTTTCTTTTCTTATGAAACGGATAATTTTCATGACCCCAACCCCTAACCCCACAATGATGTCAATTTTAATGCCCCGTTTGCAAGCAAATTGTGTAAAAACGTGCAAAAAGTTGCTATTCTAATCGACGATCTACGAATAGCGTTGAAAAACTTTGAATTGTGTGTCCTATTTGCTCGTAAAAATTTTTGTCCGGTGTTCGAGTGAAAAACGAAAAGTATTTTCTTTCAGCATCTTATCGACAATTGTTTTATTTTTCGATGTGAAGTATTTGTCATAGTCCACAGGTTGTGTTAGAAACTTTCGTTAAACATCCTATTTAGAGGCCCCTGGTTAATTTGCTATCGTACCTGTATCTAACAAATTGTTTAAATACTAGAAAATGAAGCGTATGTAATAACACGTGTTCGCATTTTGTCCAAAATGGGTTTTTGCGACTTTTCTTTCAAATTAGTTTTCTTGGCTGATTTTTCGCAGAAAGTAATTTTATTCGTGTATCGTTTTCTACGTAAGTATGTCGGATGTATGTGGCCCTATTACCTTTAGTCGCCACTTTATAATTTCCATACTAACCATTGATTTTTCTACTTCTTTATATGAACGTTAGAGAAGGAAAAAAAATTGGATTCTCAATAAAATATACTTTTCTATTGCTTCAATAAACTGTACGAAGGAAGCTATTAACCTTCTCGTTCGCTATTCTACCCACATGTGATTTTTTTTTTACTTATACTTGTAACTGTGTTCGCAATGACAGTTACAATAGCGTATAAATGAATACCTATGAGGTTTGATTTACCATGAAAAGATTTCAACACCATTAACTTGTATGAAATGAAGAAAAATTTAGTTTGCAATTTTTTTAGATGAGAAACGTTTTAAATGACCTAATTTGAAAAAGATTCGCTCGTCCAATAACGAATATTGTGTCGCGTGTTATCTCGAACTCCAGAGTTCGGTGGCGTAGTCTGTAAAATAGTTAGGAATTAACAAAGCAGTAAGGACAAAAACGAAAAATGGATTACTTCGTTGAGATAAAAAATTTTACTCAAATTTTACGGTTGGTGATGAAAAAATCGTATATTGTATGATAAGGGTATAATGTGAGCTATTTTTTATCGTGTATGAGGAGTTTACAGACAAGTTGAAGGTGAATACTGCCAACTTCACACGAGTTGAAATAGCCCACAAGTACTCATTTTATACCATACTTTTTCTAACTAATGCAAAAAAAATTACAACTCTCTATACCAAAAAAAAAGAAAAAAATTTGGAAATGATGTCTAAACAACAAAAAAAAGGCAAGTTTTACATTATTTTGTGTTATTCAATCAGCTATGGATGATTAAAAGATCATAGTGAAAGTAATTTCAAGTAAATTTTTTCTTCTTTCCAGCAATACCAATTCCAGTTTTTTTGCTGGATTCTAAAAAGCTGCACATTTTCCATTAATTTATTTTTTTTTGGTTCATATACTTTCAAATATCTAGAGATAATGAAAAATTGTATGAGAAGTAATTTCAAGTAAATTTTCTCTTCTTTCGAGAAATACCATCCTTAGCTCCCTGGCTTAAATAGCCACTGAGAAATCCTTGAGTGAGAGAAAAGCGGTTTCTAGATTCCAAAAAATGGTAAATTTTCCATTATTTTACGGTTTTTTTGGTTTGTTTGTTGGTCAGATAACTAAAGATAGTTGGAAAATTATCTGAAAATTTGGTAAATTTTATTTTCTTTCCAGAGAGGATTTTTTCAATATTGAAATGGAAATTTGACAGACAGTTTTTTACGAATGAAAGTTGATAATAATATCAAAACGCTTATGTTCAAATATTTTACAAACTGTTGCGCATCCCAATCATGCGTAACAGTATCTAAAATTATCGTCTACTTCCCAGCTAAAAATTCCTTCTTTTACATTCGCTTTAGATGCATATAAAACTTATTTTTCTGCGAATGTGTTGCAAACAATTTTTTATGAGGTACTTGGAAATGAAAAAAATTCCTTAAGAAGGATCGGTCGTTTTTTAAAAAGTTTTATTGGTTGCTTTATTCAGTACTCGGGATTGACGCAAAAAACTATTTTTTTCCATTAGGGTAGGTCAAGATGTAGATTCGTGTGACAGAGTTGTGAAATTTAAAGAAAAAGTGGTGAAGTTGTTTGAAAGGGTATCGAGATGATGAAGTCAATCGTTTGTTTTACGATTAGAATCATTAAAATGACTATTTTCTATCATAATTTTTGTGTAGATTCTGTTTCTTGAATTGAACCATTTCATCGGATCTTGTTTCAATTCTGTACCAGCTGTCTTTACCTGGTTTCGCCAGAAAATAAATCTAGATTATTTTGAACACTTTCCCCTCGAGCCTAAGTTCTCTCAATATCATTATTGATTTTATATGTCTGCATGAATTAATTTACTTGTCTTACAAAATAATTCATTCATTGAAGTAAAATCTGTGGATTCAAAAATTTTCCATACCCCTCTATTGTTTATTTTTTCCCTAATCTAATTTTCTTTTGTTTTTGTGTTTGCAGGTATGTTCTATTTTCACAGCAAGAATTTTTGTGATTTGTCCATTGGAAATGTTGCATAGTTTCATGACATCATTTTCAAACTAAGTGATATAAAAGTTGGGTCAAATCATTATGTGGGGCATTTCCCTCACCTCCTCCATACAGGGCTTGGCCCTGCTTCAACAGACGGATTGCAGACTGAAGTCCGCAACCCAAATTATTAGTGAATCGCACTTTAAGTAGATACTTTGTCTACATGTTCTCATACGGACAATATGTTTCTACATTTGCCGGCAAATGACAAATGGAAAAGGTAAGTACGTAAAATAGTACATACTCGCTGATACTGTGTGTGTTGCAGTCTATATATGGTACCACAGTGCCTGTGAACAATTTCTTTAAGCAGTTAGTACACTTTGTGTATGGTTAGCCATTAAACCAGCTAGCTACCAGTACCGAGATATGATTCAGTCACCTCTTTTTACCTGGTTCCATGAACCTTGTGTAGGTAGCATCTATCTACACCAAACAAGCCACACGTTAACTTTCTTCTGTTGTCATAGCAAATAATTTTATATTTTTGTTCGCTATTATTTAGCTCCCTATAGTTCTTTGTTCACCGCTTTCTTCAGGGGATGTGAATTTATTTATAAGATAAATAGATCGAGAGTATAAGTGTAGTACCAAGGAGGACCACCCTGTTTGTTTTGTTTGAAGCTGCAATCGTCATACTGTGAGTGTGTGTCTGTTGCTGTGGCATGAATGCAAGAATCATACTTCAGTAATTCTTACATTTTTTTCATTATTGATTATATCTATACATGAACATGCATGTATATAACTTTGTTCAGATACGTAATTCTTGAGTCACTGTTAATATTTCAGTATCATTCTTGCATTTGGGCCCGTGTGTTAGTGCGCTAGATTTTATACAACATTTTACTCTTAATAAAAGCGTACCCTATCATTAAAAATTCATTTTTACTAAACTTAATTGTTATTGTACAAAAATCGATTCGTATGGAATTAAAATGATATTTCTGGCGACAAAAATTCAATTTTACTGTTAGTTGACAAAAAAATCAACGCAGGAACCGCTCCATTAGAAAAATGTAGGTTTTCAATAGCCAGATAATTGCAACTAAATTGGTAACAATTTAAAATAGACCATAAGTAAAATTATTATGTTAAATTTCATAGTCAGTGATTGAAAATTACGTATTTTAAAACCCAAAATCAGAATTAAATTGGACATATCCTGAGCATCATCCGGCTGATCTACTACAAAATTGAGAAAATGTATACTTATAGAATATGGATCACAAATATTTGTTTTAAATTTCGTACCTTTTAGTTAGAAATTAGTTACTTTATTGCCAAAATCACGAAATTGATGGTACTAGAGGCACCATATGCGACCAATTCGTACCAAACTCAATAAGTTATTTAGATTCTCGGCCTAATACTAATGTTTGTGTCAAATTTTGTGACTATCGGGCAATGTAACAAGTAAATTTTGTTAGGTGGAGCCTGGAAGGCCAAGCCCTCTTTTGCAGATTTTTTGTAAATATTAAAAATACTACTCCTCCAACTAACCTGTTGTGCCGCAAATATCAAAAAGATACCTCAAGTAACACAGACAATTTGTTTTTCCCCAGTAATTTTTTTTGTTCCACATTTTTTTCGGAAACTATTGAATAAATAGGCGCCAAACTCCTCATGAGAACTATATTTTGTGAAAATTTTAACGTTATCTCTTCTATAATTTCGTTAAAATCCACGAAAAACCACTTTTCCAAGAATTTTTTGTTCTCCAGTTTTCGCAGATGCTACTGAATGAATACGCAACAAACTCCTCTATCAGTTCTGGCCCTGTACTGTAAGAACTACCTTTCATGAAACTTTCAGCCATTACTCTTTCGTAATTTTTTTAAAACTGTGTACAAAATTTTTCAAGTAATATTTTCTTTTTCAGTTTTCTCTAAAACGAATAGGCACCAAAATTCTGTGAAACTTGCACGTTGATAATAACAATGTATCCTGAAAATTTTAGCCTGATACTTCTTGTAGTACTCTCAAAATTCTGGAAAAACCATTTTTCCAGGAATATTATATTCTTCAGTTTTCTCAGAAACTATAGAACTAACAGGCAAAAAACTCCTATCAGACCTGTTCCTCTATGATGACAACCTCTTTTGAAAATTTTAGCCCTATCTCTTTTGCAGTTTTCTCAAAACCATGAACGTAGATTTTGGGCGATGCGTATTTACAAGGAAAAAAAAAGATGAAAATGAGTTCATCATCCTATTCACCCTTTTGCGAGGTCAATTTAATACTCTTTGTAAGCAAATTGGGTAAAAAATGGAGCTATACATATATTCCCTACGTCCACGTCGTTAACTCTGGTTAACACTAAAAGAGAGTTTTATCACTTTAGTATTTTCCTTTAGTATAATCGTTTAAAAAAATCGAAGAAATTAATTTATTATTTGTTACCATCTTCAAATAATGTAGAATGGGCATGGAAAATTTTATTGAAATTGTTTGGGTAGTTTGGTATAATTTGCAAAATAGCTGGGGAAGAGGGCTGAGCCTTCGGGGCTCCGCCCTTTTATGCCCAGGGTGTGCCTAGTATAGTATATAAATTATATATGTATGCATGAATTTGAGATTTTAATACCGAAATTCTCCTTGGGTTATGAAATGAAAAATGTTCGCATCCTCATCCCAGGTCGTTTCATGAGATTGAAATTAAGACATAGATTTTCATAGAAAATCTAAATAATATAAAGTATCGATGTTCTGAAGATGAGCTTTCTGTTTTCTGAAGAATTAATCATCTAGTGACGTTTGAATTTCATTACAATAAATTCAAATTGGAATGCAACATAGACTTGTTGGTGCCATAACGTTGAGCAATATTTGATTTTGTGCAAAGAGAAGTAGGCTGTGTTGTTATAAAAATTGAAAAAATATACTTATTTTCAGATTAGTAGTGATTATCTTTGGTGTTCATGGAACAATACAAAACTTTGGGATTTCAATGAGAAGTATCAACTATTTATAATCTGTAGTTTACATGTGAATTGGACTTCTAAAATGCTGCCTAAATTATTCGGATCGATTATTTGATATAATATCCTTGAAAATTTTACGACGCCATTTTTATCAAACCATTTTGTTATTTACTTTCGGGAACTATTTTAGTTTTCCATCTTGTAATCTTGTGTTTTTCTTCGTTTATTAAACAGTGTGATTTGGTTCTGTTGAGTGACTCAAAAGTTTATCGCATTTTATTCTCTTAATTTTTTAGGTTGTAACAAAATTTATGTAAAAATTTCGCATTCCCATGCAATACTCATTGGAAGTTATATTGATGTCGACCACTGTAAAAAGTCTACAATGTTATTTTTTCTTCGAAATGGTTTTCCTTTCGTATGTGTTCGAAAATGGAAATGAACATTTTTTCGAAAAATTTTAACAACCACCGAAGTTTTTACCGTCTGTTTGGATCCTATGACGTCTGTTTGGATCCTATGACGCCTCTTCGCCAAATTACGTCCTTTTAACCTTAGGTACTTTTAAAAACGTTGTATTCATCGGGGTTTCTAATTTTACTCTTCCATTGTGCATGATTTTTCTTTCCCCTCATATAATTTGGAAACAATTTCTCTACCCCTCCAAAATTTTGTGCGTTAAAGCGAGTTTTTCTTCCTTATTCTTTCTCCTATTTACTTGTTATACCTGGTTGTAAAATCTTTGTTAAAAAATGTGAAAACTTCGTTGCTGAATTTTTTTTTACGTTATTTTAGTCGAAATAAATTCAGCTTTGGTTCGCGTTTTGCATTGAGACCAATTGAGCCTGCAGATTTGCAGTTTTAAAAATTGTCTTTCGCATATAATAGGCCTAGTCAACGATTCGCTTTCCCAACTTTTGAAAATGACGCGTTTTTGGTGCGACTTAGGCGTGATACTGCCTCACTATTGGAAAATCCTTGTACCAACTTGGGGTTTTCCCGTAAAACGAATTATAAGCTTATTCATGAAAAAGGTTGTTCAACAACCTTCTTTTATTCAGTTTTTATGAGCTTGAGAAAACCATTGTATCAAAATGTAAAAATGTATCCATAATCCATTTCATTTGAAACATTCAGTTTAATGACTATCTCTTTTCACCTTATTTTACGGTCGGTATGAATTTCTGTCTGACTTCGTGCTTAAACAAGTTCTGTTTCAAGTGTGCATTTTTGTGCTCGCGATCCTCAATCTCCTTTTGTTGAGTGTTTTCAGTTCTCTGCACCTGTTATTATTTTTATGCCGATATTCTACATTGTGAATTTTTCTTAAGAAGAATTTTGCGCCTAGGGTCGGAAGTGAAGTTTTATTTGAGAGAAAGTTTGATATCGTCTTATTTTTGAGAATAACCGTGTTGTGACTTTATTTTTCAGAAAGTGATTATTTGAAATTTGTTAAAAAAATTTCACGTTCTGGTCGACGTTAATTTTGTCTAATTTCTCGAATATTTTGATGTTTCTTAGTTTACAGCATTCTAAGTTCTAGTTTATGATTTTTTGGAGTTTTTTTTCCACTTTGTTTCACTCATATTGCGGGTCATATGATTCATGATTATTTTCGGTGAATAAACATTTTCAGACGAGTTCTCGTATATTTACTTACCTAGGTACCTATACTGAAGCAAATATTCTTTCGAAAAGTATTTATTCAAGACCGAAGTACAATCAAGAGTTTTTCATCCTTCTCTCTACATCTTATTTGGGGTTGATTGTTCGGTACGAGCCTTTAGTCGTCCTTGTGAAAATATGACACGTGCTATAAAATTGTATGTTCTCGAGAAAAACAAGGTTTTTTGTTTCTTTTCTTGCGAGGCTTTGCCCATCTCTCGAAATGAAATTAAAGTGAAAGTCATTAAAATTTTATGAAATGTTTAATATCAAAATCGAACCCAATTTTAGAGATTTTCGCCCGTCCACAGGGTTTTCTCAATTAGCAATTTCACTAGGCGTATTTTCCCCCTCGAATTCTTGCTCTCCTAAATTGTTTTTCGCAAAATAGTTTTCTTCTGTGAGCCACCTTTTCAAATTCAACTTCGCCGATGAATTTATACGATTATGTGAAAAAATGTTATATTTATGCGCCCTTATGTGGATGATGACACGACAAATTAACTTTTAAGTAGGTTCTCTATTGAAAATCTACTTATTAATCTAGGTGTCATTGTCATTGAACGACCAGGGAGTGAGAGTAGGTACGATTTCGTTTCATAACTCAATGAAAATTTTGGCACAAATAACTCAAATTCATATATGTATATATATGTAAAGCACCTGGTTCAACGAGCGTTGCTCGGATGTGGAAAATAAAAAAAATTTTTTAAACCTAAATCAAGCTGTAAAATTTCAGCAATATATTTTTTAGGTATATCCTTCGATATTATCGTATATCTCGAGAATTAAGATCGCAATATTTAACCTTTCATCTTTGATTATTATAGTATAGTATGTATTTAACTCATTACTATATTAGTCATAAATCATAATAGTCATACGCAGCTTAGGCCTAGCAAAATTCGCTAATAAAATCTTTCCTATCTGTTACTCTTAGGGTTAATAACAATTTTTCATCCTTCGTTATTATTATTGCTGCTGATGCTCATATATCTGTTCAATGAATTTTCTCAGACTTGAGACCAATCTAGATCATTTTTTCATACCAAAAAAACTTCTGAATTGTGATTTTCAGCAACATTGTTGGTCTAGTTCTTTAGAACGCGTTTACATATATATCCACACACATACATACATACATACATTCAACATACGATTATTACTCATATTAATTTAGCATATAGGATAAGATAAGCCAATTTCTTGTTACCTCGGTACGAGTCGCAATTTTTATCCGATAAGCACGAAATTTAGAATGCACATTAGTACTAAGCCAAGGACCTGACCTATTGATTTTGGTGCGGATCGTTCGCCAGGTACATCCAGTAACACTATTTTCGTTTTTATTTCGCCTATAAAATGCCTAACTTTGGATCAATAGGAACGTAATTGGGAACAAATATTTATTACGATCTATTAGTAACTTTTTAGTGTCTACCCAACTTTACATTTCTTGAAAACCTACTTTTTTTAACGGAGCTGCTGCTGCGTTAGAGTTATTTTATGTTAATTTTGTGTAGTATTTTTCCTACTCGACAAATATTTAATGTGGATTCGAGATTTGGAAAACATCTGGATTCTAGAATTTGAAAATAATCTCTGGGCTTCTATTCTGTTTTTTTTTTGTCTTTGTTTTTTTTCTCGACATATTTGCGCTGTCTTTTTGATGAAAATAAATTCAGGCTAAATTGAGAGATAATTAATGCCTGTTCTTAATAATTCTTCAGCTATTGCTTTTATGATTATGTACACTTCTGTTAAGAATCATCTATGGTTTTTTCTCCTTTTCCATCTTTATACAGGGTTTTTCGTCAAGTTTTACCCATACTTGTTTTACGTGCAAAATTCGTCAGTCGAGATGAACTGAAGACGTTATGTGCAGTAACGTTCTCAAGTAGCTAGGTATGGACTTGAATGTGTCTAAAATTTAAGAAAGTGCACGTTTGTGTTGTAGTTCCCTGTTATTTCCTCATAAAAATTAATTGATTTAAATGAAAATTTATTTTAAATATAGTTTTAGCCCACTCTGCAGTTTTAGATGAAGTGGGTCAATATTTAGACTCGTACATTTAAAGACGTTAATGAACTTGACCTAGTTATGTATTTTATTTGATAGAAGTAAGCGTTGCGCTCGTGTGGTTTGTTCCCACCTTATCATTCATCGAACGGCTCATATTGATAGGGTTTCATGTTCTGTTTGCTTTATTTTAATCGATAAATTTTTCGCGGGAATAAGTTCAAAGAACATTTATTTTTCTACAGTTCAAGAAATGAAATACTATTTTTCATCGATTTGAAAAATTTATGTTTTTTCTCCCTTCATTTTAAAATACAGTAATCGATTCAAGAATATAAAAATTTTCTTTATTCCTTTTTCCTAGCTACGAGGTATCTGGAGTTACGAATTTTGTTGTTTTACTATTGATGAGTATCGAATCAAGTCCGTAGTATTCTTCTGTATTTTTATACGCTTTTATTGCAGTTACTAACGCAACGAAATATGACATAATTTGGTACCAGACCACTGAGATCGCTTTTATCGAGTTCGTTGTCATCAGTTATGGTTCGGTGCTATTCTGTAAATGTTAGGGTAGTTAAAGTGTGCTACGTTTTTATATTTACAGAATTGCCCCGCGAAATCCATTCTAAACAAACAAAGTTAATTTCAAATTATAAAATAAAAGCGTATTTTTTAAAAACTCGTTTTTAACCTAACTTATTTGATTATTTTGAGGGTAAAAATATGATTATATGCTTGTATTTGAATTATTTCTTGACAAATTTGTAATTAAGGGAAAAAAAATAGTTCACGCCAATTCGATTTCGGTGTTTTTTTATTAGGCGGTTTGCGTTTGGAGAGGGGCTAGGCTATCCACAGAAATCATGAGAAATTGTTACTGAAAAAGTTTTCTTTTTTGAGGGAGATCTCTGTGGGAGGCTAAACAGCCTTTCTTATTCCGCCGATAAGTTTTTCTTCATGGCACTGGTAAATGGATTCAAGATTTGTACATTGAAATATAAAAATGAAAACCAATTTTTCGTTCATTTCAAATATTCGGATTCGTATATTTTGTGCAGCTAGAAAATTTAAATATTACTGAAGGGTGTTGTAAATCGTCAAATGCATTCGCTCACGTTAGCAACAGAAAATTGGCACAAGTAAAATTATTCTCCGAATTATGCCTGACATTTACGAATTATTGTATTTGTAACATAAAATGAAAACTTTGCGAATGTCTGTTTGTGTGTACACAATTATAGCTCGTTTGGTAATTTTCTAGTAGTTAACGTATAATTTTGTCTACGAGGGTCAAAGAAGGGGGTTGAATGCTACTTCGAAAGAGTGATATGTGCGAAAGTTCATTATTTTGTTTTGTGACGTCCGTATTCTTAAAATTATTTCAAGTGGGTAGCATACAGATCTCGATGTTCTCGAATATTGTGGGTGGTATATCAGAATTTTTAGTTCTCCAAGTGCATTTGACATTGTAATCCGAAATAAGTCGTAAAAAAGTTCGTGTAAATATTACTTTTTCGATAGAGCTTATCAAATTTTTATGGTTGTTTTGAGTAAGTTATGGGTTTGGGTGGAGAAAACGTTTCTTCTGTGTGAATGGTTTATTTTGGACTAGTTTTTAAAGGCGGAAGTTTTTCAAGAGACTACTGAATGACCAATTTCTCTTTCCGCATTATTTAGAGTGTTAAATTTTGTCTACGACTAATTTAGTATTCATCTGTGATAAAAAAAATACATCATAATTGAGTGGTTATATCTGTGAACTAAGTAATGGAAATATCAGGCTGTGGAAAAATAAATTCATCATTGAAATTTCACACCAAAAACTTTTACGCAGTATTTTCTGGGAAGCTGTTTCTCATAATAATATTGGAAAAATACCATTAAAACTTTCAGTGCTTTTCATTAGCTTCCTTAATAATAATGAATTTATTCTGCGCCCTTCCACCACATGAACTCAATTTTGTTCAAAATTATTTCAAAAGAATGCGTATAAGGTCGTTAAATTTATACCAATTTGTAATACTATATTACACACCAAGGTTCAAAAGTGAATATTTACATGCAAGGGAAAGTTTGCAAAATGAGGGCAGCAAGGGAGCAATTCCCAAATCATATAAACTCACTTTTGAACCTTGTCGAGGAAAATATTTTTAATAATTAATGGTCAGAAAGCAATGAAATGTTAATTAAATGTCTCATAAATATAATTTCTTAATGGTAGGTGAAGTACTTCTGATATGATAGAAAGTGGTGAACATTTAATCTGAAGCATCATCAACTGTGGCACCGTGTATACCAAGTGAGACTGTTATGCAAGAAGTACCAGGTTTGAATCCCAATTCCCATTCAAGGTTTTTTTTAAGCATTGAAAATTTAATTAGAGTAATTAAATGTAAACTTCACTTTATGAAGAACCTTTGAACGGTCATCTTCTTTAATAAACATCTTTGGTAACTATTTTAGTTACACAGTATCTTGTAATCATTAACTGTTAAGGGGTTCAGTAGGTGAGTCTACAACTATGAGTATAATCTCTACTTTGTTACATTAGAATCTGTTATTGAAGTCATTAAATGTTGATTGGAACTTAGTCTAATTGTTTTCTGTTTATCAGTCAATTATAGGCAAAGTTGCTGTCACAGGTGAGAGATTAAGTGACATTAATGTACAAAAAAAAACAACAAAATATTTAAATAAAAATAAATACATTACCAGTTGGAACTTATACCAACCTCCGTGCTTCCATATTAATGTAAAATTTCCGTGTAAAAATTTTTACATTGTGATACATTGACTTTATACATCAAGGTTATGCTTTATCAGTGATGAGCACTATTTTCCGCTTGCAAAATATCAGAGTAAACATTGCCTTTCTGATCATGTGTTCTAAAAATATTTGTTTTTATGTTCTGCTACTTCCAAATTCGAATTTTTAATTTTGTTTCAATTTTCTCGATTTACATATCAATCGAATCATTTCTGAAAGTAAAAGCAAATTCTCTGAAATAGACCTCCTTTTTTCCGATCATTATTCATGTTCATTTTGGAAAGGGACGGTTTAATAATTTTTAAGAAAAATAAGTAAAGTTTAACTTTTTGTCTTTTCAATTTTATCTTTACCTTGGCTAGTTGATGGTGGTTTATTACTGCTGACCGAAATTTGAATTGTACTTTGTTGAAAATTTGGTGTTTTGGCGTCCCTGTATTATATGGTAGATATATTTTGTGGTTGGATTCCCGTCAGTATGCTGTAAATTTTAAAGTATGAAACGTAAAATTAGGTAACCTTCTCGCACATATATTATCCATTAAATTTTAAACCCAAATTTTCGTACACGGAAGTTGAACCGACTGTTTAATTTGATCTACGTTATTTTTTGTTTGTTTGCGCAAGCATAAAATTTTGTGACTTATTATTTCTATCAAATTTGGTTCTATTTATATTTATCTTCGCTTTTGAGTTTTCATCATGAATGAAATCGTGACAAACCTGTGGTTCTCCTTCCCAGGTTTAATTGTTTTAAGTAACATATTTTTCTTCAATACCGGTTGGTTTTTGCGAATTTTTTTAACGAAACTAAATTCATTACGAAAACAACACGGTTAAAATGGCACGTAATTCTTTATCATTGGTAAAACAATTACTCGCATTATAAACTTTGGAGATTAATAAATCTAATTATCTGATATAAAATTGATCACCTACTCTTATAAATGTCACCGTATTCTTTTCAATCTTTAAACTTACATTCGTTCTTACTATTGTAGAAGCATGGTAGTTTAAATTGAGATGGCTTCTTACTCGAGAAAACCAATTATGAAAGTCCCAATTATTGTATCGAATTCAAAGAGCTTAATAAATCTTATTTGCTTGTAATTTACTTATTTTAATAAATGTGACAGTTCTTTTAATTTCAGTGATTAAATTAGCATCCGTTACTTACCACTATGAAAGCATGGTGGTACCTACGTATTTTAGGTCGATGTCTTCTGAAACGAGAAAACGAACTTTGAAAATAAAGGATGATAGTTTTTTTTTCTCATTATTTCCGTATATTATGTGCGAGTTAGTTTTTGAAGAAAAATTTACGTTATTTATTGATATGATTTCGTTGAAAAACGTATCATGTTATTCTTTTTTGTACTGTGAAGTTTTCCTACAGATGTGTTTGATATGCTTACTCATATTTTGAGAATAAAAGTTCAAATTCTTTGGCAGACTAGGTCTTAAATTCCTGTAAAATTTGCGAACCAAGTAATGCTCCTGAAACTGTAAAATTATCCTGTTTGAATCTTTGGAGCTTTTGGGTTAACGACTTTCTTGAAAATGAGTCTTAAAATTTTCTTATTGATTATTATTTTTTTTTTCATTTCTATTGAGCTTGAAATTGAAATGAATGAGTGAATGAACCCATTGCGAATGTACGTGGTTGAAAAGGGATTTTAAATGCGAGAATCCGAATTTACGAAGTAATGCAAATTTTGCCCTCTGTGAGAATCAGTTTTTAATACTCGAAGATGGTGCTGGTACTGAATTTCTTCGAGCTTCCTTTGCTATACGGTGCTAGTAAAAAGTTCTGAAGTTTAGTTTTTGATGAAGATAAGAAGAATCGAGGGGAAATACATTCTTGGAGTAATTCAAGGGTTTCGCAAAGTTAGCATTTACGTATTTTGTTTCAACGTTGGAATTCGAATAAAGAAAGTTTTTCTTGAGAAACCCCTCGAACTTTAATTGCTAATAGTACACTTCAAATGAAAAATGTTTCATAAACAAGTATCTCGTCTCAACGGTTACGGAGCTAGGTAGGTCTGTAATAAAAGTATGACATGAACAAGCATACTTACTTGTTTTTAACCTATAAAGTTTACCGTGAGGAACATAAACGGTTCTGTTCTTTTTTACTCTATCTTAATTGAAATTACATCCAATCGGAAGAATAGGGCTTATACGTAGTTGGCAGGTACTATATTATCTTGGATTTTTAATACCTACAACTTCGAAAACTTCTGGCACTTGTGTTGTACAAGATAGGGCGAAAGTAAAAAGAACCTTTTTTGTTCTTGGTGGCCATCGACTATATGTATATTTTTGGTGCGGATCGGCCGTAGGGTACTTTCAATAATACTGTTCGTTTTTATTTTGTTTATAAAATGCTTGATATTGAACCAATAACTAAAAACTTTACAAAATGTATTGACTATAATTTATTGCAACATGCTAACAATACTGGTGCTAATCGGTCAGAAGATACTTCCAAATTTTTTCCCCCATTTTGAAAGAAGTATCCAATTGTTTTTAACTGCTTAATTTTACGGCAACAGATACAAAATTTAAAACAATGGTCGTAATGATCTATTAATATCTTATTAATAAATAATTTTCTGCTTTTCAAAAACCTACTTTTTCTAATTAAGCTGCTGCTGCGTTAGAGTTTTTTATGGTTTTTTTTCTCGAATTCTTATACTTTGAAGGCGGTTGTAAAATTTCACACGAATCCAGTGCAAGATTTTCAAATTTTTCATTCAAGCTGGCGAAATACAATAATCGTGGTCATAGTCATTTTAAAATTTAGCCTATAAGTTAGGTATCTTTAATAGCATCGTGCAACTTCCCTAGATTTTCTGCATTTCTTATTTATTTATTTATTTATTTTTTTTAAATAAAATTATTTTTTAGGTCCATAAATAACAGTACTGTGAAGTGGAGAAAAAACAAAAAATTAAAAAAAAAAAAACTAACGCGGAGGTAATTGTCCTCCACAAATATGTGTAACATGTATAGACGTACAGACAATGGTCTCACTTTCAACAACAATAAATAATGAACCAAAAAAAAAAAAAAAAAAAGTACCCATGTTCTACACGTATACAAGTATCTTCCCATTTGAATGTCCTCCTTCGAAGTAGAAAAAAAAAAGCTGTTTTTAATAAAAGAACAATTCTTAGCAATATTTGGGGGAAAAAGAAGATCTATACAACAAATGCACCAGTGTGTTTTAAAGATGAACTATATTTCCTGCGGAAAATATCTCTATAAGGATTATCAGTCCTCTATATACATATATTCAATCAATGTTCGTGGTGAATATTTTGAGTTTACGCAATCAAGTAATAATTTCAGTTTCCTAATGTCATGCTTTTAGCATATCTAGCTCCTTAAAACATTAAGAACGTTCACGTTCACGCATGTTTGTGTAACATTTTTTTATTTGTTTTGAAGGTGTACTTTCTGCTGTTGAAGTTCGAAGGACTTCCGAGGAAACACCCTGTAGCTGAGTGAAAGTTGAAGAAATTGATTTTTAATGACTAGTTGCTGTACTGTTAAGCTTCAAAAATTCCTTAATACAGACTATTTTTAATAAAGTCTGAATGGTCTCGATTTTACGGTTGTGCGAGCTGTAGCGAGGAAATTCAGGCCCAGGAAGAAAAAATTTACGGACCCTCTCTAAAAAATTGGAAATTGCATCTGTATGCAAATATAGTATCAAGGATTTATTTTTGGAGGGAGTTTTATAAAACTGGGAAAGTCCTTCAAAAGGTTTATAAAAATCTACTTATCTTTCTCATTTTTTTTTTCAGAATGCCGGGCCCCTAAACATCCCGGTCCAGGGAATCTCCCTCCCTACTCTCGGCAAATCTGTGGTTGTGAGGCCGAGCACCACACCATTACGCCACGCAGACCATATAATATTTTGTTAGAAGTCTTGAAAGTTACCATCTTTTATACTTACAAAATTTTATTTTAGATCATTCAAATACTCTTTCTATTGTTGCGTCAACTGGCTTTTATTAATTTTAAAATGGTTTAGCATGTTTGAGTGCATTTCAGTGAGTTTTCTTAGCCTTCGTTTGTAACAAATTTTCTTCCTTAGCATTGCTTTTTTCCAGTTCTTAATGAGTTCCTTTATTTATTTTAATTTTATCGTACTTGCATCGTGAGCACCTAATTAGTAAATAATGTAAAAATGTTGTAGTCTAACGTAAATTATTTTCTTATTCCGTATAAAATTTGATTACACCTGTAAACACTTCACAACTACTTTGGTACGCCTCTTCCGTAATTTTATACTCACGGTTTTGATTGTACCCGAAAATAACATTTTGGGCAGCAAGTAATTATTTCTGGTGGTTCAGTAAAATACTTTTAATACAAAATTCACTTTACGATTAACAATTGTGTATACTAATTATCACGAAAACGTTTGTAAGGGCTCTTGTATTTTCAGTGTTGCATGAATAAGTTATTAAGAAAGCATTGAAGTCGAGGGGAAAAAATTTTTTTGTGGTTCAGTAGAAGCTCGAGTTTTTGATAACCTGCCACTGTCAACGTCGCGAAATAATTAATCTTTTATTGGATTTTATTTCGAGAATGATAAACGCGTACGTTTCGAGAACGAATATCGCTTTATTTCTCAAAATAATGTAGATGAGAGAAAAATTTGTGTAGATAAATTCTTTTCAAAAATAATTGTTAACATACCGAAGGTAGGCCTATTTTTTATTGACGTTCCTTTTTGAAGTTTTTGTGTAGATGTTGGCTAGGAAAAAATTACTGCGTGTGCTTGAATGTAAAAGTAAACTGTGTGGTTTCGCAAAAATGAATTTTCGTTTGATTTTTTTTTTCTTTCGACAATAATAATTTTTCATGAAAAGATACTTAATTGTCAAAGGTTAAATATTTGTCGTGTATATTGCTAACCAACGCCCGTCTAAAAAGAGTGACAAACGTTTTCTTTATTTCTTCAAGAGGAGCCATTGGTTGATTCATGGGGTGTTCTGGTTGAAATTTTTACTTTGAGATCTGAATTTGTTTCTTCTGAAATAATACAACGCATTCACCATATTATGCATAGAAATGAATTAATACAGCTGCATAGTCCATCTGTAGTGTAAAAATACTGCTGTTGAATAATACTTTTTTCTCTCACGCCAAATACTGGATATTAAAAAATTTTAAAAATTAACCTGGCGTGTGTACGTGACTGTGAAATTTATCCCAACATATTTCCATTGTCATAACACGCAGTAGCAATTTTTAATTTTTCTGCCGCTATTTTGGTTTCAATCTGGACGTTTTATTAATTTCACAATGCATAATCTTAGCTACTCCCACTCAAGCTGGATTGTTTAAAAGTTTGATAATTCTTAATTTAATTTTCAACGAATGCTTTGTAGATCTTGAAATACCGAGCGTGTAGAAAAAATATGATCTTCACATTTTTAGCCGTAAATATTGAGCGATTTCATGAGCAGGAACTGGATTTCTTAATTTCAGTAATTTTTCTCCGGTTGACTGCACACGTGCATAATTTTTACTCGTGCAATTCACTTTTTTTATTTTGTTGTCAGTTGATCGCTTAAAAAGTGTTGCATCACTCAAAGAATCTAATACTTTACCCCCTTAAGGTGAAATACCTGTAATTAATTATTAATTTGCACGTATGTGGTGCACAAAAAGCGTTCAGTCTGGTGAATTTCATCTCCAGTGTGCATTCAACAGATTAATAGTAATATTGTGATGAAACAATAATTTTAAATTATCTAAATCCGTTATTAGTTAGTTGATTTTTTTTTTTTGGTTCTGGCACTTTAGTGATCTTCAAAATAAATTGATTTAAAAAAAAGGAAGCTAATATCAGATTTAATAATTTAGAGTTTTAAACTTAAAATTCGAATTAATGGGTTACCAACTTGAAACGATAAAAAATTTTTTTTGTTTTTTTCTCTTCTTAGTTACTTGAAATAAGAATGAAAAATTCAACGGTAACATTACTAGGCCAGTCGAATTAGATATTTTCACTTAACAAAATCAGGGAAAAGATTTTAAAAATCCCAAAATCTGATCGCGGCTTCACCCATAAAAATCCACTTTTTGTGCCCCCCAACAGGTTGCTAGTAATTTACTCATCTCCTAAAAGCGATATTAAAAAATCGTTCCAATAATTTAACATTTAAAATTGTCATAGAAAGTTCAGAAAATAACTCGAAAGTTTGCACATATCATTAATAAAGGGTACTGTACTGGATGGGGTCCAGTCTCCCCTATGCATACTACACCAATATACCTCGTAATTTAATAGACCTACCTTATATCTAATACATATAAATAAATAAAATTTAATTTTTGTGTGTTGTGTTTGTATGTATATGTGTATGTTTATTTATAACATCATAACATTAGAACCACTCCATAAAAAACGTATGAACTGTCTGTGCATGTTCGTTTTATTCCAAAAAAGGTTTTAAGATACTTCGGAAATAAGTTATGAATAAAAATAATAAACTTTATTTATTCAGGAATACATATTTTTTCACTGACATTCTGAATAAAAAACATGTGGAAAATTTTTTATTTCTATCGAGAACTTTGCCCCCAAAGGAGCTATAGATTTTCGAGTTATTTTAAAACATTTCTTAGTATAAGAAAAATATGCACAGAAACTTAATCTTGTTTTATAAAGTGGTTCTGAAGTTATGGTGTTGCAAATAAACATACACATGAAATGAAATTTTATTTATTTATCTATTAAATAGACCGGGTATATTGGTGCAGTATGAATAGGGAATACTGGGGCTCAGCCAGTATAGTATTCTTTAAACTTTCGAGTCATTTTTTGAGCTCTTCATGGCACTTACAAAAAAATTTCAAGACACCTTTGTTGTTGACAGTTTTATATACTACATTGTTTATTCGAACTATTTTAGGGTACCGCTATTAGGAAATGAATAAGTTACTACAAAACTGGTTGGGGGCGCAAAAAGTGGATTTTTAGGAGTGAATTAGTGGTCAGAAAGTTCAAAGGGGTACTTGAAATTACCGGGTTTCGATTTCCCTGATTTTATTGAAATCTAATTTGACTGGCTTATACGTACTCATTTCTTTGTTTTTCAAGCTTACAAAAATTAAAACTTTTGATGATTGGAAAAATTCACAGATTTTAAACTTTAAACCTTGCGCAGACGTTTTGTTTCATACGTGGAACAAACTCATCATCTAATTTTTGCTTAAGCTTCGTGAATTTTAATTTTATTTATCTGTGTTTTATATAATATTTGATGTCAATATGAAATACTATATCTTATCAGAATACCTTTACTATCGATTTTCATTCGAATGTAATGAGTGCATTGTGATAAAATAGTGCCCCACACGTCCTCATCTCTCACACAAACCTGCGTAACCTTCATTCATTCTCACACACATTCGTATACGGAAACTTCTCATTTCATTACTGTCATACTGTGACAATTATTTTCAGTTAATTTTGAGATCCACCAAGAAACGAGTCAATTTATTTCATGTATGTATAATGACGGAGGAGGGAAATACGTTTTGGTACCTGCGTCATCGTCGAAAACCTTGACTAACGATGAATGTATGTTGTTACCTGACACCTTCACTGTAAAGAAGTAAAGTAAAGCAGTAAAGGTATGACTCTCAACGATGAGTAACTTTTTCATCTGTTCTTCTTCACCCCGCCCCAATACGGTATCAGCCGAACAAATAAATAACAGGTAGAATGAGGTGGATAGATACCTAGTTCGGGCCTGTGTTAGGTCTGTCAGGCGGCAGATACGAATTATGTATGTACGATCCCTGCATTCTGGGAATATTCATATTATCATCTGTGAAACTGGTTTGGTACGGTTACCTCAAGAAAAATATCTATTATATTGTTTCCGTCGTATCTCTTAATTCAAAAATGCGTTTTCGTGGTTTCCTCTCGACCTGAACGGTGTGTAGTGATTTAGGAAAAAAATGGGAATCATTTTTAGTTTAAATAAAACCATTCCGGAGGGTTACGATTATTTTTCATCGAGTTTAGATGCTAAGCAAAGCGTCACTGAAACGAAATTAGTTTGAGATTTGAATTTTCCTTTGTTGGAACATTATACACCGTTTTGTATTACCTACTCTGTAAAATGTTTGAGGCAGGATACGAGTATAGGCTACTATTAGTAAATCCCAATATTTTATCGATGAGTGTCGAGTGGTTTTGAAAACATTCCCAATTATACTATCTGGACAATGATTGTCCCAAAATCCCAGCATATAGTTGGACAACACATGAATTCAGTATTTTTTTACAAGTTGAAGAACTTTTTCAATTTCCACGCTTCGAATGAGAATTTTAGCCGAACTTTATTTTCTTAATTTGATTTCTAAATTTTATGATGTTTAATATTATTAATTTTCGAAGTATAATGTCGGTAGCAGAAAATGGTTGTGCGTGAAACTTCATTAATTTTTTTGTGAAAACTTTTTTGTTTTACATTTTAATTTTCCTGTTGAGGTTGTTTAATTTTTAGAATTTCAAATTGATACTGTATGATGAGTAATAATTGGTATCAACTTTTTATCGAAAATATTATCCATTGGAATATCTTTCATAGTTCGTTAATGTAAATTTTTTATATCACGCAATAATGATGTCGATTTTCGGATTTTATCATGTTGAATGCGATTGGTACGATTTTGGTTCAGAAATTCCTGAAAAATATACTTTATTTGAAGAAATTTTTCCCTAGTAAACTTTTATTTAGCTTTAGATTTTTCATGGTTCCCTTGTGCCTTTATCGAAAAATCATTTTTTCAAACTTTTTTTTTTTTTAAATATAAAAATTAATTTTTACTTACTGATTTTTATTTTCTCGGTCACTCCTCAGTGAGAAAAAAAATCGTATTGAATAATATAGGTAATAAAATTATTTTTATTCATTTTGTCTGTAAATCGTTTCATTTCAGCTTCTTATTTTGAGGTTTTCTTGTTGTGTCTGTGATACCCAGTCAGTTTTTTTCAATTATGCAGGGCTAGTGAGTTTTCCATTTAAATAATAATGATTGTGAACATCATCATTTTGCATTTGTTGTGTGTATTGAATGAACAAATTCATGGTAATATTTTTCGTTGAAAATTTATAAACGCTAAAAATTCTATGTGGGAACACAATTTTCGCAATTTTCGCGGTCAAAAACAGGTGAGAGAGTGAGATTGTTGGTAGGTGTGTTATTTTTAAGGCTCCTTCTTTGCGATTTGTTTTAATAACATTTGAAGTATTTATTTTTTAAAATGAATTTTCTCTTTTAGGGAAAAGAGCTGAAATAATATTTCAAACTAGGCTGTTTAAACGCGATAAATAATTGATTTCCGCTTGAGGTGGTTTTAAATCGATTAGAAAGAAGAAAACGATTAGAATAAAATTTATGTGGAAATCGGTTTTCCCATGATTTATGCTCAACAAGCATTTTTTTCTTAATAGTAGACTAGAGTTTTTTTCCTTTGGCTCGTTGGGTTTATGCATTGTATCTGTGTGGGTCTACCAGTGACGGATCCAAAACTTCATTTTGGGGAAAGGGAAATGTCCATAATTTTGAGTAGTTGATTTTCTTTCATGCTTTTGCTTTTCTTCTTTAACATTTTTCCTTTTTATTTTTGTATTTTTTTCCGGGGGAAATTTAGGGGGAAATTTCCCTATTTCCCTCTCCTGATCTGCCTCTGGGGCCTACTGTAAATTATTGAAAACTCGTACATTTATCTCTGTTCGATTAAAGGCTGCCCAATCGATGAGAGTTAATGCAAGACGAGTTCATTGACGATTGCAGTACACTTCGTCGTAATTCTTACTTCATTTTTTTATTCGTATTTGTTGTTTTTTTTTTCATTAATATTCTAATGGTGAAAAAGTTTTAGGCATACGTATTTATTCATGTACCGTTATAATATGTATGTGTGAAGACCTATGAGTGTCGGTATCCGCAGGAAAATATTGTTGAAAGATTTTCGTCACACAAAGAATATCCTGATCAAATTACCTGAACTACTGAGAAATTGTGGTCAGATTAATGCGAAGAGGTTATAGTTTTTTTTTTCTTTTGTGTTGAGAACGGATGCCCATTCGAAAAATTATTCTATGTTCAACTTGTGAGGTATGATTTTCTTTCTGAAAAGTTTGTTATTTGCTTGTTTAGTTGTTTGTTTATTTTTCCGAGATATCCTCCAAACTTTGAATAGAACTTTGAAGAAACAGTTTTATCCACTCTCGAAGTATAGAAACGTGAGGTCTGTAAGTATTTCAATTTTGAGTATGGTCTGTAACTTCAAAAACAAAATTTTTATTCGACTCTTAATCTTCACGTAGGTTGATGATTAGGCTACCTAATTAAAGTGGTGTCGTTCGACTAATACTTCAAATTTTTGCTTGTTGAGTTAAACTCTTAACAGTTTGAGCGCTTTTTCATTATGATTTTTTTTTTTTAAACATTTTGGCCTGGTTGTATCAAATTTTAACTGTGAAATAAACTATGTTTTAACAGATAAGATGCGTGGTAAAATAAAGTTAAACCTTACTCATCAGCAGTTTGACTATTTGTTTGAACCAGCTCTTAGTTAGTCATCGAATAGTACTTCGTTCTACCCATGTCCATTTTTAGAATATTTATTATATTTAGCCCAGAAGATTAGCCATGGTCTGAGAAGAATATATCGAACATAAATGCCCAAAAATGCACTCTGGGAAGGAATATTTGCAGTGAAAATTCATTCAATTGTTTGTTCTCCCTTAACCGTGTATCGATTATTGTTGATATTATTTTGTAATAGGCTAAATGAGAATTACAATCGTCAGATTCGCGTAACTGTAACTCTTATAACTGTAAATATTGTTCGTGTATGTTAAGCCGGTACTACACGATGCGTCCAATGCTTCCAACATAGGATGCTGGTATGATTGGACGCATCATGTAGTCGTGTGTGCATGTCATTTGACGAATGTTTTGCTTCCAACGTTGGCATTGGAACGTTGGCCATCAAAAGTCGGTTTTTTTGACCCGCGTCAAAGGAGTACCCAACGTTGGAAGGAAGTTGGAACCAACACTTGTGGTACGACTACACTAGTGTTTCTCAACTTGCGCGTGAATGCTGTGTGTTTTGTATATTTAAACAATTTATATCTCTGCATCCAGCCTTCCGCCCACGTTGGAAGGCGAATGTTGAGATGAACATTGGACGCATCGTGTAGTTGCAGCGCTGCGTCCAGCCTTCGTTCCAATGTTCATCCAACGTTGGAAGGCGAATGTTGGCGCAAATGTTGGACGCATCGTGTAGTACCGGCTTTACATGACATGTGGGTGTGTTGGTTGTGTGTCTGCGCAATGCGTTGCGCATGCTCACAACAACACTATTATTATGTTTACACATCAATTCTTTATGAGTAAACTCAGTGGAACTCGCGCCTTTTTTGTTTTTGTAAATTATTGATGAAAATTGCCAGACTGGGTTTTGTAGGTAAGTATTTCTGCATTAGAGTTTTTTCTGTAAATTTTACATTGAATTTCAATTGAAACATACATTCATTTGGTTTTTATGTGAATAAATTATAGTTTTCGTATGTCGCTTGTTCAATTTTCACAAAACTCTCGAATATTAGAGAATTTCTTGAATTTGTGTGAAATTTTGGGTTCTTGCTCTATGTACAGAAATCCGATTGAAACCCTCCTCTCTTCGTGCGTTTTTTCTAGCATTGCTATTAAGAAAACCTTTTCAAAAAATTTGCCCACCCATTAAGTTATTCGTCGAATAATGGCTCCGTGTAAGGATGTAAGGATTGTGTCCGGCAAATAACAGACTTTCAAAGTTGATTAAATTACGATCATCCCAGTTTAATCTTCCCTTGCCAAATCATTCTAAACGGTTTCTTGGAGAATGAGAATCCTGTACTCCTAAGCTGGGTCCAGACTGTCGCAATAAATGTTCGTGAACGTTTCTGCAACATTCGTGAATTTTTTGCTCAAACTCCTTGCGCGTTCTAATTCAGTCATGTTCCATGAATGTTCGTGCGTGCATCTGTTTTCTTTCTCTTATGGTCTTTCTAGGCACGCATTCGTCAGAGTTCTGATTAGGTTAAAATTCCATCCAGATTGCAACAGCCTGTTTGTGCGAATCTCTTTGATGTACCGACAACAATTGGAACATTTTATCTTGCGCGCAAAGTTGCGCATGTGAGCACAACTTTCCATCCACATTAGTTGTCAGCAACATTTGCGCATGTTGCTGCAACGTTGCAGCAACGTTTTGTTGCGGTAATCTGGACCCAGCGTTTGGCAATGCGAACATTTTTCACCTACCGGGTGAAGTGGACGCGAAAGTGCTAACTGAAAAGAAAAAATTTTCTGATGTCGTTTTTTCCTTCTCACCATCATAATATTGTTAGGTACGATGATTTTTTAGGCACGCCGAACTGGAGACTTTGGGGTAGGGTTAATATCGCTCCCTTTATTCTCTTGACAGCACTTTTTCATCTTCAGTTGTTATTTGAGATTTCAATATTGTTTTTTTATGATTTTGTCGAACAATTCGTCCGCCTGTATCTATTTATGTTCCGTAGATTTTTCGTCTTCAGTGTGGGTGTCGATACAATTTGCGACCTTGTATAATTATTGTACGTTTGTCGAATTTAATGAATCGAAAACGATTAATTTTGAGCAATGGAAAGTTAATTCAAACCGATTGCGTGTTGAGGGACCTAGTGGTTGTGTTATTTATGACAATGCTGGCACTTTTCGAGGGAATCAATTACAGTAAAATGTTTTTTTCTGCCCTCGTTTTATGCATGGTTCGCATAATTTCGAATTAAACTTGAGATCTGAATTGGCGTAGGTTTGTGAAGATTGATGAGCTCTGTGCCGAAGTTTAATTGAGAAAGTTCATTAAAAACGTCAAATATATTTTTCGCGTTATTCAAACAGACACGTCGAGTTGTGTAAAAATAATCACCCATGTCACTTGTCCTCCCTTTTTTGAGCAGGTTTTCTTGAAAACCATATGAAAATCTGCAAGAAAAAAAAATCATAGATTAACTTGATTATAGCCATTTTTTCGCCCCAAAATTTTTCTTTTTTTTTCGTTTCATTATAGTTTTATTTTGTTGTTTAAATGATTTCGGATGAATTTTTATTGTAGGTGTACCTACTTCTGATGATTTTTGTCAATTTTCTTTTCTGCGGTAGATCTGTTTTTGTTTTTTATTCTGGGAATACTACCACATAAATGAAAAAGTGCTAGGATTCCAATAATGTAAAACGATTTTTGTCGATAATCAAAATTTGGCGGCAGGTTCCGGTTTAGAGGAAGATCGGTCAGATAAGTGGTTGAAGAGTTTTTATTGTCGTGAAGTGGGTCTTTTATTCGTTTATTTTTGGGCGGATATATCCATTAAAATGTTTCTCGCACGTAGGTTTTTCGGCGTCATTTATCTGGACAGTTTTTTGAAAAATTTTGGTGAAAAAAATGGTTTAAATAAAAAACAACTATTATACTTTGTTCACTTTCGGTACCTTTATTTAATTTTATTGGGCTCATTGAAGTTAATTATTGCTTTACCTGGAAGGCGTAGAAGTTGAAGGGTGTGAATGATATTGTGATGAAAAATTGAGTCTGTTTTATATTCGTATGATTCTGTTGAACTGAATACCAGTCAGATATTTTTCTTCTTCAAACTTGATTAATATATCAATGAGTGGGTTCTTTAAATAGCGGAGGTTGTAAATATGCCCGCAATATTTATATCCGCTTTATTTTCGATTTGCAATTAATTTAGATGCAATTTTTGCTGAGAAGTGACCCAAAAAATTGACGTCAATTTTGTATACCTCATTACTGTTGAAAATGCCGTAATCTTTGGAAAACATGGACATGGGACATGAAAAAGATAAAGTGAAAAGATAAAAGAGAGAAAGTAATGATAGCGATTCGAATGGTTGGAAGTGGAATCAAAGATAACAAACAAATACTCCATCGTTAAGCTACTAATGAGCCAGTTTTGTAAAGAAAATCCGGACTGTTATTTATCAAATTAAGTATTTACCTTTTTTCTGAAAAAAAAAAACAATTTTTTTGTTGATATGCTGCTTTTAATTAGTCTTTTATCTACCATTTTATTTACTTCCGAACTTTATGTATTTTATGTGTGATTTGTAATAATCCTCAGATTATATGTTATCTATTCTCGCTATCTGAGATTCAATTTTTTCTGCTCTCTCTGTTAATGATATTCTAATAATTTATGGCGAAACCGCTGGGATTGGAATAAATAATTTGTTCGCCTTGAAGTCGAGGTTTCTCTTTGTCGGCTTGGGATTCGTTTGTTCGCTAGCCACTTGCCAGGAATTTTGTCTCCGATGTATAGATTTGGAGTTGTTAGATCTTTGGAAAGTTAGCGCGATTTCGAGTAGTTTGTTTCATTCTTGATTAAAAGTATACTTACTTCGTCGACTCTTCCAGAGTCTCCTTATAACGACGCAAATTCTAAGTTTTCGAAATTCACGGTGGTCACCCCATCAGCTTTCAATGAATCCCACATCAGCACCTAAATTCGCCTTTCTGATGAGAAAAATTGGTCTTGATGATGTAGAAACCGTAAGACTTAAGACCACGGCTACAATCGCGTCTTGAACCTGCGGTTGTTGGACCATGGGTCATGGCATAGACCAACTATGCAAGAACAAGAGCAAAATCAAGACCGATTGAACCAGACCACGACCAAGACTCTCGATTGGGCAAGATGGCGATCAAACGCAAAACTTGAGTAAAGAATTTGCACAAACTGACAGTAAAATCTTTACAACGTTCCCACTTAATGCATGATGTGTGTATAGTGTTTAATTTTTTTCTTTTTCCCTATTCGAACATGTACAGGTGTTAGTGGTATGACTCTTGTATATTTTGGAAAGACGAAGACTGATCAGCTATCAAGAATAGGCTCTGAAAATCACAGTAAACTGAAAGAAAACATCTGTAAAAGGATGTCGTTTTTCGCATACGACTCGAAAAGCATTCTTTGAATTTTCTTGCATCCGAACTAAACTGTCTGAATCAGTTTCTAAATGTGGACATTTTCCAATGGCGAAATGTGTATCTTTCGAATCAATCTAAATATTGGTTTGGAAACTTTGTTCTCATCTCATTGCCGTAAATTTTTTCACCTTTCAAGTTTAATATTAGAATGAATTTTTATTTGAGTTTTCATTTACAAGTCTATTAAAAATTCAACAAGATTTCATCTATTAATTGTTCGGTTTCGTTTTTTTTTCTTCTGTATTCTATCTACGAACATTTCTTGAAAAATGTTTCAAGAAAACGAATTTTCATATTCGATGCTATCGCCATGTATAATTTTTACTGGAAATAATGTCAGTTAATCAACTTCATATATCGCTAATAATTTTTTCTCAATAGAAAAATAAAATATTTTTAAGTAGTCAAAGAAAAAAACACAAACTCTGATTATTTTTATTTTTTATTCTCTCATAATCGTCGTTTTAATTAGTGATGTCTTGTTCTTCTTACAACGATGCGAGGCCTAATGACTGTCGTCAAAACAATATTTTTAGTCATTGCAGAAAAATTGAAAAAATTTTCTTAGGATACTAAATCCCTGGCAGTTGCTTTAAAAAAATCTTATCATTTCTTTTAATGTGATTTTTTTTTTGTTTCTTTTTCATTTGGTGAAAGATATAATTACCTCGAAAATATCATTTTTAAAGAATTTAATTACGAAGTTTTTTATCTGTGATTTGCTATTAATGTAAGTGAGACTTTGCCCAGTTTGTTCTTTTTTCCGCCTGAAATTTGCGTTGGATGTCGTTTTTTTTTTGTTTTCATTTTAAATTTATGTTCATAAAAAATTCATTGTCCTCGAAAGTATACAATGGTTCTTTTTAAAACCAACCAAATAATTTATTCTTCTTTTTTATTCGTGTTAAGCTTTAATTTATTAAGTTTTCTGGCGTAAAATAAAAAAAAAGTTACCTATTTAAAAAAAAAGTGAAAACAACATTGTTACCAAAATTGTTGGTGTGTATGCACTGTGCTCGGGCTAAGTCGATATTCTATTACCTTTGTTGTTGGGTGCATGATAATAAAAGTCAAACTCTTTTTTTTTTTTGTCTAAATTTATTTTTTATTCGTCTCTTTTTTTTTTCTCGAAATAAATCGTTCATTAACTCGTTCATATTTCTACGGTATTTTTTGATTAACGATCAAGAAACGTTTATTGTAAACTCAACGATTAATTAAAAATCTTAAAGTCGGTTAATAATATCGTTATTGTTATTATTATTATTATTATTATTGTTGTTTTTTTTTTGTTTTTTTTTCATTTTATCGTCTTTCGGTTTATTGATTAGTTAATTATGAAGTAACATTATACACCTGCTGTTCGCCATAAAACTTCGATCCAGCCTGAAAACCTGGAAACGTGTATCTATTTTTTTTTTTTTGAAGTGAACGTTTTTCTCCCTCGATAAATCAGATTTGACCAAAAATTATTCATCAGTCGAGCTTTGTGTGCGGTAGTCGTTTAATTTGTGGTCGATTATTTTCGGAGAATAATTAACTGTCATCATATTATACAGTAGGTTTATTTGTATTCATTTTAAATGCCATGGTTTGGCTCTTTCCTGTGTAGAAAATTTCACCTGTCTGCGCTGTATTGTGTGCAATGCGTGATGTGGTTTTTGTGTTCTTTTCAACTGAGAAGACAAATATATGTTTGAAATTTTTCTGCTTGACAACCTGGACTTCGTACGCGTTGTCTATGGGGTTTGTTTGGGAAAACAAAAGTAAGAAAATGTCAACGAGATTTCCGATGGCGAATGTATTGAAAAATAAGGAGTCGATTCTTCTGAAAGAATAAGATCAGAAAACTATGTCGTTATTATCAAAATAAATGATGACTCATTAAGGTTGCCTTGAAATCTTGGTTTGTTCACACATTTTAATCATATTTGAAAAATAATAATTACTGGTGCAAGATACGATTATATTAGCTACGACGTACTGCGTCGTATCGATATCATTTTTTTGCAAATTCAGTCGAATGGCCAATTATTTGTTTATGATGGATGACTATGAGAAAAAGAAACCCCGATTCTTTGCTGTTGTTACTTCAATTTAAAAAAATATAATTTTCAAACTTTTCTATTTTCGAATTGAAGGAAGTCCATGAGGGTACATTAATTTATGAAGGAGCAAATACTCGACCAGAGAGGACAATCGGAGAGTGGGTGGTGGTATTTTATGTAGTTGTGATATTTCCAGTATTTGAGTACTAAGATGGAAGTTGAAGAGGCAACAAAACAGTTTGAGAAAGATAGTTTATGATGTTAAGTAGAATTAAAAAGGGTGATTTTGAGAAAATTTTCCAAAAAAAAAAATAAATAGTGCATATTTGGTGTGAGAAATCTAGAAATGGAATGCTAAAAATATCTTGTATGTTTTAGTTGAACATTTTGTCGGGTTGGAGGCTCGAGTTGTTGGTCAAGCAAACGTATTTCTTCTATTGTTATAAACTTTTTTGTTTTTCTCTTCTGTGAGTAAAAAGTAGGTACCTACTACATAATTATATTCAGCCCTGCACGTTATTCAAAATAATTTTTTTCATGATTTTTGTTTTTATTCCATTAGTCGATTTATGTAGGGTTTATTGTCTCTTCATCGCTGAGAATTTCTCAACTTATCTGAAAAATTTTTCAATCGATGACATGTTGTGACATCCTATTTTTTCCTCATTTCCTTAAGCAATATTGAAGAAAAAAAAAAACTAGCTCCGCTTTCGTTTCCAGTTGGTAATTATTTTGACCCTTACGTTACAAACTTCTAAGGTTTCACTTTATTATTATTATTATTATTATTATTACGACCATTACCATCACTACTACTATTACGAAACGTTGCATATTCATCCATCTATTTTACTCAGAACGTTATTAAATGTACTCTTCACGTTATATCCATTTTTATTCAGTCTCTTGTGTTGATGTTTATTCGTAGTGTGTTTTTTGCTCACGACGATGTGGCGTGGTGCAAGTTTTAAATACGGTAGCCTAGTTAATCTGGACTTTTAAACGATGTTTTTTAGTTTTGAGTACCTACCTAGCAAAAAATGCGGAGAAAGACGCGAAAGGATCATAAAAAAAGGAGAAAAAACGTTGGAAAAATCCTACCAGCGATGTGTGGTGACACTTTTGTAGCAAATAAATTCCTAGTAGTTTCTTGTTGTTAATTTGAAAAAAAAAAGAAAAAAAGGAAGAGTTTTTTTTTAAATATTTTTTCGTTCATTCTCCTGTAAGATAAATAATATTTCACCCTTAATTCACTTGGCCTGCTCATTGATTAATTTTCGTATAACTACCGTTGCCCTATTTTTTCCGGGATGGGACGAAGGTTAGAGAATTGAAAGAATGACTATTTTACTTAGGTTTGTATGACGTCATAATATTAGAAATTAGAATGCGGACTTGATCGATTTTAATCGTTGATTTTTTCGACTGTAATATAGTTGAAATGTATTATCAATTTATTATATGGCTTAACTGTTTCTTCGAGAAATAATATTTTTATGTTTTCTAAATCACAACTAAAATGTATGAATTGTTTAAAAAAAAATTGAAAAATTAAAAACTATCTAATATTACCTGATTTATTCTGTGCTTAAGTATATTTCATCAGGTGTTATCGGATTTTAAAAAATATACGAATTTCGTGTGCTCTTCGAAATCTGTCATTTTTTTTCTTCTGCGACCAATGTTTTTCCTTCAACGGAACTGTATGATCTATATTCTTCGCACACTTCACTGTTGAACGGGTTGCCTTTGGTTCGTGGTCACGATTTCGTCGAAGTTTCATTTCTATGCTGTTACTTTTACCTGCATAATCTGTGATTATGCTACCTGTGGCTCTTCTAAGTACGATTCCAAAACAGGTTGTAATATTAAGGTAAAAGTAAGATCGAAAAACTAAACTATGAACTGCTTTTTGTTTCTACTTTTTAATTTTATTTAGAGTGTCTCTTTTAGTAAAATATACTTTCGGAATTTTTTTATTTTGCATAGAAAGTTTGTTTGTAGGTAAAGTACTGAATAACTTTGAAAAAATTTATTCTTTATTGAAAATCTATCCAGTTATGTTGATTGATCGCACTTTTCATCGAGTCTAATTTGAGAATTTCCATGTGACATTATAATTACTATTATTGTTATTATTATTTTTTTTTATTTTTATTTTTTTGCAAAAAAAAAAAAAGGAAGAAGTGGTTTGTTTGTTTCCCTTTAATTAATTTTTAAAAGTTGAATAATTAAATGAAATTTTATTTGTTTTCAGGTACGTGTTTGTGATTTTGTTGTGATTCGTGATTGAAGAATTTGCAGTTGTTTGTCGTAAGTAAATTTTTCAGTAACTGGTTAGTTTTCAAGTACGGTTTCATGGTTGGCATTACACGTATCAGTTTTTCACGACAAATTTCATCGGATCGTTTTCGTAATGAAAAATAGAAAATAGATTTTCTTTTGTAGATTCTTTCTATTTCTCATTCTTCTTTATTTCTGCAGTAAAACTATAGCTTCATTTTTATGAGAAGAAATTTATGTACCTTTCATACTCGACGTGTAAGTTACAATGAGAACTTTTTAAGTGGATGGAATTTTAGAAATTAAGTATTTCTGCCTCAGTTTTTCATTTCTTCTTCAATTAAAAATCACCCTAGCCGGTACTAAGTAACTATCTTCTATTAAGTCTGAGTTAATTGTGAGTTATGTGTCGAAAGTGTGCAGAAATCTTATTTTAAGCTCGTCTATTCTTGACTTGATTTCAGTTTCGATTTTCTTTGATACGTTTTGTTTTTCGTACAGATTTCAAATCTACTGAAAATATTTCTTTTCAAATATCGTGCTAGTCAAGATTATAGACAATTTTTCTCTAAAATATGATTTTACTAAATAATTAATGACTTATAGAACGTCAAAATTAGAAGAAATTAAAAGTTTAAAACCAGTTTATCGATGTTATCAGTTCTTAGATAATGTTTCGAGGGCAATCGTGAATAATACCTCTGAATATTGTTTTAAAGCATGAAATTACTTTTTATTATTTATTTTTACATTTGAACGAGCCGTGAAATTTGAAAATTTAAATGGTGCTATTCGAACAGAAATTTTAGTTTTGTCACTTGTGTGACTTCTGTTATGAGAGGTTTGTACACTAATGAAGATTGGAAGAAAAATGGTATTTGAGTTCTTTTTATTCTACTGGTGTGTAAAAGTCCTTTCATTATATTGGCTTTTTGAACCTCGGTTGACAAACTGGTAAAATACGTTTGAATTGGGAGTTTCCATCAAAGTGGTTGACATCTGGTGGATTTTTATCAAACTAAAGTAGAGGTGATGGTGTATGTTATCAACGATGTAAATCATATGTAAGTTTCATTTTTTCTTTGATTTTTTTAGTTTTGTCTTAAAGGAATGAGTTTTATAACTTATTTATCTACAAATTGTTGAATATATTGATGTGGAAGCAGACACATGTCCTTTTAAAGGTGCAGAAACCATATTAAAACAATGAACCACCAAGAATTCGTTCAAAAATTTGGAGAGGTCTGTTTGTTTGCAATGGATTCTGTGAATGGGTCATTAATAGAATCCATTATAAACAAACAAACCTATTTTTGGTAACATACACCATCACCTCTATTTTTTGTTGACTATAACGCTCCTAGCGGCTATGGAAACTCCCAATAGTTGCTTGATAAAACAAGAAAAAATGTACGTAAGAAAAGTTGCATATGTCGCGATGAAAGGCGCTATTGTGTTTCGAATGTCGAAAAGAACACAATTTTCAACGTATGAGAGCAGAATGTAATTTTAACTGATGCAAATGATAATACTGATTTGGACACAAAAAAAAATTATATTATTATAGTTAGCATGTTCTAACAATTAATGAAGCAGGAATGCAGTAATAATTCAGGAAATTACTTACATCTTTTGTTGAAAGGTCAAAAAGGCTGAATTTTCAGAAAGGATTTCCACTGTTCCCAGTTAATCACTTGTTGCAGAACTTTACAGGATTACTTTTGAGCTTTTCGTGGTTGTAATTCAAATTAGTGATAGGTTACAGTTGTAATAACTTGATAAGTTTTTGTTGTAAATCAGTAGGTACCTATAAAGATGGTATGTTATTTAAATCTTGAAACACCTCACGCTCGCATCTTGGCTTCTAAGTTCTATTTTTGTCTGGATTATATTCTAATTAAATATTTGCGGTTAACGGCGAAAGACCCTGTTCGTAAATCATTGCGATGATTCCATTAATTAATTTCGTTTATTTTTCACTTATATTTTTTCAGTTTTTCTCTCTTCTTTTGTCGTCCTGCCGTAACATTTAAACGATCTAACCTCCAAAACGAAAAAATACGTTATCAATACTTTGTGTATTTTCAATTCACTTATCCTGTTCTATCTTGCTCCTAGTTTGTTAAAAGCATATTTATTTCGATGACATTTACACATACTGTATTGTTTTGTATTTTACGCTCGCAGATTTGTATCTGACGAAGTTAAAGTATTTATTTTTTCATTCCTTCTTTCTTTTATTCTTTATTTGAGTATCCATATTTGGAAAGATTTCATTAGCGTCGATCGGCCCACGAAAAAACATCATTGGATTTGAAGTTATATAAGATTTCTGTTACTTTATGCTACTCTTTTTGTATTGTATCAGTCGTAATTCGACTGCGTATTTCGCAGTTAGAAAATTACCTATCCAAGAAGTACCCGTATGGTTACGCTTATGAGTTTTTGAGTACTTTTATTGTAACAAAGTGGTTGGTCTACGGGGGGTATGTTGAGAGGGTTGAAGTTCTTCTTCCTCCCCTGAAGAAAAAAGCTTTCATTATTTGGTGTTAATTATACAATGTGCGAAAAAGTGCTCAACTCGCATAGTTAAAGCATTTTTTTCGCTTTCTTCGAAAAAAAAAATCCTAAAACGTACTTTTGATGGCTATATTTATTTATTTTTTAACATTTTGTTGTATTATGGATTATGGTGATAGTTTTTTTTTTTTTTTGGCCGAAGTCGAATGTCAGATTTGTCTTGCAACATTCTTATTCACTCGTGAATGAATACTCGCGTGTTAAAAGAGATATTATTCATTTTGCAAACATCTTCGCTTCTTGCTCTATACGAATAGGTTCGGTATAGCTTCGTATGAAAGGTCTGTCGATTGTATCATTTGTATGGAAGACGAACGTTTATTTTTTTTTTTCTGCTATACGTATTTGTTAGTATCAGTTTGATTAGTATCTTCGTCAATTTGTACTGCGAAAAATTGTCACGCTTTTCAAATGGAAATTACTTGGGTCTTAAATATTCGGTTTTGGCATCTCCAAAGGTCATCAACGTTAACATTACAATGTTCTCTCATCGTTAGTTGAATTTCCGGATTGTAATTTCTTATCGTCTTTTACTTTTCTGACATTCACTCCTTCGTTGACCCGTTTAGATTCTTGGCAATGATTTTATATTACGACTTATTATTAATTTGTGGTATTACTGACTTGTTTTTTTTTTTTTTTTGGTAACTCCATTCAAATGTACTGTATAATATTTTACCTAAGTACCTACTTGTATCTGCAGATGATCTTATCGGAGAGGAAAATAGGCGTATATTGCTGCGTATAAATTCTGCAAATGCAAATTTAACTCAATTTGGTCAAAAATTTTTACAAAAAAGGTGAAAAAAATATATTTTATGCCGGAAGTCTTCAGACCGACTAAGTTAGGCTATTTATTAATAATGAATATAAATATTTGTTTAATTCTATGTGAACAAAGTATAATTTATTCTTTGAAAATATTTGGACAACCGAATATGAAATAAGGTACATCAATCGGAAATGGTTGTTGTTGTTTTTTTGGCCTCTAAATCTGCATTCTGACTCGAGAATAAAATTGAATCAGTATTTTGTGGCTATTGCTGTAACTAAGTGTAGTACTCCATCATTATTTTTCGGCAGGTAGGTGCCAATGAAGAAAATTGATCAGTGAAGGATGTAAATTCTTCGTTTTAAAATGTTATTAAGTGTTGTCTCATTATTTATCTTGAATTGATATGTACGTCAGTTCAAGAAAATGAATTTAGTTCTCGAGATTTGTACTTAACAGTAATTTTAGTTTTTGTGTAGATGATCGAGAGAAGCTAATGCATTTTGGTTCTTGTAATTTGACCTTATCGGTGTAGGCTCACTTAAGCCAGCGGTAGGAGAAAAAATTCGAAATGAGAAATTATCAGCCGAAGAAATGAACTATAGTAAATTAGAGAAATCGTCGATACTATTATTGCATGAATCGCTCCTTCTTCACAGTTTTTATCTTAAAATTTATAGTTGTGAATGTTATTTGTTAGGCAAAATTTAAATGCAGTAGCTGTTAGAATAGTTTGTGGCTTATAGTCATTTCAGGCACTTTTTGTTAGATTTTTCGGGGTTTATTTTATAAAGAAGAGTTGTATTGATTAAGTCGATAAGTGATTTTGAAAGTTGATGGAGTCAAGCAGAGAGTCCGAATAACTTGGTCTTTTTCTGTAATTTTATAAAAAATAAGAATTATAAATGACAACCTTTTTCAGTGCATACATTGATAATAAATTTGCAATATATTTTTTTGGGTCATTAT
The DNA here is from genome assembly GCA_011428145.1 of Ericerus pela. Classification (NCBI taxonomy): domain Eukaryota; kingdom Metazoa; phylum Arthropoda; class Insecta; order Hemiptera; family Coccidae; genus Ericerus; species Ericerus pela. The sequence goes on along the minus strand of WOFM01000324.1, from coordinate 186,974 downwards.
TTTTTAACATTATCAATTTACTAAATGAAATTAATCATTGTCGCAAACTCGAAACCAGATCAGTTGTAGCATTTGGTAAGGAAGATGATTCATGAACTAAGTCAGAAGAACTTTAATCTTTCTCTCTGTAGAAAATCAATCTCCTGGCTAATGTTTTTTTTTTTTTTTTTTTTTTTGTAAAAGCTCTAATTGGCCTATTGTGGAATAGGAATACCCCCAAAACCCCTTGATTATATTCGTTAATTTTATTTTCCTCTAATTTTCAGGTGACTGTGCCATCTATGTATAGGCCCATTAGTGATCAAAACTAATTGTCAATTTTAGTATTCTCGTTTATGTCGTAAACAAAAAAAACGGTGCTTGGTCATGTTATCTAATTCAGAAAATGTTGGGTAATTCTTTGAATTAAATAACAATGGATTTTTCTTTTATCTCTTTATGTGCAAGGCTTCTGTCAACTTTCCTTTGCAACCTTAGCAAAGGATAGACTATGTGACTATGTGACTATGTGACTTGTCAACAGAGCCAGATTAAGACAACCTGCCGCTGTGGGCCCAGTATTTTTTGTCACTTTTATTGGGGTAAGGCGTATGGTTTATTTTTTCCTGTGGGGGCGGAATAATATATTGGAAGATCGTTTTTTCTAGCCTATGTTTTATGAAAAAAAAAAAATAATTAGTAGATAAAATTTTAAAATTCTGTTTTATAATTTCAAAATTTTGCCACCCATAAATTGTTGACGCTGTGGGCACCATCAGAAATGCGCCACTTTTAGTGAAAGTATGTGTGGAATACCTTGTGAGAGATATTCTCACCAGAAGGAAATTCAACAGAATTTAAGCGTGTTCAGCCACTTCGTACACAAGTACGGGTAAGCCAGAACCAGACCGAACACTGGCGATTTTAGAGCCGATTCGGGTAGTTTATATACGGCTTATTTACACGCACACAAACACACGTATGTAAGAGAATACGTACGTTGGTGAGAATGGCCAGGTCGCATCATCCCCTATCAAGATAAGAGATGGCTGGCCGGTTCGTGTACAAATTGTGACATCATCTTATTGTGTCACAATTCGGTACTCTTACATTACCTGCAAGTACATACAGGTAATTACGATCGAACGAGTTTTGTGTGTTTAAAGTCACGAGGACGATTATTTGCCTGCCCTTTGGGACGGCGACTGTCGTCGAAGGGGTCTGAGCCCCTTTACCTCATACCAGTGAGTCCCCACAGTATGTATTGGCCCCGATTTACTTCTCAGAATCTTAGATTTTAATAATGAACGACTGTAAAAGTTCAGTTAAAATATTTTGAAGTTCTTTGTTTAGCGTGTAGTTCGAGTTTAGGTCTGCAGTTTTCTTCGGAATTGTAAGAAATGTGAAGTTCAGCTTAACTTGATACTTAACATAGAAATGCCTGGTTCACCGAGCTTCGCTCAGATCAGGGGTGTACCGAAGCGGGGTTCAGGGGTGGGTGTCACACCCCCTCAACATCTGCGAACTAGTCAACAAATTATATCAAATTTGTTGTGTTTCACTTCATAGTCCGCAATTTCTTTGGATATTTGGCCCAACAGTCGGCATTTTCACCTAGTACACCCCCCAAAAAAAATCTTTTAGCACGCTATTGGCTCGGATGAGTACCATATTCGATAACTAACATACACGAAAAAGTAAAAAACTATATTTTAAATTCAAGAATCAATATCCAATATGAGACTTTTTCTATCCGTTATGTTTAGCGTTAATCGAAAAATTTGATGATATGCAGATTACAGATCTAAAAATCACGTTCGTTCCAAATGAATTTTTCATCGCTAGCTGTTAATTTTCATCACTTACTGCTTATGGATAGATTTAGATGTTCATATTTTCTGTTCATCGAATTTTCTCAAACTTGAGACCTCTCTACGTTGTTTTTTCGTACCCAAAAACCTCTAATCTGAAAATTTCAGCAACATTGTTGGTCTAGTTCCTCAAAATGTGTTTACATACATACATGCTTGCATACATACGTACAATTATTGTTCGTATTATAAGATGGATTGGTCTGACGTATCTTTTTGTTGTTTTTGCTTCTCAAAGATCTGAAAATGCTAAATTTGTGCATTATATCATAATTTGAATGCGGCAGAAGTTTTCAGAACATTCTGTTATTTTAGAATTACGGCGAATAATTGAAAACCATTTGCATTGATTAGTTGCTTTCTGTGAAAAATGCACAGATTATTATATCAAATATTCTTTGAATAATAATTCAAATTCTTGCTACAGGTATAATTTATTGCTGTTTGGGTTGAAGTTTTTACATGATTGCTTTTTTTTTTAAAGATTCATCCAAGTACCGAACGTAAAATACTAATCATATTCTCTTAAGGGCTTATGAAAATTAATTGAAATTGAAATCTATTGTTTCGTATTTGCGAAATGCAATCTTCCGTTTGAGAAAAATGAAAACCAGAAATGCATCTACAGCAAAAACGAAAGCGTTAGAATAATTTTGAATTAATTTTAAATACGATTTCTTCTGGTATTTCGTTATGAGAGGATTTAATTTTTTTCAATATCTTTCATTTTATGATCATTGATTAGTTATCAACGTTTATCAGACCGTTTCTGTTTTATTGTTGTTTCCAATCTGTAGCGTGACAGATTTTTTTGTTGATGTCGAGCCTCCGCCTTATAAAATTCACTTTAACTGTGAGTAGCCTAATAATCTCGAATCTTCGAAAATATGGGTCAAATTAACATCGTTGCAATGGGGGTCTGCGTAGCGTAGTGGTTAGGTGCTCGGCCCTTTGCAGTTGGAAGGTTGCGAGTTCAAGACCGACCGCTGTCACGTTCCCAACCCATAATGGCGGTGTATCTCGGTTCGATTCCATTGGTGTTTTCAGTGTGTGATTAAAAAATGAAAAAATGTATGCCGGTAAACCTTAGGTGTGCGGATTCCGACCATTCACCACCCGCATATCGATGTCGAATATATTCTCCGGCCGCTAGATAAAATGGCCGCTTTAGCCTAGCCGAAGAATAAAAAATAAAACAAAAACGAACAACTTTTCGTAATGTTAAACAGATTTTAAAACTCCCTTTCTCGTTTCTCTTATGTCTAACTGTTTTTTGTTAAGGAGGGCAATTTTAACTTTGGAGAATAAGTCAAGAGAAAAAGTATAAACCAGAACGCAGTGTTTCCACTTAGTCAACCTTTTAGATATTAGATCAAAGAGAATAAATTAGTGAATATAAATCGTCCTCTATTTCAAATAATTGCTTTTATAGTCTAGTTTTGACTGATTGCGTTGCAGAAAAATTATCGAAACTGATGGATGAAATTTTCGGGTCGTTCACCTTCACCATCTACATAATGAAAAAAATTACTTAAAATTTACAAAGTCTGGGGCGTATGTTCTCTCCCCGGGTGATTCAAACATCTAACGAATGGATAATATGGAAATTTGTTGTTATTAGTAAGATACCTACATAAAATGAGCTATTTGTTGGTAAGTTGTAAAATTTTACGAGTTCTTTGTGCCTGGCTCTTGGCCAGAGGTGACAAATTTTTATATATCAATATTGTGAATATATTTATGGGGTATTCTGTGGCAAAAAATTAATGGTACCAGTTTCTCCATCTTGTAGGCCAGAGATTAGAGTCCGGCATCGTCGGTTCAGTTTTATTCGTATACAAAATTTTAAGGCGATTAAAAGGAATTATTTGTTATTTATACTAGACAACAATCCGGATTCTATTTCTTTGTATTGACATTTTTCTTAAGATACGTCTCACTAATTCCTTCACAAATGATTTTTTGCCTTGTATTGAGGTAATCTAAAAAGTGTAAGTTGTAAATTGTTGTCTTCTACTTGGATGGAAAATAATACCATTATTGCATTATTACAGCTTACTTGCTTGAAAATGAATTTTTCTTTTGTAAGATGAAGTGTAAAATTTCGTGTTGTTCAGCAGGTTGAAGTGAATTGTTCATTATTTAACTTTGGATATCTTCTCATCTTTTTTTTGTCCAAGAAGGAGCTTCGATAATTATTTCCGAGTTTCCTATTTTTTTCATTATAATCTTTTATTCTACTCATTATTGCGATTTTAAAATATACTAATGCTGTATCCAACCTTTCGCAATGAAATAATATGTATTTCGCATGAAGCTAAAGCCAGAAAAAATAAATAAAAGCTTATCTTTTAAAAATTTGTTTTTAAAATGTAAACTTATTTGAACGATTGAATTAATTTCTACACAGTTCGAGTTCTTTTAGAATACTGCATCGTTCAAAACTTGTAAATTACCACAAAAACATGAAAAATTCAAAACAAATTGGACTGTCTTTTTAAGTACCTACTGCGAAAGGTTAAAATCACCCGATCAGATATTTCTAAAACCTATAAAGCCACAAATGGCCGGATGTAAAAATAAATAACCGAGGACGATTACGGTAAATGATCAAAAATAATTGGAAAATTCTCTTCATATCTCATAAATCGTGAAGAAATCATTAATCAGATGATTCATTCTAAGAACTCTGGTGATTCAACTTTATGAACTTAATAATGGGTTGGAGTGCTGGTTAAATTAGAGAAATTCTTTCAGACTAATCAATATTGTTGGGCTGTTTTTATGTGCCTATTTTTTTTTCTTTCTTTTAAGTCGACCTGTTTTGTTCTTTTTTTACGTTTTTCTATCGAATAAGTGTGAAAAAGAATTCGTTCCTAGGGAAATATGATAGGTATGAAATCCATGGGTGAAAAATCCACTATTCTGAGATATTTTAATGGTTATTTATTGTGTTTTGACTTTTTAGGAATATATTTTGCTTTTTTTAGACATTGATATTTTCTTTGTGTATAATTAGTTGATCTGTTCCAATGAGAATTTTTTGGATTTAGACTATAGGTACTAACTTACTCTTATAGAACTGCTTTTTCATTATTCCTGCTTATAAAAATATGATCAGCGTTGTATTTTGGTTCAAAAAGTTTCTCGTCGATAAATTTTTCATTTGATTGCGTATTTTTAGCTTTATTTTGAGTTGAAAAATGAGTAAAGAAACTGTCGTTCGACCCGCTTCGTTGATTTGAGAGATAATACATTGAATATTTTGAAAAATACATTTTTCGACTACGCTACTATAAAAACCAAAAACCTATTAAAAATGAAGTGTAAAAGGTATCTTAATTCTCTACCATAAAATTCAGTTTTAGAGTGTTTTTAAGGTTTTTTGTTTTTGAAAATATGAAAAATTTAATTTTTTATCGTCTATCTTGGGAAAAATATTAGTTTTGGTCCTGCAGTCTCGGTACAGTAGTGCTCGCAAGACCAAGACACATACTTACAGTTGTAAGAACAACACCAAAATCAACTGTGCATAGTCGAAGTTTTCAACTATGCAAAGCCAAAATCAAACAAAACCTTGAAAAATATTTACAAACTCTGAAACGTTACAGCTTTGCTACTTACATAATTATGGAGTGTATAATTTTTTTTCTTTCATCTTTTATGAGTACATGAATATCAAGTTTAATTTACGCATAATAATCGTGAAAATTGTGAGCCAGACCAAAACTTAACTGTACGAGACCAAGATCAAGATCTAAACTACTATGGTGTTGTTCTTGTTTTTACGTAACACCTATTTATAATGTTAGAGGTATTCTCCCTCTTGAATCAAGTTTGTCTGCCAATTTCACCTATGAATATTTAAAACCTCTATATGTCCGACTAAATCGTGAATCGATCACAGTGCAACTTTCACCTTCGGTGCTAATATTTGGTTGATACGTCGATTAACCCACCTTTTATTTGGGCATTTTCTTCCGTCAAAAAAACGAAAACAAAATCGTAAATAATAAAAATAAAAATCGATCATTGTATTCGTGGATGTGACCGCCAGTGTGTAAATAGGTAGACCAGTTTTTCCTTCATCTAGCTTCTTCGCGTCGATCTGTCAAAAATATAATTTGAAATTTTCCGCAAATATCGTACGTGGCCTACAGTTTTTGCGCGCGATCTGCGTCAGACAATTCGTCGACAACAAATTGATAACTTTCACGACTTGTGTTGTGTTACACGAAATTTCGTACCTCCTTCTGCTCTCTGCACGTTGAATACGTGCTAGACCAAACCGTGAAAATGATTACGTATCTCATTTGTGTCGAGTAATTTTCAAACGTTGTAATTACTGCCTGAAATACATCCGATCTTGAGCCGATAAATAAACGTACCATCACTGCTATTTGCCGGTTCCTTAACTTATCTTTCATCGAAAAATTCGTACAAATGCATCTACTTTTTAAGTAGGTTTTCTTTAGAAAATCTACTGATTACGCTTGGTGCAGTATTAGCCCTCAGGGTTGGGGTGGGTACGTTTTTCGTTTCATGACCTCTGGAAAATTTTGGCACCAATAACTCAAATTTTTAAATATATAGATGATTATATATATTCCGTTTTCTTTTTCCCACGGTACAGATCCAAGTTTTGTCCGATAATCACGAAATTCGGTACGAACATTTTTACTGAGCCAAGGACCAGACCTATTGATTTTGGTGCGGATCGGCTGGATGGTACTTCCGGTACCACCATTTTTGTTTTTATTTTGGCTATAAAATGCTCAATTTTGCACCAGTAGCCACGAAATTCGGAGTAAATATTTATTTTTATTCGTTGTAGTCCGTTTCTAATTTTGGTGCCGATCGGCCAGGCGGTACTTCCGGTACCGCTATTTTTATTTTTATATTGGTCATGAAATGCACAATTTTGGAACCGTATGTACGAAATTTGAAATAAATATTCATTATAATTTATTGTAGCATGCTACCAATTCTGGTGCGGATGGACCAGACGGTACTTCTGGTAAAGCTTTTTTCCCTCTTTTTTCTAATTTGCATGAACTTTTCTTTTTACAAAAATTAACCACATACTCATGTTTTTTTATTTTTTTTTATTTCATAACTTTATTATATTTCATTGGTTTTATTTTAAATTATATGATGATGTACCATACTTTATCAACTGAATTTATTTTTCATTTTTTCAAGAAAAAATGCTTTTATATTTTACATTGTCTAATATTTTGTCAGCAGCTAACACATTTCATACAATCATACGCATATAAACTTACAGACAATTAATGTGACCATCAAAGTTCATAATTTTTTCTCTCGAAAACCTACTTTTTCTTGCGAGGCTTGCTGCGCTAGAGTTTTTTTCCTTTTTTCTCCTTCTTTCTTTAATCGTAAGAGTTGCGTGCTCAGGTTGAGATGTATGCAGTAGCCATACTCGATTGGACCGCACCAATCCGGTTCGGTGGGCTGTTGCAGGTTGGTAACCGAATTTTTGTTTCAAGTCGTGTTAGTTGGTGTTATCTTCTCATCTACACGTCGCAGTTTACACCGAGTACCTGCACTTTGGAGATGGTATCTAGCGTAGTATCCAAAAATGAAATTGAAATTCTGATAGAGTCCTATTTAAGTTTAGGAATTGACTTTTGCTTTGTCAGCTGTTACATTTTCTTCTTAAGGATTCATTTTTTTTCTAGCACTGCATGAGATTAAAATTTCCGCACTTGTCACCTTTTTTTTGCAGGTTATCAAACATCTGTCATTTAAGATCGTGTGAATTTGTGAAGTTGGGGTTGGGACTTAGTTTTTTGTTTCATAGCTTATCGTTGCATGATGTTTTCTGCAACTGCAATAGAAGTTGATCGCAGTTGCATGGAGAGAGCATGTATGCTGTATGTGCACGTTTTCTTGCGTATGGGTTTCAAGTGTTTGCTCCTCAACCTAATTAGAACATTTGGCAATGGGCTAGAGTTCGTACAAACATTTGGAGCGTTTGACCCCTCAGAAACACATACAAGTATGAATGTTATTCACTGTTTTTTGATATGAGGGTGCCATTTTACAGCTGTACCTGTAGAACTTATAAAAGATTTTCACTTTTTTGCAGTTTCTTAAAACTGAAAAAGTTTAGGATACTGTAAAAGATGTCTCAAATTAGTCTTTTTGATTTTTTTTTTTTTACAAAAATAAAAATGTTCCTCGTGAAAATCACCTTCTATTTAAATTAATGTCTCGGTTGTTTTTTAATCAACACCAAATGTTCGCTTATACAGGTTGTAATGTTTTAAGAATTTAAGTGGTTGAAATAGGAAGCAATCATTGTCAGATATTTTTAAAACCAACTCCAGAAGTTTTTGAACGATATTTTTCGCTATGAATACAGCATTTAGTTCTGCCAAAAACGGCATCTCCGTGCTAAGAACAAGAAGAAGACAACCATGGTTAATGACTGTGGTCGTTTTTAAAACCAAATTTTGGATTGCATGTAAAATTCATACGACAACGACTGGATTATATTTTACAGAAATTGAGAAATGTTTCTTAAGTTTTTGAAACAGTGTGGTAGTTTCTTGTTATTTCTAATTTTGACGTACATATAAAGTTATAAACTATAAACGTAGAGACAACCGTATTTAGGTGTGTCCGGTGTTATAACGTGGCTCAGGAAACCACTGTGTTCAAGTAGTGTTCCATTTTACGCCTGTAATAATGGTTTCTAGGTTCATTTTGCTCGGAGGTAGTTTACAGAACATTATATTTTAGTCTGTGCTTCGTTTGTGGCGTTTTTTCTCTGTGAAAAATTTATTTCAATTCATCAATATTATTTTCACAAATACATAGTAATTGCTGGCGCGAGCGTCGCAAAAATTACTACTTTTCTTTCTTCAATTGTGTTTTTATTTTTGTCCAAGACGTTGATACTTAATTGTTGCAGTTTTTTTCGCAGATAGCTTTTTCTCTTTCTTTTTTTTCTTTTTTTTCCGGAGTTATTTACCTTCTTCCGCATCAGGTTCAAGCATAACGATTTTAATGAACTGTGCGACAACGAAGAATTATTTCCGCAAGTTTTTAGCGCCGCCCCAATTTATACCTTTTGTGGCCCATGGGACCCGAGGTAATCTGCTGCGAAGAAACACTACACTGTTTGTTGCGAACGAACAAACATTCTCGAGTACCTAGAAGCGATCCGATTCGCCCCAAACTTGGTTTATCTCATCGACCGTTTGATTCGCAGAACAACGAGTTTTGATGGATTAGTGATTACAATCGTTAATGATATGCGATTCCAATTTTCGAGTCGAGAAGGGCACGTAAAAAGTCGAGAAGACGAACCCATCCATCTTATAATCGAAAGTTAATAAATGTTGCTTTTATTTTTATTTTTTCGTTTTAAAACGGAAACTGGTTATGGTAATAAGCGCTTACTGAACAATCATTTCCGTGCACTTCTATTCACAAATTATCAACCTTAACGTTCATTTTTTCTGCCTTTTTCTCCAAGATTTATTTGTCGAATATACAATATAAACGTCGCCTGAAACAATGAAATCTGAGAAATATTAATAAATTCTTTGAAAAATGTGTACGTTGTACCGAGTTTAGAGGTAGAAAATAAAGAAGAAGAAGAAAATTGAAAAAAAAGGAAGAATTTTTCTCTATGAAGTTCGAAGCTCTCTTATGTCAATATTATTAAAGTAGAGAGAGAGACACCGCAAACATACGTTATATCACGATACTGTGCCCACCTTTTCTCCTCCATGTACCATAAATTAATAATTTACTCGATTATAACTAGCTCGCATATATGTGACGTAATGGTATGAAAAAAAAAGGGGGGAAAGAAGGAAAAAAATACGTAAATCTCCCTTCGTTGTGCGCTTTAATTTATAGGAGCAAAGTTCGCGTTAAAAGCAGAAAGAAAAGATGGCAAAGAAAAAAGAAAGAAAGAAACGCGAACTTCACTCACACTCTTATTGCGGTAATGATGGCCATAATATTCGAAATAATATAAAAATTATGATTAACAGAACAATTATCGCAATTGCCCGTAAATATTACAACATGTGATTATATCATCATTTTTGCACCTTTTTTCCTTCTTTTTTTTCTCGCATTTTTTTTTTCATGTTTTCCGACACCACTCTCGTTTGTCAGTTTTTCTTCAAAATAAAAGATATGCTTGTAAAAAAGTACGAATTCTATAACCGGTTTAGTATGCGTTATTCAATCGCTATCGATATTTTTGTATTCGATGCCTTAATTTTGTGTACGTTGGATGTTGTGTTGGCCATTTTGTTTGTAATGCAAATAAATTTGGGTGATAAATATTTGTCGGTACTGATACCGTATGCGTGTTCATGTCTAAGTGCAGCATTCTTCGACTGGTTTTTGCGAGTAGCTCGAAATTTTTGGTCTGGCCAAGAATATTTATTTAATTATGACGTTTATTTCAATGTTGAAAAGTTGGTTTCCATTATATAATACGACGATTTCCTTGGGTAGTAAGTCCATATAAATGTTGGATTATTTGGATTAATTGGCGCTTCTTCTTTAGACTGGGGACTATGAGTTATCGATTAAATACAGTCTTGTAGACTGTAAGAGAGAATTTATTTATACCAAATACAGTATTTGCGCAATCAGACTTCGCCTTTGTAACTTCCTTAACTTCATAGCAGTGATGAGAAAAATTGGTTTTTGTTTTCCACTTTTTGCTGCACAAACGAGATCACACCTACAGTGACAAGACCAAAACTAAGATCGATTGTTCGATTCCAGGACCTGTACCGACAACTATACTGAGACCGAACGCAAAACTCGAAAAGTATTAATAAATCATAAAATATCGACAATCTATTGCTTTTTGAATAATTCTCAATATTTTGTGTTGATAAAGACCAAGTATTTCGTGGCCTTAATCTTGATTTTGTTCATCACTTTATACGAATGTGGTCAGTATAATCGCTAAAGAGATATTCCAGAATACCTGTTAAAATAAATTTGTTCAACATACCCTTGACATACTACCGTAGATTCTCTGTGAAGAGTCCATGTGATTTTGCCCCACGAAAGAGTAGTATCGTAGAAAATTCGCTTTTAAGAAAAACATGTTTAGAATTTTTTTGACCTTATTTTGGAAAATGTGCTTGTGAAGTGTTTACTAATTTTTAAAATTTTTATCTTTTAATTTAAAAAATGTTACCGCCAACTCGTAGTGGTCGATACAAATTCATCGTGACCATTTCCGAATGAACTTGCTCCTTATCACGTTTTGACGTCGATTGAGAACTTTTTATAACAAAGTGACCTACTTTGCTATAAATGGACTCGTAATTCTGAAATCTCAATCCAGCATGAAATTTATGACTACTTGCGAAGTAAATGTGATAATTGCGAATACGTAATACGATGATTTAATTTTGATAACATCGAGCTAATGGACACGAAGCATTTTTCATAATGGCTCGTCTTCAATGTCGAGATAATAAATACTTTGAGAAAAAAAAAATGATTCACGAATACAGAAAATTGCAAATTATTGGACAACAACAATAAATATGATCAAGATGATGCAAAAATATGAATGCCGAGATTGATTTCAACTAGGGAGTAAGAATTTGTGGCAAAAAGCTGATTTAATGTCGCATAATATTTTAGAAAAATCTTCGTTGTAATTATTTTCCTATCTCTTGTGCACGCCATGTCAACGTTGTTGTTACAGTCCGAACGCAATCTGTTATTAACATTTTTTTTAATTATGATTTTTTTCGTATGATTTTATGTAGACTAAAATAAAATTTGACGGAAATTTGAGATGATTTGTAAATTTATTCAACCAAATTGAGGTAGTATCTGTCCGTATCCGTTTTTTTTTTTTTTTTTAATTTCTCTGCTCATTCATTGTATTTGAGGTTGACAGCAAACTGTGACAGTTTGTGAAACGAAACATTCACGTGTTGAGGGTTCGGAAAATCCGTTATTTTTAGATAGAGCTGAAGCTAGTAACTCGCTTTTATGGTAAACGAGAAGGTGCTAAGTTTCAATCCTCAGACACATTGCTCTGTTTCTCCTCTTTTTCCCGTCCATCTTATGTCTTTCTGTTACGAAAAATATAAAAAAGTCGTGAGTTTAGGTTCAAAATAATCGAAGTTTGAGAACTCTTTGTCGATGTAATCATAAGGATAAATCCTTGGGCATACTGTCATTTGGAAATTTATTAAGAAAGAACAGAAAATGGCAAAAAGGAGGCTGATTTCCTGGTCTCTATTCTGTAGGCTTATATATTGTAGACTCTACCTGGAAACGTATCGCATGTGATGAAACCTAAAAACTGGAATTACGTAAAAAATTATTTCGAAACCGAAAAGTGGAAGTAACCGAAATCGTTTTCGAGACAATTCGACTTCAAGTTAACGTTTTTTGAACTATGTTAACTGAATGTTTTCGTTTTTTATATCGTTGTATAACAGCTCAGAGGTTGATTGAATTAACTGAATTCAGTTTGCTCCAAACAGTCTAATCATTAGCATAATACTCTAGTACTTGCTCTAAATCTCTGTGGTTTTATTATTTCGATTCTGTCGGGTGCATTATTCTACTTCTAAACGCCTTCATTGAAATAGTTAAAAAATAAGACGAAAGCTCTGCTGTTGTGGAACTGTGCTTGGTTATACCACAATTTTTTTTTTTTTTCAAATAAAATATTAATAAAATAATATATAAATAAATGTATTGCTAAGATGAATTGTATAATATTGTGATCATTTTTCTGTCCAACCACCTTCTTTGTGTAATTTATAATTATTGCTCCGACTCCCATACTCGAGAAATACTCGTGAATGTGCTCTATTCCTGTTTGGTGTGAAATATACCCATTTAGAGCCTTGTATTGAATTAATTATTTAGAGTTAGACGGTATTATCGAAAAATATATTCGATGGTGTCTATGATAATTAACTTCGCGGCATTGCGGTGGATACGTGCAGAAAACAAAACCTGGCCACGATAAAGTAGATTTTATTCTTTTTTCCAGCATAATGTTGGGACTACGCTGCGTAGTCAATGCATTTTTGCTAACAAACGGCACGTCTATATGTGGGATTTTCAAGGAAAACTGGTGGATTTTTCTTCTGAGTGTGTATGTCCATAAGTATATCGATTACATAAGTTAGTAGACGTACGACACTGCCTTTATACCACGTATTCCTTATAATAATGGAAGGATTGAGAGTGGTTTTTGGTTTTTGCTTTTTGTTATTTTTTTTTCTTTCTTTCTCATAAAGTTGGTCCAATGAGGAATTAATGTGTACGGAATGACGGAAGCGTAACGTAAAAAATACGCATAAATTCTCGAAATTTCGATTCAATTACCGCAGACAGTTACATATTGGAATTCTGAAAATCGACATTCCAAACACCCTTCGTTACGAGTTCAATCAAGTTTTTTGTTTTTTTTTGGTCCCTACTTTTACTCTTTTTTATTGGTAAAAAATGTATTGCGCAAGCACAAGCTATTTGAACGAGAAGTATTTTTCATTTTGTTTGGGATTTCTGAAAGATTTTTCAAGGTAACTATTTGATTTTCGAACTAAAATCCAAATAAACGTGGTAATTAATAATAATAATAATAATAATAATAATAATAATAATAATAATAATAATTAATAATAATAATAATAATAATTAATAATAATAATAATTAATAATAATAATAATAATAATAATAATAATAATAATAATAATAATAATAATAATTAATAATAATAATAATAATAATAATTAATAATAATAATAATAATAATTTAATTAATAATAATAATAATAATAATAATAATAAAAATTATAAAAAAGAGGAAGAGGAAGATTTTTCATCTTTTTGAAAATGAATCGAAAATTATGTTTTAAAATTTAATAATGATTTTATGTTGCTAATGATATCGGATTATAAAGGCGGGTTCAATGGAACGCAAAATTTAAATGTCGTCCAGAAATCTCGACAATTGACGTAGAAAGCTGAGCTCGACAGGTACATAAAATAATATAACTGACTTTCAGTTTGCATCCGAACATGGTAAAGCACATTCTACTATAAATGTTCTATGAGCTTTCACAAGTGTTGCCTTTAAGTACTCCGCAAAAAAATTGTGGTTATAATAAGATACATTTGTAATTGTATAGATACAGGATTGGGAACTGTGAGACAAATTTAAAAGCTAGGAAGTGTGCGGTAAACTATGAAATAATGTCGAACCTGTGAGAAATGTTTTCATCATACTTCTTGTTATTGACTATTAAAATTACCTCATCTCCTCTAGAAAAGGGAGTATCATCCGAATATTTGGAATTTGTATATTGTCTTATTGTTACACAAAATAAAAATCGAATGGGTCAAAATGAATAGCTATAATTGCTCGTTTTGCAGCACAGTTATTGGGCTATAAATATAAATAATTCTTTTATGGTCAATAGCCTCGAGAAATGGTAAAGTTTCTCATTGTACCTTACTTTTCATTGTCACACTTCATGCGGTTGTTTTGCATTCAGCGTGAACAAAAATTTATCTGTTGAACTTTCGTTCGTCACTTCTAAGCGAATTTAGAGTGAGCGTAATAATTAGATGTAAAGATAAGCTGAGAATTACGGGTTGTAAATTTTAAACGACGATAATTTCTACAAAATTCCTTGTACCTACCTACTTTATAATTCCGAAGGAATTTCTGTGAAATAAGGAAAACAGCTTACATTATTTTGTCGATCAGTGCAGTTACTGATTTTAAACGGCGAAGAAAATTCGTTTTCAACGGTGAAAAATAAATGAAGGAAATAATTCAATTATATTTGTCCTCTAATTGAATTTTTTGTTAGCGTTTCAAGCCTATAATATTTATGGAACGGTGCGGAAATCCGTTAATAAGTTGCCTTTGACGCGTATTTTTAGAAATAAAACAGAGACGATGGAACTAAATTTGAAATATTGAAAACGTTTCCTTTCTGAAATTCAAAAAATTATTTTCATTACACAGCCAAACCTGGTTAATTCGACGAAAATATTGTAAAATTTCATTTCCTTTATTGGCGTCGTGTTCATTCAATATCATAAAAACTATGTACCTCAAAATTTATAGAATAAACGGATCAAATGCACTTTATGTAGTCCGACGTTACTATATTGGCGTAAACAAATGGGGAGTAGAAAATAGAAATCATGTCATGGAAAGAAGTGATGAGGGTAATGAAAAATATTTTGGACTAACTTGTTGTTTATTCTCGAAATCGAAGATGGTGATGATTATGTTAGTCTGATAATGAGTGGGGTTATGAATTTTTATGAATTTTTATTTTATTTATTTATTTTTTAGGGGTGGAGAGTGGTGTTAGAGAACGCTGGTAGTTCGTTGAGCGTTGAATGAAAACATGCATTGAAGGAGTACAGAAGTGAATATATTTTGGTTGAAAAATTTGAATAAAAATTTTCAGCCCCTCATTCGAATGATCCAGTGGTTTTGTTGATTTACATTATGACGCTTTAACCCCGAACGTTTTTTTTCATGAGTTCCCATTTTCCAGGGTCTCAAGTTTCCCATTGCCCCTTATACTTGGATAACTGCAAAATCAGAACTACGTAAGTTTTTTTTACTCTAAGATTGGTATTCATAGATGATACTAAGGGCTCACTTACCTAGGGGTCTATTTTTAAACTATTGTAAAGCGGTAAAAAAATTGTTTAGCTGAGAATGGTGAGAAACGTACCTTCTTTGAGATAAACTATAGCAAAGCTATGAATAAAAATTAGTTTTTTTGAGAAATATTGCTGAGAAATGCAGGTTTTAAATGGACCCTTAGGTAAGTGAACCCTAAGTGTCATCTACGAATACCAAACTAAGAATTATGAAGGAACTGCGTAACGCTTTCTTTTTCGTTTTCACCTCCCCTACCCATGAAATTGTCCAAGTTGTGAAACACATCCCTAATCTAATAAATTTTGTCTCATGTTTTTTCCTTTCATTTTTTACTCTCATTAAGGTGCTACATTACGAATTTTGGACAAAAAATTTTCTGATATGAAAATATATTCTTAGTTCAGTTCCCAGTTTGCTTCCAAATGAGGTATTAAAATTGACCTCATGGAAGGTGTAGGCGTTGGGATGATAAAATTTTTCGTTTTATCATAGAAGACAACTATTGACCCCCTTTTCCTGTATTAATCTAATTTTTTTAATAAATGTTAGTCTTCAGCCCTGTTTTCGCCAGGTTATGAAAAAATTATAACCAAATCGCAATGATTATCAGCACATTGACACCAGTCAGTAAAATTTCAGGAAAGCGGATGGACAGCAACTCTTTGGCATAATGACGTCATAAATCATGAGATTAAAACATAAATGAGAAGTGATTGTATATGTCTGTGACAAACCAAATTCTGTATTTGCCATCTTGGCTCAGTGGTTCAGTAAGGGATGGCACGCCTAAGACATAGGTTCAAATCTGCAGTCAGACAGTTTATTTTTTGAATTTTTTTTTTTTAGTCAACTTTGATATTTTTGTGTATTGGAATGCTGGATGGGATATTTTTTCGTTTCTTCAGATTTCTCGTCATACTTACGATTAAAAAAAAAAATCCAAAGCCAGTCTATGACGTCATCGTGCCAAACAAATTTTGCTGTCCATCCGCTTTCTTAAAATTTCCAGAAAATCTTATCAGTAAAAACGTATTCAGTTAGAAAAATGAAAAAAGAATTCTTGATTGTCACCCATCCAACTGACAATGGCAAAAATGCTACTTCAAAAACTGTTTTTGGCCCATATCTGCCCATATCTGCCCCTTTCACGGTTTCAGAAGTTTCAAAAAATGTGTCTAGGTGTGATACTGATGCACCCTCATGTCAATTTATAACCTTCTAACTCTATGAGAAGTACGAAAAATAAATACGGATGGAAATCCGGATGTTTTGAATTTTATATAGTAGATAGTAGATGAGACAGTATAATATGCTCTATGTATGTATGTATTTCCCAAATTTTGTATTCACGGTTTTGAGAAAACTGCCAAAGGGATAATACTAGAATTTTCATGCAGCGTAATCCTTTTATAGAACCAGTTCTGAAAGGATTTCGATACCTATTAGTGCAGTAGTCTCCAAGAAATATGTAAAATGGGTAATTTAAAAAAAAAATATTTTTCCAGCATTCTGAAAAAATTAACAAAGAGATAGAGCTGATATTTTTATGAGAAATAATCATTATAAAGTAGTAATTATAGCTGGTCTAATAGGAGTTCAGTTTTTATTGATTCAGTAGTTTTCCAAAAAAGTTGCTGGAGAAAAGCAAGTTGCTTGTATTGCTAGAAGTATCTGTTTTGGTATTTACGTGTCGAAGACACAATGAGCTGCAATGTTGAGAGCGCCCTTTTTGATAGTACTGCAGGAGACCACATGGGATAGGGCATTGTGGAATTAGTTGAAATCGGACCATTCTCGTGTGTTAATTATGTTTTTGAAAGTTTTTTGGAATATGTTTTTGAATATTATTTTTTGAAGAACTTTTATTTACTCCACATTGAAATTTTTATTTTTTTAAGATTTGAATGATGGATGAATTGTTGAAGTGAGTATTATTCTGGCGTAGTAATGCCGTGTTTTTTTTTTCTTCTTAGAAGCGTTTGTAAAAATTCTTTTACCAGTTAAGGTAAAACGTCTCCTATGTTAATCAGTAGATATTCGAACACCTCTATTTTGACGTTTGACATGTAGCAAAACCTTCAATATTGAAGTGGGCGGTAGAAGTACATTACTCTCATTTTTGTTTAATTTGATGGGAACCAAATTTTCGTTGTTAAAATTTTATTTTAAAAGTTGAAAGTTTGTTAATAATTTGACAAAATTTTTGAAGTATCTGTAAATCTTTTCAAGTAGATGTATAACTCTTTGTGAATGATCAGTTCGTGCATCTTGAGTTTTTTCGCTTTTCTGTTATGTTGCGTTATCGATTATCACGTGTTTGAAAATTTTTCATTGCTTGCAGATGAACTAAATATATGTATATAAAGAAATGTGCATTTTTCCGCAAAGAAATATGTAATAAAATGTTGGGAGTTCCGCCAAAACAGCCATTAGTAAACTAGACCTAAAATCACCGCTGAAATAACGAGGTTTTTTAGTTGGGTTTTTATAAAAGCTACAAGCCGACTTTTCTAGAAGCTGTGTGTTATATAAACAAACAAAAGCTAGCTAGTTTACAATCTAAACGTTTCGCTTGTTTTAACTTTTAGACTGTACAATTTCGCTTTTTTAGAAGCTGGCTTTTAGCTTGTAAAAAAGTGTAGTTAAAACCCTGCTAATGGATCATGGATCGTATCCATGATGAAAATAATGCATAGTCTTTCTGTAATATGTTCTTCATGAATCATACTTGGATAGTTATTTCTTTATATTCAGAGTATCTCGTAGTAATCGATCAGCAGATTATGCTTTGTATTGACATTCCTCTCGAAAGAAGGTTTTAAACATCAAAAAATGCCCTAACGTTAATGTCTATAAAGAAAATCATTTATTGTGGATTAATTGGATAAATGAATAAATCTAATGTTTTGCAGTGGAATATAACCCGATGCGCTTTATTTTATCTATGTGTGTTTTACCTATGTGTGAATATGTATTTTATTTTGTGGTTATTTTTGCGTGAACGGCTGTTGACATGAATCCACAACGTAGAAAATTTTGAAATTTGTACTCTATAATTATCTAATTATCGGATGATGGATCTTTACCAGTAGTGATGAAGAAAATTTAAGATATCATGTCATTTTGTTTGTTCTTTGTTTTTTTTCCCGCTCGTTGTTGACTCGGTTACTTGGTGACCACACCAAGAACACGTTTTTAATGTGTATTCGTACTACAAATAATTGGAACCGAAAATCTGACTAGCGAGAAGAATATGCTCCTTTCTTCATTTTACCTTGTGGCGATTATTTTTTTCATTGACTATTCTCGAATCTTGTAGACTTGATTTAGTTAGGCATTGTAATAAATATCAGTTCTCTCATCTCAAGGTTTATTCATCAGATGATGAAAAGGAAGCAGAAAACGGAAAAAAAAAAAGACGAGGAAAAATCGAAAGAAAAATCGCATTGATTTGCTAAAAAAACGAAACAGAGAAAAAAATTGTAACCTTATAATTCAAGATCATGGTCACGAATAAAAACCGCATCATCATTGAGGCCAAGTATTGGTCAGTGTTACCTTCGCCACTAATTAATTCTATAGAATGATTTAAGCGGTGTGGACTTGCATTTGATTGACACCAATGCGTTGATCAACAACCGTAGGTACATTCATCAGTCAGTTGTTATTTTTTATAATTTTTTTTTAATTGATTTAATATTTCTGACATCTTTCACCAATATCTACAGTGTTCTCGTGTTGAAACTCGTTTAGGTATTTTTTTCATGGGCTGGTGATGAAATGGTGACGTTTCAAAGTTAACCGTTCGACACTGAATTTATGATTTGATTGATAATTTGTATTTTGATTCGATTCAAAAGCTATTCGAATCTCATAGACATTAGTTGTGAGTGTCCAGCTGGAAACGCGAAACGTTACATGTGGATAAATGGCTTTGACTTCGCTTTCGGTGCAGTCTATACATATAATGAGAAAATTTTCATTTGTAGCTTCTCACATAGAATTTAAGGAGAAATTTATGTGAAAGAACATATAATAGTGCGATTGATTAGTGTGGCCAATGTGAAGAAAACATTTTTGTTAATTGAGGTATAAAAAATTTTAATGAAAAATTAGCAGATAAACTGTCCTCAAACTTGGAAGTTTATTTTTAATACAGAATAAATCCTCCCTTTCCCATCATATTTTCGAAAAATTGTTGCTTAGCTATGGTCTCTCTCTCATTAATTCATTCATATTTAATCCCTAAATTTTCAACTTTTTCTTGACTACCGTCTCAATTCCATCATGAATACGCACTATTTTCTATAGTAATAGAATCCTTTATGCAGTACAAGTCGTAAGTTTCGACTTATCGTACTTTTCAACTGACCTCAGAAAAATGAGGTGACTAAAATGAAGATTTTTGAAAATTATGTATGTTCAGTCACACATTGTAACTTTGATGTTGCCTACCTTGGTTCCTCGATTCCTGAAAGTAGATAAACTTATATTCACGTTGAATTTTTTGAAGTTATGTACCACTGCAATAAGTTGTGCAAATATTTTCTAAAACGCTCTATTAGTTTGTCTGTTCGTTATGAAAAAATGTGTGGAACGTTGAGCACTTTTTGTAAGGGTCCGCATAATAATAACAGGGAATGAGCCCCAAAAAAAGAGTGTTCGGTGTCGAAGAAATCAGAAGTGTATAAAAATTTAAATCAAACAGAATGAAAGTACGTGTTATGAAGTGAGGAATACTGATCATACCAGGTTTAGACGTACGCCATTTTTGGTCTTTTTTTGTTTGGAACATGATTTATTTTGTTCGTTGAATGAAACGCTGTGTCAGCACTCTGTTTACGTAAATATCGTTGTACAAATAGACCAAAAATGGTGTATGTTCAAACCTGGGTGTGATTAGTGCAAGGACATACAGCTGAAGAGATTTCTAACGAGTCGATCAAAAACACGTCAAAGATGAAAAGTTTCTGATAATGATATTTGTTTCTGCGCATGTTTCGTGTGGCTCTAATAACGTGAAAATAGACATACTCAAAAAATTGAGTGATAATTTTCATGAAATGTGCTCAGCTTTAGATGAACAGAATGTAAAATTATGATAGCTCTGTTTTCATCCTTGACATATTTTTGTACCACTGCGTGTATGACTTTGGACGTCTCTTTAGCTTAGTATCTGCCAAACTGTGACTCAAGTAGCTTGCATGGACACTAGCAGTAGCTCGATAAAGGATGTAGTATCTGTGGCACCATGATTTTTATTACATTCAAAATTTCACCCCAGGTAGGTTTTTAACCTTCATTGTATGGTGATAGGCCTAAGTCTTAGCCTATTTAATATTGTTCATAAAATTGTTTCTCTATTCAATACAAAGTTTTGGCTTGCAGTAGCTCACAAAATACTTTTTTAATACTAAAAGTAGCTCAGTTACTGAGACGGTTAAGCGACCATTGTTTAGCTGTATAGCCTGATTCATGCTTGGCTAGTTTTGTAGCTACTAGTGAGCTATTTGGGATACTATTCTGTTAACAGATAAAGTCAGTTTATGTTTTTAGCCATTTAAGTTAACCTTAACTTTGCGGATAGTCTTCCAAGAATCTCATTAGAATCTCATATGACAATCCGCCAAGTTTAAGTTGACTTTAAAAGGTTAAAATGACAAATAACTTTATTCGTTAACGGAATAATACCCTAATTAGCTAACTAGTATCATGAAAACTAGCCAAGTGTGAATCAGGTTTATGTCTCTGGATTAGTGTTGGGAAATGGAGGCTCCGGAAGGAGCGCTAAACTCGCCTCATATTATCAGACTGAAAATAGGACAGCGTATATTTTTCCCATGTATTTTTCAATATGAATAGATAGTTTATATTGATTTTCTGATAGTGGAAAACACTTTGATACGGATAATCACTAATTGTCAGAGGATAATCTTTAAATCCTACCCAAATGTAATGAAAAAATCTCATTTTCAAATGAAATATTCACATTATAAGATCAATTCGTCCATATCTACAAATCATCCATATCCTGTTTACATCCGTTTACTATCTTTGCCACCAGAGTGCATATCTTTTGCCTTCACTTTTCAATAGTGCCAAATTTTCTGCCCCAGCTGGTGAATAATGCATTCTGACAAAGTTTTCTTCTGAAAGTGTGATCGTATTTGTATCTCATTCTCTGTGTTTCTCATCAAAAAAAGTTATTTACATTGTTGTTCTAATTTTAGATATTTTTTTTTTTTTTAAAGTTGATGCAAACTAAGACGGTCGAGTAGAGCGAAGAACTAACTTTTAACAAAGCTTATTCAGAGTTAAAACTTGTGTGTGCTTTTCTCACTATATCGAACGCTACTTCTGTAGGTGCCTTAATTTTGAAATTTTACTCGTGTCACCAGTTTCAAATGAGGACAGAACAGAAATTAAAAACTACCCCCTGAATTATTCGTCGCTCGTTACGTAATCCGCCTACGAAGACGAAAATTTCTGTATGCGGTATTATTATCTAGATAATCGAGTGAAGTGAAATTATATTCTCTAAACGATTAACGAAACTACGAATTGTTCAGCCTTTTTTTTTTTGGCTTGCTGTATTAAACTGCCGATTGAAATCATTAATCTAGCGCTTATACCCAGAGTGCTGTTCTGTGGTGCATTTTATTGTTGGATGAAGAAGGAGAAAGAAACCGCTTGATCTGTCGACATTAATTTTAATATTGTATATCGGCTATTATTCGTCGTCGTTTAATTAATAATTATTCTCAAAATGATATGGAAAAAATGAAATAAAAAAAACGCCCTGTATTCGACGACGTAATTACGTCTACCTATCGCATTATTGAGTCATATGAATATTGTTTTGCTAGGCTGTCGCCGTACTTCTATAATTACTTCGTAATCGATTACGATCAATGCCATTTATTTCAATATTCTAGAAAGTCTCGTTTTTCTTCTCGACACTTTTATGCTGTGAGTCTTATCTCATTGGGACATATCTTTAGAGGCTTTTAGAGGCTTCATGAAATAGTTTCTGTATTAATTCAGATTATCTGCTTGTTCGACCGTATTTTACGCAGAATTGACTACCTATTAATAATGATAAAGTAGTACATCAGTTGGACAGCACTACTCTTAAAAAATGAAAAGCAGTTCCAGTTGCTCGGTAGAAATATTCGAGATAAAAATTTGAATATAGTAAGAAAAAAAAAAAAAGCCAGCTGAAATACCTGGTGTGTCAATTTATCCTTCATTCAAAATCTTAAAATCATAAAAACTTCCCTGTAGGCTGAATAAACTAGTAAATCCTCGTTCCAATATTAACGAATTACAAAATTCCCTTATTCCTGATTTTCTGGAATAGGTACACCTTGGTAATTAAAAAGAAGTGCCCCGTAGCATCGTAGCTCGCTTCGCCCCAAGTACAAAATCCTTGCTAATTGCAATGCAGAAAAGATACTCGTAACCCAATGCACCATAAATACAGGGAAGTTTACTTCAATAATAGAGAGGGAACTTTGCTTTTCTTCAGCAATTTTTTGTTTTGCATTTTTCTCGAAAACTATTGATTCAGTAGGCACAAAACTCCCACCAGACTTGCGTCTGTATGAGGACTAGCTCTCCAGAAATTTTTTGTTTTCTAGTTTTCTTAAAAAACTATAAAATCAATAGGCGTTAAGCTTCTATCAAACTCATTCCTTTGTGTATAAGGACTATCACTCGTGGAAATTTATGTTCGATCCTTTCATTCATATTATTTTGATAACTGAAGCGGTGACATTGA
Source organism: Ericerus pela (assembly GCA_011428145.1). NCBI lineage: Eukaryota > Metazoa > Arthropoda > Insecta > Hemiptera > Coccidae > Ericerus > Ericerus pela. The sequence goes on along the minus strand of WOFM01000324.1, from coordinate 163,659 downwards.
TGCTCACATAGTCACGCTCAACGCTCATGTCATAATATACAGGTAATAACCGTAGCCATGACAGTAGGTATATATAGCTGTGGAAACTCATTCAAGTTAGCTGGAGTTAGGCTATTAGGCTATTAGGCTATGTCCCTCATTGATAAGACAATCAGTCACTATATAGTAGCCAGAGACATACAGCTAGAGAGATATCCAACGCCCGATCAAAAACATGTCAAAAATAGAACGTTGAGAAAACATTGCAAACTTCAATATTTGTTACTGCGTATGTGTCGTAGCTTGATAGTGTATGTGTGTATTGGTATGGAGACATCTGTTTTCACAACAAAATATGCACAGCTTTGGATGCGCAGAACATATAACTTGAATTTCTTATTTTTTATCTTTCACATATTTTTAAACCACGTCACCCCCGAAGTGTCATACCATGGACGAGCCCTCCGCATCTGCTAAAAGATCCTACCACCTTTGTAATAAGTGAAACACAGACTCTGAAGCTAATATCAATAAATCTATCCTTTGGACTTACCTATTTACCGTCGTAATTAATTATCTAGTCCCTAAAAAAATAATAAATAAAAAAGTTGTTTCTCAGTTTTAGCCTAATAATTGGCGCAATTAATTTCGTAGGGCATAAAAAAAAAAAAAAAAAAACAGAAAAAAAAACAGAAAAAGTATCTCTTCTCCGAGGTTTGATCACCCGCCATTCGAATGGTAGGCATACACTTTATATCAACGTCGATTGTCAACATTCAGAAATACCACAAAAAATAGTATTTAAACGGCCTTCTGTATTATAATATTGAAAAATAGCAGAAATGCGGCAACCGACAAAAAGCACTGAAAGGTAACTTAATTTCATTTTAGCCTTCACCACCCATTACCTAAACAGAATTCGAAAGATATCACGGGATTGAAAAGTAAGATGAGCTGAAATTGTTTAGAGATATCATAGTAGGTTAGTTAAATATTTTGTTAATATCGCGTTGAAATTGTACTTTTGGTTGTCGAGATATTGCTGAATGTGATTAAAATGATAAGGATTCGGTTTTGATGTAGTTGCGGAATTTCAGAATTTCAGCAATAAATTCACAATCAAACGTACGATTTCAACGAAATTTTTTCAGACTTTTCAGCTAACGTATCACGATATCTCGTGAAAATGTCAGATTTTTATAATAACCGACGGTTCTCTTGCAATTACCTTCAATAACTTCGATTTTATCTAATTTCAATGAAAATAAATGTGAAGAATTAGTTGAAGGTATAGGTTTCACAGTTCACAGAACTGAAATCGCCTTTCAACTAAAAACTGAGACCCGAAAATTTGAAGAATCAGACCCACACTAAAACGGCACTTTAACTTTTAGTGCAACACTTTCTGGATATGTCGAACGTAGCTAGTCATTGGACATATTTCTGGATTCCATAATAAACATAATTTTCTCGCCTTTCATTAGTTTTCAGTGTATCAAAATAGAGCGTATCAACTCACACGTATGCTCGTGAATGAGATTTCTTTTTGAGCGATTCCGACACCAATTTTTTCGTACCTACGTTAATTTGACATTCACGCCTCAAAATTCAGATATGTGACGGTACCTACCTATAAGTACTTTTTACTTCATATTGTGGAAAGAGCGTTGAATTTTTTCTCGCTTCTTTCGTTGTCGTCGCATAATGCTTATAACACACACTTGGCGGTGTCTTCGACTTTTTTTTTTTTTTTTTTTTTTTTTTCACTTCTGATTTTACAACGATTAGTCTTACCTATATTAAATACCTGCACCTATTTTTTTTTTGTCCCCCTCTATCTTTTCCGCCACTGTCGCTGTCTTTTTATCAGAAAAATTTTTTCATTTTGACGAGATTCGATTGCAAATCATTTTTTTTTCTCTCTTCAACTTTTACTATCCTTAACCTTATAAAAGAGACCGCTAATATTCACGCTGCAGACGTTACTTCAAACCGGTTACATTTACAAAATATCGCCGCTACACTTTTATGCGTGTATATACTGTGCCTGTACGTAGAACTGAACTGAACCGAACAAAACTAATCGAGCCTTGTTCCCCGGACTTAACTTGTATCGGGCAATAAACTTCGTCTTGCATACATATATAAATCCGATATTCTTTTTCGTTCATCTCCCATTTTTCCTTCTCCTTCTCCCCTCACACGTCCTTTCTTGAAACTGATTATTTAAGTATGTAATTTTTTTTTTTCATTTAAAGCCGGTTTTGTAATAAATTTCGATACTTTTTGCGCGAAACAATAAATTACCATCGAATCTATTCGCTGACAATGAAAGCAGAACGTGTTATGGTTTTAATTTGCTACGCCTATGTTGCGATTATGTTTTTTTTTTCGCCTTTATATTCGAATTCTTGAATGTGTGTACCTTAATTATACATTTGTACAAATTAACGTCAATTTCCGCGAGTTTTTTTCTTCTCTGCTGCCGATCGTCTATATTTGTTCGTTCAGCTGGCAAACGTTTTTTTTATAACAGATCAAGTTTTCAAGTTTGCTGACGTATTGTCCGAGATTAACCTACTGGACTCGGGTGTACCGGGTGTCTGATGAGGGGCTGAGGATACGCGGGATTTCAGTATAACCGGGTTTGAGAAAATATAAAGGCGGAATTAACTTGTTGGTTTTCTTGTAATTTTATGGAATCAGAGTAGGCTGAATGGGTAGATAATTAGTTTTCACACGCATGTGGGAATGTAACTCGTCGAGACGAATAAAACAACGCTATTGCAAAAATTGTCTATTTTGAAAATTTAAGAGGTTAACTTCGTAAAACGTTTTGAAATTCTGTATTGTATGAACTTTGTAGCCTCTGCAAGTGCTCTGTTTCGTTCCTCTTCTCGAATTACATTCGTACAGTTGTATTAAAAATTGTGTCTGTCGCACATTTTGCCTACCCGTAACCCTCAAAATTTCAAGATAGACAACGTGTTAATATCACCTTCGTGTTTCTCGTACGCGGTTATGTCGAAATCTTGAACATTCTAAACCTCTAATTGAAATCGTTTATTGGGTGCTCTCCACAAGTGGTAAACTTTTTCTTAAGTTTTTAAAGCGTTTGCTTGACCGAGCATGAAATAGTTCGGTATAAAAATATGTTGTAAGACTTCTGAAAATTGATGAAACTGCGAGACCCGAATGTTGGGGTGATTTTAAATTTAACTCCTTTTTTTGATGGTACAATTTTGCAGCAAAATATTTTCTCCAATTCTTGAAGTACCTATAAAAACTTGGAAAATTTTTTTTTACTCGTCATAATTAATGAAGTACAACAAGAGGCTGAATGCAAAAAAATATTTCTTTTGAAAATGCGACGATGAATAACGATGAAAACTTTTTTCATATTTTTCGCATGTATATTGTGCCTCTGATGATTAGTTACTGATGAGAACGTACATGTTGAGCATCTCCAGCCTGTATTCCATAGTAAATTTTCTTTCTTCTCAACTGTTTCAGTGTCGCGTCTGAAGAGAGCCAACGGTTTTCCGATTGCAACGCAATGTTCGTTTATTTTCACTTTGGAAATGTTTAACCTGAGGTTCATAGCAAAAAGATGACGTCTTGTGCAAAGAAAAGTGAAAAATGTGAACAAAATGAAAAATCATGATTGTTTGGTTAGCGTGCGTGTGTATTTGATTGTTTACATGATTCAGCCCACGCACACTAACACAAAACCGAATTCGTTGTTTCCCCATCGAACGAATTTCGCAGTGTTACCGTAGTATGAAAAATGATGAATTTAGCAGGATTACCTTAGTATGAAAAATGAAATCTGTACGTTTATTTAATAAAATGAAAATCAAACACAAAAACTCTCGCGCGGAAAGCTACGCAAGAAAAAGTAGATTTTATTTGTTTAAAAATCAACTATATCACCAAAATTCTAGTAAATTAATACATAATATATTTTCAAAAAATTATCAATATCCCACAAATACGATGCATGCGATGAAATATACATATTAAGTATGATGTTTTCAAAATATTTTATGAATGTGTCAAAAATTGTTATTTTTTTGTGAAATGAAAATTTATTTTAAGTTCTAATAAGCACAGTTTTAGGAAATTTGTGGAATAAAAAACAAAAAAAAAACACATATGAGAAAAAAATGTCCCTCATTGGAAAACGAAGTATAGTGGAGTTGTTTACGTTCTGATTACTAAAATATTAGCGGAGATTTTAGTGTCCGTGTTCAAATCTAGTGTACTGAAGCGGGTGGAGGATGGAGGAATATAGACTTTTTCTGAGATCTTGTTGGTTTTGGGTTAAAATGAGCAGTTATCTCGATAAAAGCTAGAAAATGAATTTTTCAGGACCATTATCAGAGAGGTAAAGGAGGGAAAATCACACTGAATAGCTAATAAGTTTGGAACAAATTGACCAATCACATCCAAAATTAGTAGGTCAAATTCTTGTATAAGAGGTACTATTTGTATCAAATTTCGTGATTATTGAAAAAGAATTGCAACTTTTATTGAGATAACATGAAAAATTAGCACCTCCAACACCCCCAGGGAATGAACCATAATACCAATAAGAACCAAATTTGGAATGTTGTTAGATATACTTCAAATCAATACATGTACCAAATTTTATGACTACAGCTTGAAAATTACTACTTTTAAAGCCATTAATCTGCAAAAACTGCAACAAATCGCTCTTATCCGCACCAAAATTAAAGCCCAAAAATATACCAAATTTAAGGCCTATTGATTGAAAACTTCTACCTGTACGCTGTTCAATTCTCACCAACGTACGTATTCTCTTACATACGTGTGTTTGTGTGCGTGTAAATAAGCCGTATATAAACCACCTGAATCGGCTCTAAAATTGCCAGTGTTTGGTCTGGTTCTGGCTTACCCTTACTTGTGTACGAAGTGGCTGAACACGCTTAAATTCTGTAGAATTTCCTTCTGGTGAGAGTATCTCTCACAACAAGGTATTCCACAGTAGATTTTTTTCAAAAATTTTGCTTGAGTTTTGAAACGAAAAACGTATCCAACCGCACCACCTGTAAGTATGGGCAGGTTTTGTAAAAAAAACTGGATTCAAATTCTTCCATCAGGGTCGTGCCATACATTAGTTAATATTTTAAAAATCACATTAGTTTTCGGCCATTGAATTTGATTTGCAAAATTTTGGTTTGAAGGTTTCGAAATGTTAGTCGTTCCAGATGTAAAAACAATTCTTTTTCTTACCCTTTATTTTTGCATGATGAATTTATTATTGGTCAACTTTGATTTGAAAATAAGATGAATTCTCTCGTAACCCTGGTAAAAAAAAAGTGTGTTTGTTGTTATTAAATCTTAGCTGCACCATCCTCTTTTATTTTAAAAAATCCAGTGGCTGACAGTAAGGATTTGTTTTATTTACGAGTCGATATGTGCTCACTTGGTCCCAGCTAAATATGTAAAGAGTGTATAAAGGAAAACAACCGGACACAAGTTATTCTGTCACGTTGGAATTCCTTTATGGTAGTGAGATCATTGGGTTGGCCTTCGAGAATATCTCGATTGAATCTGCCTTAAATAAATTTTCAAAGCTTGCTAATATGTTGAGTGTGGTTTCAGAAGTAGGTATGCAACAGAGTTCCTGCAGCAGTTGAGCTTAAGCCAAATCTTGAGTAAGCATAGTGGAAGCTATATACTGATCTGATTACTAATTATTGAGTTTAAAAAATTTATGAAGAAAAATTCAATGGTTCCTTAACTTTTTCAGTTCACTGTATCCTCAGTGCGTGAGTACTACTTCTCTACGACACATCGAGTAAAAACAGTTTCTGTGTTGTTTAATTTTTACGTGAAATTAAATTATGAAAATTTGAAATAATTTGCGACATCCTTGTAAGCCAGCCACGGCATCCGGATATGCCCTTTGCGTTTAGTTTGCGTGTCACTGGTAAAGGCTGTCTGTTTATTTAAAACTCTTGTTTTCAATTTTTTTTTTTTTAATTTTAAGTTATTTTAGCGGTTGAAAAAAAAAAAACTAAAAATACCAGTGGTTTAGTTGAAGAAACTAAGTTTTTTGACGAATTGTTGTCATATTTCGATGATGTTTGGCTCAATTCAAGCTGCTATTCTTTTTACAGCCAGTGGAGTGATAATGCTTAGCATTTATGGAGACGAAAAGAAAAATTTATTTGAAATCTTTTGGCGAGAAATTCTATTTGTCACGAAATTCCGCGTGCACTTTCGGTTTTCCCAAAATTAGCTCTCTCGTGTATTGGATCACGCACGTCGCATTGTACGGTTTTGCTGTTCGAATCAGTGAGTTTCGTTAATTACAGTTGCAACGAAATTCAAGTCATCCGAAAGATGCGAGAAATGGACGCCGTCGTCGTCGTCCGTGAAAATGGAAATCCAAATTGGGCAAACCTCTTATTCGCATTCAGCGAATCAATTAAGCTGATAACGAGTCTTTAAAAAAAAAGAACGAGTTGGTAAGAACATTGTTCGTCGCCAGGTATTGGATATACCTGCAACGCTGCATCGCCACTCCAGCCTGCGTTATTGCACAATTTTTGACATTTAAACACGTAATCAGCCGAATCCGCGTTCGATAGAACGTATGACCTTTTTGACTCGGAACATTGTTCCTCGATTGGTGGTGGTACGTCCATGAAGAAAGATATGGTACGTAGCTTGCGCGGCGCTTTTGACGAGCCTTATAAAGTCTGCATTTTCTCAACAAATTTCGTTGATTAGAGCCGAACTTTCGGCTGATAAACTCGAGAGTACATTCGCGTTCCTTAATTGGTGCCGAAGAATATTTTTGTCGCGTATTTTTTTTAAGTCTCTCTTCTCCACTTCCCCCTACTCGGCTTTAAATCCCGTCCACAAGGCCACGTATGATTTATGTTCGCCCTGTTAAAATTTGAAAATAAAATTAATAAAAAAAAAAAACTAGCGCAGCAAGCCACGCCAGAAAAAGTAGGTTTCGAGAAAAAAGGATTATGAATTTTGATGATCACATTAATTGTAAGTTCATATGCGTAAATAGTATGTTATGATTGTATGAAATTTGTTAGATGCTGACGAAATATAAAACAATGTGAAATTGAAAAGAATTATTTCTTGAAATCAAAAATTATTTAAGATCATAAAGTATGGTAAATTATAATATCATTTGAAATAAAATCAAAGAAATACAATAAAGTTATGAAAAAAAACAAAAAAAAAAGAAAAACACGAACGTGTGGATAATTTTTGTAAAAAGAAAAGTTCATGCAAATTAGAAAAAAAAAAAAGTTCTCCTGAAAGTACCGTCCAGTCGATCCTCACAAAAATTGGTAGCGTGCTACAGTAAATTAGAATAAATATTTGTTTCAAATTTTGTACATATTGTTCCAAAATTCCGAATTTTATGATCAATATAAATAAAAAAATATCGTACCACCTTGCGGCCGATCCTTACCAAAACCAATAAGTCTGGTTCTTGGCTTATTTTAAATGTTCGTACCAATCGCAACCTGTACCGTGAGAACAAGAAAACGGAATGTATGTATATATGAATTTGAATTACTGGTGCTAAAATTTTCCTGAGGTCATGAACTGAAGAACGTACTCAACCTCAGTCCTGGGGGCTAATACCGCATCAAGCGCAATAAATAGATTTTCTAAAGAAAAACTACTTGAAAGGCGTGGAGATTACGACCAAGGAGGTGAGGGATGCTGAGAAAGCGCCAGAGAGATGAGAAATGAGGGTATGAACTAAAAAATCGCGTCCCGTTTGCCCTTTTCAATCCATGAAGCTAGTAAATAAGCAGTTGTTACAATTTCAACAGTATGATCGATGTGGATATTACGTTTAAGCAGTTAGGAGAAAACTCGAAATTTTTCGAAAAGAGAGATGAAAATGTGAAGAACCATAATTGGAAATGCTATAAAGTTTCAGTCCACTCTTAAAATTTTGCAGCTTTTAAGCTTAATGATGAGTAAAAGCAAGACCAGGACATTGCATTTGCATTAGCAGCCTCTAGGTTTTAATCTCTGTCTTGATTTGCAAAATTGCAAACATTTTGAAGTTATACAGTGTGTCCAGATTTCGTTCGGAAAGCCGTTAAATATGGACTCGATAAATGAAGAAAAAATTCATGTACCAAAGTTGCATATTCCCAAACTGAAGGAGTTATTGTGCTTCAAATATTAAAAAATCATAATTTTCAATTCGTGATAGCAGAAATGTTTATCTGCAGAATACAATTTTTGACAGAGGGAAATGATATTACTAGCTGGGACAGAAAAAAAATTTATATCACCATGTTTTGTTTACTTTCAAAATTGAAGGATCTGCAAAACACTAAATTTAGAAAATCTCATTTTTGTTAGAAGTCCAAAAAGGTTAAATTTTGATTTGTTTTTTCCAGTTTTCAATTTTTTCCAGCTCCTTCTATTTTGAGAATAGGTAAACAATTGTGATACAGTTTTTTGTGTCTCAGCTGGTACTACTATTTTCCTGAGTTAAAAACAGTATTCTGCTAGTAAACATTTCTGCTGTCATGGATTGAAAATTGTGATTTTTCAATATTCGAAACACAAGTGCCTTTAATTTAGTAGTATGCATCTATTGGTGCTTGGATTTTTTTTTGTTTCGTCCAGTTTGGAAGCGAAATCCGGACACACTTTATACCATGTTTTCGAAAGTTTTGCATTTGATCTTGTTCTTGCCCTACAGTACACCAAGTTGTTTTTTTTTTTTTTTTTTTTTTGCAAACTCAAAACTGTGATCAATTTTTCTCATATCTTTTTCAGCTGTCTAAAAAATTAATTTATGTTTAAAAATTCCTGAGAAGCACGATAGTCCTAGCCATTTGAAAACGCTTTTTTAATCTATTTCATCGGCTACCATATTAACTCGTTGAGAAGTTCATCAAAACCAGGGTTGCCAGATTTGAAATATGAGAAGTCCGTACTCTGTCATATTTCTACATTTTTCAACGGCCAAAAAATTATAATCTCGATGGCAAAAACCAACAAACAGAATTTGACTTTTTTTCATCAACAATCAGGGCAACTAAATTGTGTGATGAAAAAACCATTAATTATTATTTAAATTGAATTTTTGCTCAAAAATCCGTACTAGAGTACTAGTGGCAAGAAATCCATGTGAATCCGTACCCTCTTACAATATCTATATAAAATCCGTACGCAGATTTTCATACCTTGAAAAATCCGTACACGTACGGATAAATCCGTACCTCTGGCAACCCTCAAAACTATGCCCAAGGTGAAAAATTGTACAGGAGCAAATATAAAAAATATCTCTGCCGCGCATCAACCGCCATAAGTGTGTATTTTCCAAAAGTGTCAAATTTTGTAGTGTCTGCCATTCAAAAACCAAGTGACCGATTTTTCTAAAATTCAGTACCGAACCAGTCCCAAGTAATCTCCAACTGTCTTAAAAATGTCAAGCCAAAATCTTCTAATTTACGGGAGTTATTGTGATGATAGCATGGTAGGTTTGCGAAAATTTGAGAACCCCTGCCTCTGAAACTAGTCGATGAACTTCAAAAATTTTAACACGAATGTGTAGCTCATGGAAGCTTCTAACACTATCGTAAGATTCATTTCCATAGATCAAATAGCGGAGGCTCCACAGACTCCCAAAAAGTGCCAAAATGAGTTAAACGTGGAAATATATATATATATATATATATTGTGTACAGAACTTTACATTCGTGATCTACGATTCAGGATCAGCGCTTTTCCACAGGTCCCGCCTCCAGATTCCGCCATTGCACTGAATGCAATAGTTGTATTCTAATAGCATTGGCTAAATACGAATCGAATTGATGACCTCCTTTGTTTTCACAATTTGTTTAAAAATGTTTGTGATTGATAGACTTGTTCCTTTTGCAGTTTTTTTCTTCTTATCTCCTTTTGTTTCTCTTTCCTAACTATTCTATATAATTTTATTTGATGAACTAAGTTTTTTGGCCAAGGTTTTAGTTCTGGGCGACGATTCAGAATATTATTTTGGATGAATTTGAGCGTCTGTAAAAACGTCGACGTTATTGCATGAATTGATAAGACGGATGTAATTAGTGGGGACGATTTCAAAATAATATTTGCCGTGCCCATAGTGATCCTCGGTCGATGGATGAAAATAATATAGTTAAACGATGAAGAGGTTGGTTTCAAATTTGATTCCATTCATAGTTATTGGTACCTCATTACATCGCACGAATTTGTCAACATTTTTCGAATCATTAGAGAAAATTTTTCATCAGAATTTTTAATCGTTCGTAAAATAAGAAATGAAGCAGAAAAATACTTTTGACAAATGAGGTTTGGAAGTTGTTAACGATGCTGAGCGGATAAAGAATGAGTGAGAGAGAGAAGATTGGCAGTGAAAGAGAGGACGATGAAGAGAAAGAGAGGTAAAAGAAAAAGAATATGAAAAGTATTCTCTCCCAGCAGTAATGTTAAACGTCCGTACAAATGATACTGAACCAAAAATGTGGCGACGGATAGGTGGCTAATTTTTTTCATTTTTTTATTCTTACTTACTTCATTTGTGTATGTGTTACCTGTTGCTCTACATCGGTATTTTGAGTTGTCCGGTTCGTGATATTATTGCCGTGCGATTATAGCACGTTAGTCTCTATAATGAAATACTATTAGCATTGCTCCAATTTTGACACGGTCTAGAAAATTCTTCCACTCTTGCTCCTATCCTCGCCTGGTGTATTTGCGTGAACGTAGTTTTCAGCGTCTACCTACCGTTGTAAAATGATATTCTTTTTTATTATTTTTTTTATTTTTTTATTCGCTAGTTGGCGTTTTATTTGAGTAGCTGTTAAATTGAGGAAAAACTGGTCTTAAATGAGGTAGCAATTACAGTGTGTTAATTACTGACTATGGCTTCGTCATTTTTCAATCATTGATTGCACGCGTCGATGGAAGGTATTATTGGCATTTCTTCGCCTGAATGTTTATTCATTCTGACAAACGTTGGAGTCGCTGTTTCACGGGTTAGACAAACTCTTGGAGTGAGCTACTCCAGCATATATAACTGTATTTATAAACCTAATTTGATTTTATTTACTTCTCAATGATTTAATTTTAATAGTATAAAACTAATCTCCATTAATGGGAAAACTGTTAGATAATGTGGGTAAGATTAATTGAGTATCTCGTATCCAGAAGGGATTCGCTCCAAATTCGCCATTTCTGAGATATTTTTGTAGTAGTCAAGACTACTCAATCAATTGGCGAATCAGAATATTTTATTGGAAAAACGTTTGTATTAAAGCTTAAAAAGGGACCAAATCAAGGGCTTAACCCTTTCTAAAACCAATTTATGGCTTTTTGTTTGCACGGAAAACTTATTTTTCTCATTTTTTTATCTCAATTAAAGTTGTAATTAAATTTAAAAAAAAAAAGCTTTCATCTATGTCTACCCCTGAAAACTCCTTAAATCCGTGAAGAAATTATTATCTGTAATTAAAGACAATAAAACTTCGGGCGACATATTAAAAAAATTTAAATTTTGGTTTTTTTGAACGGTTAGAATATCTAAAAACGCATTTTAGATTTTGGGGAAATTTCGATAGTTTTTGCCAAGACGAAAAACTAATCGTCTTGTAGAAGTATGTAAAATTTACGTTATTTTTTCTTCATTTTTCCCCTACTAGATTTAAAAACATTCAGTTTACTAAGAAAAAAAATTTCAGTTTTCTTCATTTCATAAATATGTTTTTGGAATACATGCACAAAAACTAAAACTTTGCATTTATGTATAGCAACCGTAAACCAACGAATTTTTGACCTGTGGAGTAGATGTTAATTTTATACACTGTTTCGCTGGATTAAGACACGCAAGAGTGTGTAATAGTTATTTGTGATACAAGTGCATAAAGTAAGTGATTTTGATATGAGTGTAATCCTTGCAGCACGAGCTGAAGGCAAGTGATGCAAACGTGATGCAAATTACACGAGTAGCAAGCACCTATTTTGCACGAGTGTCACATACTATTTTTTGCATCAATCCCCCCTCAAAAAAAAAAAAAAATTCAACAAGAAAAAAATGTTTTAAAAATGTATTTAATTAATACAAAAATGGCTAATTCTTCTTTAATTTTCGTTTTTATGTCCGTTTATTTTCGAGTCACTAAGAATGAATTAAACAATTGATAGAATGCAGATTATAAGAAAATTTCCTCTTCTTTCCGACAGTATTAACTCCAGCTTACTAGCTTAAATAACAAGTGAGAAATTATTGATTGAAAGAGACGAGGTTTCTAGATTCCAAAACGGTAAACTTTCGATTAATTTTCGTTTTTTTCGTTCGTTTATTTTCATACAACTGAAGATGATTAAAAAATCACATGAAAAGTAAATTCGAGAAAATTTTCTCTTGTTTCCAGAAATGCCAACCATCTCTTTAGCTTACGTATTGGCTGAGGAATTATTGTGTGAATGAAGATCGGTTTCTAAATTCCAAAAAACGACTCAATTTTATACTAATTACCAATTTTTTCATTTGTTTATTTTCCAACATTTGAAGATAATTAAAAAGTTAAGTGGAAATTTTTTAAATTTTATCTTCTTTCCAGCAACACTAATCCTAGTTCTCTAGCTTAAGTAGAAGCTGAAGAATCAGTAAGTGAAATAATAGAGATTTGTTTCAAAGCTGAAATGTTGGCAACTTAACAGTTTTCACAAAATTCAGATATGCAGAATGATGAATAAGACATAATGCGCATGCGCAGTCGAGACAGTTATTTAATAGTCTTAGCAAGAACTAAGCTACGTGTGCGTGAAATTTTACTTTTCATCATTGTGGTAAAATCGTTTACTTTACATGCAGTCAATATGTACGAAAACGTTTGTTTTTAAGGTGGGTGTTGCAAAACCTGTTTCACACACGCCACCGCAGACAGCCATATTTCATCAGCTATTGAACATATAGACATTTTTATATTTTTATTCACTTTAATTCGTGAAAAACTATTCCCAAGTTATCATTTTAATTCTACACAACATTCCCATTTTTAAAATAAGTTTAAGTTAAAAATGAATTTTTAAAAGATGAGCTTTTATTTATTTTTTTGCTTTAGCTTCATGCAAAATAAACATTATTTTGTTGGAAGGTTGGCTGCAGTATTGGTATATTTTAAAATGGCAGTAGTGAGTAGAATAAAAGCTTATAAAAACCTCTTAAATGATTTCTCAGCCTTTAATTTAGCTAGAGAGCTGGGGTCTATAATGCTCAAAAAAATATAAAATTTACATTTCCATACAATTTTAAAATTATTTCTAATTATTTCTTTACAAACAAACAAAAAAGACACTAAGTAATGGAAAATTTGAAGTTTTGAAATCTCTTTTCTTTCACTCTATGATTCTTTAGTCACTGTTTAAGCTAAAAAGCTGGAGGTGGTATTTCTGGAAAGAGAAGAAAATTTACTTGAATTTTCGTTTCATTCAATTTTTATCCATCTTCAACTATTTGAAAATGAAAAAACAAAAAAAAACAATTGTTTGTTTTTTGAAATCCAGAAATCTCTATATTCTTTCACTCAATGATTCCTTAGCTTCTATTTAAGCTAGAAAACTAGGATTGATGTTGCTAGAAAGAGGAAAAAATTTGAAAATAAACGAACAAAATAATGCAAAATAATGGAAAACTTGCCGTTTTTGTGTTTTTACATAACATTTTATAAATTTTAAATCTATAATTTTTTTTTGGGGGGTGGAGTTATTGCAAATGGTTTTTTTTTTACATTATTTGCAAAAAATATGATGTGTAACAAGTGCTAGTGAGCTATTTTACGCACTTGTTACGTAATATACTATTTTTATTTCGTTTTAATTGAATTTTTGTGAGTATAGGCATGGATATTTCAGTGATATCCAAACTTCTGATAAATTTTAAAAATTATGATAATGAGGAAATGATGTTTAGAATTCAGTGAATGTTGATTTTACTCGACGTAGCATATGCTTGAAGTTGTTTAAATGTTTGAAATAATATGAAAAAAATATCGTATCCAATCTTAAAAGATGGTCAAAATTTGTGTTAGTGCAAAAAAGAAAATATGTGAAGCAAGGCTGGCGTGGACTACAGTTGACTCTGATAAAAACAATAAGCCGAAGAGAAAATCGGAGATTTACCTTTCTGCCCCGAAATGTTACTTCATCGTTCGACCATTGTTTGATTTTTCGATTATGCTGCGATCCACGGAGCTGTTATTACGTAATAAGTTACAGCGTTTTTTCTCACTTGTTTATATATATATAATTATATATATATATATATAATTTTATATATATATATATATTATTTATTTATTTTTTAACGCGCATTCGACCATCTACTTTATTGTCGCTTTTTTTCATCAGTGCATTGTTATCATTATGGTTATTATTTATCGACTTGTTCCTTAGTAAAAGCGGTACCTATATATCAACTCCGTCCAAATAACAAAAATTATTCGTTGGCTGATGAATTCGATAATTTTGTCAACTAAAGACACGTGTGTTTTTTTTCCTTATGTATGAGCTTTCATTTTGCCTTGATGTTACTTGTCTCGAAAGTGAAATTTTTTGAATCAGTTAATTTATTTCTCTGCGACTGCGGTTGAAATGATAGAAATGAGAAGGGTTCTTTGGAGTTGATGAGTTAAAAGTGTTGTCTGCTCGTTTTTTAAATTGAGATAATTTTAGTTGGGTCCGAAAAACAAATGCGCTAGCTTTTCGGCGGGGATTGCAAAATGGCATCAAATAATTTGAAAAGGGATATCGTCGTTCAATTAAATTGCTACCAGAAGTCTAGAAAAGCTTTAATGATCAGTGTTTTTATTTTTTTTTCATGCTTCGTGTGCAGGTTATGACGTTTAACAATTTAATTTTATTGTCATTAATAAAGACTCAATAACTGGACGTGAAAATAGTATTGAACATTAAATGAATGAAACGATCACGAAATTTCTGCTTGATTTGTGCTAAAAGTTTGTTATAAGTAAAGCTTGTCGATGGAATATTGTATACCGGTATGTTGATAAGTATTCTAATTAGGCGTCTTGGTAATTAATAAGGTAATTTATTGATTTTTAGATTTGTATTTTCCTAGCTCTCTCTCACTCTCTCTCACTCTCTTTCTCTGAAAGTTACAAAAATTTTTTTCGTCGCCCTTTCCAGAATTGTAATAATGGATGTATGAAACGAGAAACATTCGAGGGCCGGATGTACTGGCGTAAAAACTAAATATTTGATGGTAAGTAAAATAAAATAGTTCACCGGTCATACTTTGCTAATAACGTAAGCTTCACTAACTTTCGACGTGTATGAACCGCTTAATCATTCCAGAAAGCCTATAGGTGTAATTAAAACAAATTATATTTTGCTGTAAAAGTTCAATCATCGGGTTGATATTCTTGGATATTGTTTGGGTTAAAGTATAAATTAAATGAAACCGATACCGTTGGTATAATTTGTAGTCTATTGGTGAGCCAACTAGAGCTGGGTGACTGATAATTCTCTCCAAACCATAGAGATTTATAGTGTCAAAAAATTTTCTGCCTTCAAATTCGAAGAAATTGATTGGTGTCGCAATAGTGAAGGAAAAGACGAAACCAAGAACATTACTTTTGTCGACTTCATAATTCTTTCACCATTGATAGCTGGCAACTGATTTTTAAACGTCAGGTAATGGCAGGCCTATCAAATTCATAATTGTTAACGAGTTTGCGATGACAAAATTCTGTTTAATGAAGCTAACAAGTGACTTCAACGAAAAATTCTTATTCGAAAGTAAATTCCACAATTAATTAGAGGGTTTAAAAGAAAAGGATGCAAATGACAAGAATTTTTTTTATCTCCAAGAAAACTAGACACAGACTTCTTAGTACTTCATGGAGCTGAACGATCATTATTTTTACTGCGCAGGTCTGTTGAACCACGCGTATGCCTTTATCTCCCAAGTATTTCAATGTTTAGTTCTAACCTCTTATGCGCTCATCACAGTTTTCTCCATTTTATAATTTGATTCCTTTGGCCTCTAAACGTCGTTCAATTCAGAAATACTTAGCTGGAAAAAGTTTTGACACTTGCGTTAAATTTCAGCTAAAGAATTTTAGTTGTGATCCTAAAATCTAATACAAGTTCGGGAAACGACGATAATTGCTAATTTTCATTCGTTTTCTTCAAAACGGAAATCTCGCAGTCAGATTAATAAATTCTCGACTTCGTCTCGTCCAGCTTCTTCCGAACTAATGAACTTTCTCTGCGTCTGCACATGCGCCTAATTCTCGCACGAATGCTTGTTAATCGAAAATTTATTGTATTAGAACAACGAAGTAGTTACAAAATCGTCCGAATGCACGTACATTATTGCCCCCGAGAATGAGATTAGTACCCCGTTGAAATATTTGTTTGCAAATTTTACAATTAAAATCCAATATATTACCTTACCGCAGCCTCTGTACCAGGATCATAAGAGTGACTCGTGATGAATAAATCAATTCTTACATTTCGTGCGAATAGTCGTGATCAGTTAGAACTGAAACTGTTAACTTTAACTATACAGTCTGATTGAATGTGTAGAGAAGGTATATTAATTTTTCGCTTTTATAAAAGCGAAATCGTATCGATTTTGAAGTTTCGAAATCGCCTGAAGTACTACGAAATAACTTACCGTACGGACATTGACGGAATTAGACGATTTTTCTGCTGTCTAGAAATTCTTAGAAAACACCATTGTTTGAAAATTACGAAGAAAGCTGAGCCCCTCTGCCTTCATTTGGCTACACCTGGTGTATGGTGTTATGGTGGAATTAATGTTCTAAGATTCTTAGTTCATGGTGTTACAATGAAT
The DNA here is from genome assembly GCA_011428145.1 of Ericerus pela. NCBI lineage: Eukaryota > Metazoa > Arthropoda > Insecta > Hemiptera > Coccidae > Ericerus > Ericerus pela. The sequence goes on along the minus strand of WOFM01000324.1, from coordinate 146,804 downwards.
TCAATTCATCGAGTAAGATTTTACACGTGATGTAGGTATTATTTTGAAAAATTGCATCGGCAGATGCCAGGGAGGGATGAAAGGGGCGATCGCTTTCAAAGAAAGACAAGGGCGTAGCTAGAAAATTTTCCAGGGCGGCAAAGCAAGTTTCATGAAAGTAGAGATCAGCTAAGGGGGTTAATAGGCAGTGATATAACTAGAAATTTTTCACATGGGGACTAGTCAATATACCATCCTCAACTGCAACAGAGCTGTAGCCATGATTTTTCTTTAGGGGGGGTTTTATAGGGTGACAAGACAGTTTTACTTGCTCCACTCGCGAAAAGTTTTCTGTGTTCTGGAATATTCATGTATTAAGGGCTGTTTTTATTTTTTAGATAGATGAGGGAGTTTCCAATGACTGGTGGATAGATGAGGCCAAGGCCACAGTGTATTATTGTATAAATAGTTTGAAAATTAATTTCCATTTGTTAATTTTTCAACACCCAAAATTCAACCACCTTGGACCTAATTGCGCCACTGATAACAATTGAACTCGAAAGTCCAGTCACAATCGATTTTTCTGGTTGTGCCGTAAGTAGTCATTGAAAATTTTTTTTAATTTTTTAATGAAATTAACGTAAAGAAATTTATATTTTCAAGAAAAAAAAATTAACTATAATTAGTTTTTATTGAATAAAAATTTTAGCTTGCTCAACCAAAAATAAGTAGATTTTCTTGAAATACTCGCTTAAAAATCACGCTGTATAGCCAACTTTTTCTCATTATTTCTTCATTTCTACATACATCACCGACATTAGGGATAAAGAAAAACATCGAGATTTTTTTCTTTTTTAGATGGCTTTTTTTTTGAAAATTAAAGGTGGCAGTTGCCCTCCTGCCCCGTGATGCCAACGCCCTTGGAAAGAGAAGTAAATAATCATAACTTTGTCCTTTCATGACATGAATGTTATGCTACAGGTTGTTTACATAAAACTTGGTACCTCCACACCCATATTTTCTCTTACTAAATTCGTCCCTTCCGTTCAAAAAGGTTGTTTCTGCTTATAAAAAAATAGATGTTACTCAAAGCTTCGCCTGCGTTATGCCGCGATTCGCCATTTTTTCTTTCTCTGTTTCTTCTTTTTGTTCATTTTTTGTACCGTAAATAACGAATTTTGGTGAAAATGGAAAGCTTTTCCTCCAGAGGGGCTAAAGACTTCAACGATGGCTTCAAACATATCTCGGAATGACACAAATAAATGACTGAAAATTTTTTCTCGATATACTTAGCTGTTCTGAAGTTATGGGCGAACAAATATACTTACATTGAGTTTTATTAACATAGAAGATTAATTCGTTGATTGATCACGTCTTGAACTATTTTCATCTTTAGTTTTAGATACTTTTTCGTATGATTATTGAAGAAAAGTATCGCATATCAGCCTGACTTTTAAATAGCTGGAAAACAAATCCGCCTCTTGATGAAGTCGGTTTTCAATTTATTTTGAAGTTTTTATTGCAAGTGTATCCTTCCTCTTCATCAAATCGAATGCGTTCTGTTATTCCGTGTTCAAAAATTGATTTTATTTTTATCGAATAAGTACGTATTTTATATACGTACTTATTCGATACCTACATGAAAATTGCGAGAATCTCGTAAGCTATTTGACAAAAATCCAGCTTAGCTATGAAAAATTCATGTAGGTAACCGAGTTACGCTCGCGTTTTTTCTCGTTTGGAAAATAAGTTTCTTCAGATACCTATGGTCGTAAACTTTTCCCTGTTTGCTTTAGTTTAGGTGCTCTTAAATGATTGTTCACGTTGTGAGCTACGATTACTATGGTAACGAGACAAAACTATATATTTAAATGGGTAGTGATCTTTGTGCAAAAATGGACGCCGAGAAGTTGTGCTTTGTATTCATTTATGAAAAGAGTAGCCAAACGATTTTGAAGGATTTGTTGTTCTTATGAAATGTTTATCGCACAAAAAGTGTATGCGTGCTTCATGTAAATAACCAAAGAACCTCTTTTGGGGGGGTTGTAAACAAATGATGGAAAGGAACCCTCAAGTTTCTGTTTGTCGGGTCTTTATGGCATTTTTCTCCATGTGCAGCCTAAAAGTAGGGAAAAACTGTGTGTTTGAAAATATACGGTATTCTTGCGCCACTAAATAATAAATTATCAGTTCTTGCTGCCATATTCCAAAAATGTATTTTTTTTTTTTTTTAGAATTTTGAAATTGGCTTGTTATTGTTCTGTGTGAAATCTTAAGAACGAAATTTTCTATTAATGTTCCATTTTCGATTCGATATAGGTATTCAAAATTTAAACTTGTTAGACAAATTAATTCGATTTCTTGTGAATAATCGAGTTGATTTCATTTTAATTATTGACAATACTTTCAGTTAAAGTGAAAAGAATGACGTCAACATCCAAAAATGTGGTAAGTACTATTAATTCTCTCAAAATGAATTAGCCCATAAGCTTTTTTGAACCTGAAATGGCGTATGAGCCTACCTGTTTGCCTGTTATACTCCTCTAGTCGGGTTTATGCTTACTTTCAATAATTTAATTCATTTTATTGATGTCAAAAATCGAAAAATTCCTTCGATATCTACAAAAATCTGTAAGGATTTTCTCTTTTTCGATCTTGATTGATTAAGGAACTTGACCAAATCTTTTTTTTATAAAATTTGTTCTAAAAACTTGTGAATCTTGAAATATCGTTTACGAAGGTGTCGTTGTTGATTATTAATCGATAAAAAAGTATCGTTTGACACCACTAATTTTTTCATATTCCATCTTCTTGTTGCTCTTTATCCTCTCGAACATGTGCTGCTGTCAAAAATTGACCATACTCATTTTTCATTACATTTTTATAAAGTATGCATACAGTAGTACACGTACTCGCAGTCTATATAAGTATACTAGTTGGGGAGGTGGTGCTGAAATTCGGTAAGGGAAAGAATTTCACTCTAAGTGTCCATCTATACATTGTGAATAAAATTAGCCTGTTGAAGAACTGAGCTGTAGGGACTGTATTAGTTATAGAATATAGATGCATTATATTGCATGTGTTTTCTGTATTAAATAAATTTTAACAGAAAAGTAAGTAGGTATTTTAAACGACGATTTCTGCAAAAACTGTGCGCCTGACAAAAAAAAACATTGGAATACTTTTTAATAGATTTTTTATTTTTTTGAAATTTTGTTTAAACAATTTTTCGCTCAAATGAAAATTAGGTAAGATAAACGTGAAAAGCTTGTTTGCGCCACTATTTTAACCCCCTAGGGGATGACGCTCGCACCAGACGCGTCTGGACTCTCATTATATTGTGCAGAACGATAAAGTGAATATGTGTACTAAATTTCAGCTTGTTGCAGTTTTTTTCTCAATCAAACCATTAATTTGTAGTTAATGTAACTAGACTTTTTGGGTGCCCTCCAATGATTGCGCATGCGAGACATGCCGCCGTCATATTCCCAACTCAAAATCGTGGGTATATTCGGTTCGGTTCTAACTTCCATTCGTGCTCCCCATGGGCTGGAAAAATTCATGTTGGGAGATCATTGACCCCCGGAATACGACCATTCTCTTCTTCCGCGTTAATCTTAATAATTTCAGACGCTGGATAAAATAGCTACGTTGCCAGAACCCAATTAAAAAAAGAAAGAAAAAAATGAGCGAATAGCAGCAAAAGTGCTCGATTTTATCGTTCAACTTGAGTAGCTGTGTTGGGTTAAATAAAATGTATCATTGTGATAATGTAATTCAGAATCTATTCGGGAATGTTTAATTTTGAAGTTCCAAAAACATATTTTATCCGCAAAAAAAAAAAAAAAAAAAAAAATAGTTGTTTCGTTAAAGTTGGTGTTGTAGCCACATTCTTTGTGTTCGGTTACAATCTTTTGGGAAAGGTATCCCACTCTCACATCGGATGCATTTTTCTTTTACATGCGTATATTTAATTCTTTTTGTTACTCGTTGGCACATGCGTTCGAACGCTAATGAGCATTTTGAAGTGCTGCATACTGCATTAATCCGTGTACACAACTAGACGCTAATACTCGATCTTAAGTTAATATTATAGTTTTTTTTTGTTGTTGATTATTGGATGAATATTTTGGCCTCTCTATGACAAGAATAGTGTGCGAAAGCTTCACGTGCTTTTGTGGCCCGTGAATTTCTTCCCCGCCCCTCCGTGGATGCTCCACTGTTGGTGCCACGAGGCGAGTTTTGCAGGATCAACAATCGGTACAGAATATTCCGAAACTCTGAAGAGCAGCACCTACTTGAAGCGCCGCTGAAGACTTCCCTTAAAAAGCGGTGAAGCGTTCTCGTTGTCGTCGCCGTCGACGATCATCGATACAAAGGCTGAAAACTTCCATTTCTCATAAATTGTTCGCTTCTCCATGGAGATCGCGCGTCTTCTATTCTTCTCCTTCGCACGTGCACTATCGTCAGTTTCATGCGCCGCCGTCGTGTCATACCCTGCGCCTGGGGTCGTACGTACATCCACGCTCTAAACCTCTAATCCGATGTTGCATTGTGCGTCGATGGCGGAAGTTATCGCTGCGCGACAATCGATTCGGGTTATTTTTTCATTTCTTGAGTATATATTTTTATAAAGTGGGATAGGACGACGTTCGGTTGTCGTGCAGACAAATTCGGCAAGGAAGTGGCCCGACGACAGAGGGGCTAGTTTGAGGGACAAGCCGAAAAAAAGTGAGGTAAATAAAAGTAGTAAGTTAGCCCTTAGCCTGTACGTTCGATGGTAATTTGGTGTAGAGCGAACCCAATTAGAATTAAATCAAAATGAAAGAGATGAAGTATAAGAAAGAAAGGATTAGGGATACGCATCGGTAAAACGGGGCAGTGTTTTCTGTATGCATCGTTAAAACGTATGCATGTGGGCATGACAATTGGAGAGGAGTTGCTTGCTGCTGTGCAAGACGAAGACGAAGAAGAAGAAGTAAATCAGTAAAATCCGATTGAATACGAAGCGTAAGAGTGAGATGGAAGAACGATTCGTGACGAAGCTGAGAGAGCGACCGGTCCACCAAGTGCTCTCTGACGTCCTTGCCAGGCAGTGTTACCGCGGCCTCGCTGACCTCTCGATGTCGAGGCACTGGTCTGCTTGAGAGGTTGAGGAAGTGGGAAAAAGAGCAACACACACGCACACACAGATCGTACTCTGGACTATAGGTGCGTGTGTATGCGCGCGCGTCGCCTCGAAAGTGTAGTGTTCTGTGTGTATGTGTTTATGTGTGTGTGTGTGTATTTGTGTTTTGTGAACTGGTTTCGAGCTCTTCTCTATGTTGTTGCTGCCATTCTGGTTATCTGCGTAGCGGTGCTTATTTTTGTAGTCGGTCTTCAGTAGTGGTTGTGGACGAGCATGTTCTGGTTGATGTGCTGTTCGGTTTAGCTCGTTCGCGATTCATGTATAATTAGAGAAAAATTTTTAATCGCAGTTATCGGTGTTCGGTGATTTCAGTGGGTTGTAATTGTGCGTTTGTGGCAGTCTCGTTGTTTTTTTTTTTTTTTTTTTATTATTTATTATTTTTTTTAAATAAATTGATTAATTCATTTGTTATCGAAATTTATTCGTGTTGATTTGTTTTTTCGCTGTCAAATGCGGTCGTCTTGGTGGTGAATGTGAAGACTCGTGAACCATTTGTACGTTCTTGCCGTTATTTGGCTATTTTGTGTCGCGTTTCTGGCCAAATGGCGACCGTTTTCAGTCCTAATCTGCGTTATCGACGAATATCGCGATTATTCCAGCTTTATTGGAAATTCGTTTGATGAACTATCATGAAATCGTTAACGTTAGATAGTCTACGTCGACTGATTAGTCGGAATCGTAAAAAAGATAAACACGAGTCGTCGTTCAAACGCAGCGAATCGTTCAAACGTATTTCGATTAAGAAAAACTACTTAGACCGTGGGGGGAAGGGTCGCAATCCGACCAAGTTTGCCTGTAAGAAAAGTGTTAGTGCCGCCGTCGCCGCTGCCGACGCCAGTAACGATGGTAGTTGTGGGGCTGACGATGTCGGCTGCTGCAGCAAGTCGAATAAATGCGATGGCGACTCCCCGGTCGAAGTCGAGGCCCAGATCATCGACTATGGCGAGTGGATTCGTTGCATTCAGCAGGAGAGTGTAGTAGACTCGTCGCAACAGCAGCAACAGCAGCAGTCGCCAAACCGATCGTGCTGGTCACCGTTGCATTCGTCGTCGTCGCTGGATGCTGATGGCGCGGGCTGCAGTCTCGACTGCGGCTCCGGCTCTACACCGGGCACCGCGGATCGTTTGTCGTCTTCGTCGGCGTCTTCGCCGCCGCCGCATCCGCGTCCACGACGTATTTCTTCGAAGCGCTTCCCGCTGATAAACGCGAGCGTCAAAGACTCGTGCGAGACGCTGGGCGACGACGGCGGCTGCAGCAGTAAAACGGACTCGGCTATCAGCGTGAGCTTAGGCCGCATCTGGATGGACGCGCCGCTCACCATGACGAACGCGCCGCGCAGCCTCGAGCTGCCGAAACCGGTTTCGGTCATCGAGTTGCATCCGGGCGGCCAACGGGCGCACCATTCGCTGGAGAGCGCACTGAAGGATCGCAAAGACGATTTGTTGCCGCCGGCGTCGTCATCGTTCTTTGCCAAGAACGGCGGCTGTTCGTCGTCGTCCGGCTTCTATCGTGGCCTCAGCTCCAGTCGAGATTCGGGCTTTTCGTTCTCCATTTCGATACCGCGTCTGTCGCCGGTCATGTCCTCTGCGCCGATGAGTCACCACCTCGAGCACGGTCTTTTTCGTAAGAAGAAATCGAAGCCTGCTCCGGTGCCCTTCACCAAACGATTGACCGCCGAAAGTTGTGGTGGAGGCGGTGGAGGCGGTGGAGGTGGTGGTAGTGGTGGCGCTACAGTGGCGGTAGGCGCGCAAAGACGACGCACGCCGTCGAACTACAGCGACTATCGTCGCCGTAACCACCATCGGCACCGCAGTCGCAAAGAGTCGAGTTCGACCAGCATGTACCAGGTGGTGGTGAACCGGCCGGCAAGATCGACGGAGGCGCTAAAGCTGGATCCGATTATTTTTGTGCCGCCGGAGAAGCGTAAGTCGACCATGAAAAAGGTGTACGAGGTGCAGGAGATACGCGATTATTGTGTGCCGTGCGACGTGCAGAAAAACGGCACTTGCGAAGACAGCGACACCCTGGACGAGCTGTACGAAGTGATTTCGGAAGAGCAGTGTGCCGACGGCGATGTCGTAGCCGCTGCTGCTGCAGCTGCCGTCGAGCAACCAGTTACGCGTCCAAGGAGACGATTGGAAAGCGATGCTTGGACATCGGAGACGGCGGATAGCGGCGACGAAGATGATGATGAGGCGGCGGCGGCGGCGGCGGAGGTTCAACTTTTGGCCAAATGCAGTTCGCCGGCACAGCACGCAAACTATTCGCCGAATTTGAAACGTAGATCGGTCGTTCGAAAGAAATCGATGCAAAAGAATGTAAGATATGTGGCCAAACCAATACATAGGGCGCCGTCCACGCTGAAACGTAGCCGAAAGCTGGTGAAAAAGAACACAACAAGTACGTAGTTTCAGAATTGCTTTTTGTTATTTTCCTTGAATGGAGGCGTTTGTGAATATATTGACGAAAGTGTTCGAAGAAAAGTTCAATTTAATTGGCTTTCGATGAACTGTATAAAGTTAACCTGTTTTATTCGATGTTTTCATTTTCAAAGGTCCAATTTTTTTGTTAACCATTATTTTTTCTCAAGCCGGTGTTCATAGTCGATCCTAACACTGAGTTAAGTGTTCACTGACTTAATGTCTGTTTCAGATTTACAACAAAGCTATAAGACCAATGTATTTTTTGATGTCAAGACATGCCGGCGAAAAAGTAGACAACCCTAGCGTACCTTCTGTGTATTTTTGACGTTTTGCTTAAGTTCATCAATTTAGAATACATCTGATAAAGACATCCCTTAAATTCACAATGATAGCGTACATAAACACAAAGCAAAGTACGTCAAAAGGTACGCCCTGATTGCCTATTTAGCGTCAGTATGTCTAATCAGAAATCATGTTTCTTTACTGGTCCAGTCCTATGTAGTCAAAATAATGAACTAAGTATTTTTTTAAAACTGTTGTAGTTTGTCACGCGGAAGCTACGTTTCTGAGCTACTTTTTTTTTTTGTAGCTTCACTGTAGTTTGAAAACAAGTCCTTAGAATTGTGAACATTTAGCTTTGGATTAGTGTCGATTATGAATACCGGCCTTAGTTAGTTGAAAAAGAGTTTTCCGAATCATGAATTCCCAAGTCGAACGAGTCTAACTGGTATGATGACATTTTCGTCGCTCTCCGAAAAAAAAGCTTAAAATTCATTAGGTAGTGTTTTAATTCCTCTTATTATTCGTCTTCTTTTTGGGGCTTGTGCGTCATTCCACATACCCCGTTCTGCCCCTCCTTTCGAAATTTTCTTTTGTCAGAACCATCCATATTTTCTCTTACTGTCCCGTTAATCGCTTTCCTATCTTTTTTTCGACTCTCTTCCGCTTCAATAACTGTGCCTTTTGTAAGAATCTGTTATATATTGAAATAATTGGCAAAATCTTTTCAACTTTTGCCTGTACTTTGATATTTTGAGACCAAACTGAGTTACAATGACGTAACTTACATGGCATTGGAACAATCGATTGTATTTTACCTACGCATGATGAAATGAGCCCTTAATCACGTGATTCATACCGTATGGATGAAAGTTATGGTGGAACACCGAACACTTTTTGGAAGGCCTTGAAAAGTAGGAACGTAGGTACGACGAGACTAAAACATGCTTTCCATTCCAGAAGAATAAAAGTGTCCGTTGCCTGCTAGACAAATTGATGTTTCACTGAATGCACTTATTTGAAAATAAGCCAATTTCTAGTATATTTGGCTTTTTACGTGACGATTAGTAAAGATCAAGGCCCGTTAGTAGGTCTGTTAGACATTTATTTACCAGAACCTGTGTTCATTCATGGACAGTTTTATGCACTACTGTTCAGATCAAAGTTTCTCAAAAGATGTGAAAGCTCAAATAAAACTAAAGAGCAGGTGGACCACAAAGTGATGTCGTATAAGAAGAGGTGCTGTAAGTTCGTGTGAAAGAATACTACAGAGCAGCAGCATCTTGTTGATTTTAAATTTTGATTGTTTATAAATATTTGTTTATTTTGTTGTCGAAATTAATTTGGTTTCATTTTCGAAAATGGTTCATTTTGTGGTGTGGGAGGGGGGCGTTTGGGTAATTAAAATCCAGCAAAATAAAATAAATTTAAAACCAGCCATGTGCGTCTTAAAATGGTTTTGCGAGAAGAAATTATGAGAAACTCGTTGGCAATAGTTGACTAGAACTGAATCACTTGTTTCAGTGTCGATCGAATTAAGACAAACTAGAGAAAGTTCGGTTTTTTCAATTTTTTTGAGTCTGATTTCTCGTATATTTACGCTTGTGCCTCAGAATTTTGGAAAAAGCTGAGAGCTGCTGTCGTTGAGGAAAGGGTGTAGAGTGTTGACGTAAAGTAGCGTACTTCGGCATTAGCAGGATTTAGATGAATAAATTTTGTGGTAGTCCTTTCGGAGTGTAAGAAATAAAGAGTGTTGGAGTTAAACCATCCTCTAAAATAATATTATAGGATACCATATTTTCAAGGAATAGTATATTACGCAACTAGGGAGGAAAGTCAGTGATTTCCCAGTGAATGCTATGTTCACAAGCACAAGTCGGAGGCCAGTGCGGGTAATTGTACGAGTTGATGAATTGCTCGCTCCAACCATGTTGCGTACAATATTTTTTGCAATGAGTGTACAGAATACTGTATTTGACCCATGGGCCATAAAATCTTCGCGTTGCTGAGACTAATCCCTGTTACGGCACAGAGAATTTTTAAGAAAAAAAAAAGTGAATTAATTTAAATAAAAGAAAATATGATATTCGAAATTTTCATCGAAGGTAGTCCTCATAATATAGAATAAGGTCTGAAAGAAGTTTGGTGCCTAGTGGTCCAATAGTTTCCGAGAATACTAGAAAACAAAATATTTTCCGAAAAAGAGGTTTTTTCAAAATTTTGAAGAAACTACAAAGGGGATAAGACTGAAATTTTCGCGATAGATTTTTCTCATGTTAGTGCAAGTGTGAGAGGGATTCGGTGCTTAATTGTTCAGTAGTTTTCAAGAAAACTGGAAAACAAAAAATTCCTCGGAAAAATGGTTTTTTTAAAATTTTGAAGAAACTACAAAAGGGATAGGACTGAAATTTTCGCGATAGATTTAACTTATGTTAGTGCAAATGGAGAGGAGTTTAGTGCTTTTGTTCAGTAGTTTTCGAGGAAACTGGAAAAGAAAAAGTTGGTTAAAAAATGGTTTTTCCAGAATTTTGAAGAAACTTAAACGGGATCGGGTTAAAATTTTCACGTTAGATTTTCCTTACATATGTGCGGGTCTGATTGAAGTTTGGTACTTATTTATTTAGTAGTTTCCTAAAAACTATAAAAGAATTTTGGTTCACGGTTTTGAGAAAACTATAAAAGGGATCAGGCTGAAATTTTCACGATAAATTATTATATGATTGCAAGTTTGGTAGAAGTTTGGTACTGTTGGTTTGGTAGTTTCCGTGAAAAATTTAAAACAAAAATGAAAAATTGCTGGAGAAAAGCAAGTCGACTGTGTTGCACGAAGTATCTTTTTTTTATTCACGGCGCAAGGGGTTAAGAGCGTCTTTTCTGTTTACATTAATTTAGGTTTTTATTTTTTTTGTTTTTTCATTTTTTCGTTTAATATTATCAATGAAAATTGGCGAACTGGTTTTTCTAGCAAAGTATCACTGCGCTATAATTTTTTAGATATGCTGTGCGTATCATCAGAATTTTATGATTAACGTTAAACACAACGAAATAAAAACGTCTCATATAGAATCTTGAATCATAGTTAATAATTCAACATGGGCTTCCATAATTCCATTATTGGATTTTATTAATGAATTTCGAATTTTGTTATTGAATTTAAAATATGGTTTCTTACTTTTTATTGTACAGCTACTCATCCGAATAAAGCTCAGTGAACCAGATATTTGTTGTTAATTGAGGAAATAACCGAAAATATACCCGCACAGCCCGCGGTGACCTTTTTAAGTTTTTTCAAATCTGTCGCGTCCATCTGGTGTAGATTCTTGAAGTTTAACTATTTTTTTTATTCACCCATGGTAAACGGCTCATTTTTGGGAAAAGGAAAAATTGTACGGACTCATCACCGGTCGTACGTGCTGCACGCGTATTCGCACTACGCACATAGATTAGATGGTACATGTCTACTAATGATGGAGCATTCGTAATCGACGTTAGATTCCAAAAGTATCGAAACGGACGATTTATAAATGTGTAAATAATTTCCTACACTGTATAATGGAGATTTTAGTGGACGTGTTATTGAAAATTTTATGAAGCGATTGCCCCGCTTTGGAAAGATCAGAAGGTGGTGCCTGTCTGGTTTTGTGCGTCAGCGAGGCAACTAGTTCCAGCGAGTTTCTTGGCGTAGCGAATAACTGTATTTTGCTGGACTTGCTCGATGCGTTTTTTACGTAGCTATGTTATCTGTAGGCACAGTGAATTGTTTGCGACTTGTAACAACTGTTGCAATGTTTTTATTTTAATGGGAAAATTCTCGAATAACCGATTAATTTATTTCTCTATATATTTATCAAAAAGGGATCGAATCGGTCCTTTTTCGATGTGGACCGCATTGAGTTCTCAACATTGCCCTAAATTTGGTCATATGGTTTACCTTGCGTCGGAATTTTGTACTAAATAAGTACTTGAAAACGAGCAGATTTTAAATGCGATACGTTACTTTCTGCTTCTCGCACGTAGGTATTTGTCACGAATAAGAATGAATGAACTCGAACGTACGAAGAGTCAGAGAGTTTAAAATGCGTTTACATTTCCTTTACAATAATTTGAAACGTAAAATACATTTGGTACGGTTGATTTGGGTTTTACTGTCTTACTTTTGTGTAGGCACTTTATGGAAAGGTAAGACTGTGTGTAATGTTAGCGAAAATACTTACAAACACGTACATAATTCTCAGTTTTCCATTCTGAGTTAATTAAGCGTGTTGCGCAAAGCGTGGAATAATAGAGTGAAGGGAAATTATAAGCGCTCATCGTCGTAGATATGTGTGTAAAGGCTGGTTCGGTTAGTTATTTCTATGTATTTCCCGTGTGTTCGAAAGAATGAAGTGAATATTTTGCTTATTATTTTTTTTGATTTTTCTTCTGTGAATTTATTTTTTTTGTTTTGTGTCCTTGTTGGCCAAAAGCATGCATGTAGACTTTCGTTCCGTTGACTGATTTGGCTTCAGAGGTTCTGCGTGGTCTGGTGGTCTCGCATCCTAAAGCTGAGTTTAGTTTGACTGTGTCAAGATCAACGGCCGTCTTTTTTTAGTACTAAGTTATGCGTAATCTTAAAACGGATTGCATTACTAACTTGACAGTGACCCCATTCTCAGTCGCATGCTTGTAGACTCACTGAATTCTTCAACCAAGTTGATAAATCAATCCTGAAAAGAGAAAATAATACCAGAAAAAATGATGAAAATTCATTGGTTATGAATCTCATTTTGGTCTAAGCGTTGAGGAAATTTCGCAACAAGTGTTAGAGCCTTTGCTTCTTCATGTTTCAGCCTTAATTTGTTGTAATGGGAAGTATGATTAGGTCAGCTACTCATAGGCGAGACATGCCGAAGTGACATTTTGTGTTACTTTGCAGTTAAATAGGTCAAATTTGTGTTACTTAATGTGAATAGCCTGAAAACTTGATCGAAAATTATATTCCCCTGCTCAAAGAACGTTAAATGTCCGGTGTCTGTTTGAAATCCTTTCATTTTTCAGTGTTGGAGGTGTAACCTGAAAATGCTGGTGAAAGTGTAGAAAAACTTTACGACACTTGTACTTCAACATTTCTACGTAGTACTGTTCTCATTATCCTTAAAAATGTTAACTAAAGATCTAGTGGGTGATGTCGTATGCTGAAGAATCCTTTCCTTGAATACCCTTATTCTATTTTATTGTATTTTCAAAACTGAATTATAATTTTGTCCAGTTTGATTTTGACTTTGGCCGATACTATGCTATACACGCGTATCTTCGTCATTTTTTTTTTTTTTTTAAATCTCAAATGGATTTATGCATTCCAAGCCCATGTACTCGCGTATCGTGCGATAATTTCTATTGTCTGAATGTTTATTACCGCATAAAACATGACCGTTTTTTTCCGCTGCGAACCTGTGCCCATGGTTTACCATTTGTTCCCATATTTGTGTGTACACGCGTTAATCATTTAATTCGAGTATTATGTAAAAAACAATGTGAAAAAAGAAATAATAATGAAAAAAAAAAGCAAGAATATTTATTCCATTTTTTCTTCGTTTTTAATTATAATGGGATGATTTTTGTTTGCTACGACTGACCGACATTTGACCGGACGAATAAGACGTGTAGAAAATTATAACAACCAAGGTCGATGGTGGAAATTTGATTAAAAAAATTCCTCGTTGATGTTCTGAGGCATTAATTGGTGGTTGATATTTTATGTTTCGCACATTCAGTGGTTGCAAGATCGAGTAATTTTTTGGTCGTAAATATTTAAATATTAATGCGTACTGAGATGGTTTCTGGATTCTTCGTCTCGGTGGTTGTAGGTAAATATTCTGGTTAGTTGTAGTCAGGTAGTGAAGTTGCTCGAAAATCATACAAGTGGGAACTCGTGATATGGCTCAGATCAGTCGACACTTTCCATTTTTTATGGTTTTGTCTGATTTTTTAATCTATCTTATTTGTTTGATTCCGGCATAATCGAGTGTTGTGCTTAGGGAGAAAGGGTTAAGATGGTATTTTGCCCCAGTAGCCCACTCAAGAGCTGTTCCGATTTGTTCATCTTATATCTTCTTTGTATGCATGAAAATGAAGCGTTCTTGGGAAATTATTCATTTTGAAAACCAATGAACAGCTGTTTGCGCAGGCAAAGCCTTTTGACAGGGGCATTTTAAGACTTGATTATTTTTGGGCTGGGGTATCAGTTTAAAAATTTTCCGACTGGTAGTAGTTTTTTTTCCTCTCCCAGTCTCATTTTATTAGTGAGAGTGACAATTACTGATTTTTCCGATTGTGTCAATTGTATTGCCAAATTTGCGGATTTTCCAACTGACAAAACCTTTTGGAAGGTAGAAACCCCCTATTGGGAGTTTCCATAGCCACTGGGAGCGCTATAGTCAACAAAAAATAGAGGTGATGGTGAATGTTATCAAAAATAAGTTTGTTTGTTTATAATGGATTCTGTTAATGACCCATTCACAGAATCTATTGCAAACAAACAGACCTCTCCAAATTTTTGAACAAATTCTTGGTGGTTTGCTGTTTTAATATTGTTTCTGCACCTTTAAAAGAACATGTGTCTGGTTCAACATTAATATATTCAACAATTTGTAGTTATTCCTTCAAGACAAAACTAAGAAAAATCAAAGAAAAAACGAAACTCACATAAGATTTACATAGTTGATAAGATACACCATCACCTCTACTTTACTTTGATAAAAATTCACCAGATGTCAGCCACTTTGATGGAAACTCCCAATCCCCCCATTCGTAACACCTCTGCCTTCTGGACGAAGACATGAATGAATTGAGAACTGATTTTCACTATTCATTTGAACTGCGCCACTCCTCAGAAGAAGATTGTAAACGCCTTTTGTTGTACTTATTTTACCACGAAGGATTTAAAAACAAGTTAAACAAGTTAAACAAGTTGAAAAAAAAAAGAAAAAAAAAGAAAGCGTTAGAAATTGTCCGTCAGCCCTGAAATTTGCGACTTAAGTTTTCATGTACCTACTTGATAGTTTTTATGTCAGGTAGTTTTGGCACAGGTTTCAAAAGTATTTTCATTGCATGTTGGCCTCTTGTGTTTTACTTGGGTTCTCAACAATTTTTTATAACATCTGTAAGTTTTCAGTTTATTTTTGGCAATACTTTTCGGGATTTGAGTTTTTCGAAGTCTAAATACAATATTTAAGTTATGTGACTGTTTAAAAGATTATTAACCTTGGTCGGTTCCATTGTCCGTTTGTGCCTAATTAAAGACGCTGAATTCATTTCAAATGATCTACATTTTTAGCGAATTTCTAGGGGGGGGGGCTTCAGCAACTGGTTGGGGCTTAGCTCCCAGATCCCCGTCTATTGCAGCCTATGTTTATCGTAACCAGTCATCAAATTTTGATTTTTTTTCCCCCCAAAAAAACATAAAGATCCGATTTTTATGAAGAAAAAAGAGCAATGTTCTGAAAGTATCTCCGATTATTCCCCCTACGTGGAGAAAAAATAATCCTTTTTCCTAATACCAGTTCGTAATAACAAAAATATATTAATTTGTTTTTTTACCGTAATTATTTCAATGGTTCTTATCGCTGAAAGGTTGATAAAATTTATCGATTTAGACCATTAAAGTTCGATATTTTGTCATTCACAATTTCAGTGCAGCGGTGACGTGTAAAAGCATTTTAACATCGTAATTTCATGTGTGAAAGAACTGAGCTGTAGCCCCCATTTTTTTGTAATATTTTTTCGGTTTTAAAATTCCGATACAATTGCGCTGCGATGATACTGGTTGGTAGCTGAATTTTCACGCAATCTTCGAAAGCAATTCCAAAAATGCATTTTTTTAATTGTCATCACTCGTTGGTCATTGTCCTCGTATTCGCCTAGAATACGTAACCACTGTATATGCGGTTGTAAATTAAATATCATTTTTTTGACTTCGTGTTTCCAATGGGAAACGATTCATTAGGTGATATGTTGTCCGCACAAAACAAAAAAAAAACAGACTCGAGAAGAAAAGAAAAAATGAAAAAAAACAAAGAAATGTCCTCTGTATGTGTTTTTTATTTGTTCGTCATTTTAGTACGGTGTCCTTAATGACCAAACCGTTTACTGGTAGAGGGAATAAATCACTTTTGTGTGTATACCTGTATATACACGCAGATCATTTCGAATAGCTTGATGGTTAGTATACATGAGCAATTCTCTGCTGTGTATATGTTGTACATTGTCGTGTGAAATGTTTCTCTGGTTAAAATTCCATTCCTAATAAATTTTTTACACCTTTTAATAAACGGACATCACTCCTGATTCATTAACTGGCGCTTTCTCAGGCTATCGTCTTCCCATTTGCCATTTGCAATTTTTTTTTCATGCTGCGACGACGCCTGCTTTTTGCTTTTTATCTGTTTTTATGTGTGGTTTTTAAAATCAATCTGGTACTAAGACCCAGGGTCGGTGGTAGGTTTGTTTTTCATTTCACGACACCAGGTAACTTTCGGCATTATTAACCGAAATAAATAAATAAATATATATATATATAATGTATACAGAGTTATTCTTATTATTTTTATCATGCACCGTGGAAAATTAACATTGTGGTGCGTGATAAAATGAACAAGTAAGGTATTTGTCATATAATTGGTTATTTACATTGTATAAAAATTTAAAGGTAAAATACTCAAATAAATAACTAAAATACACAATTGAGAAATCAAGATGATGTAATTAATAAGTAAAATGAAGATTTTCAACTAAATTGTTCAAAATGACCGTCAGTAGCCATGACTCAATTTTCTAGGCAGTCAGTAAACTCATCTTGAACATGCTCTAATTGACAATAGGTAATTTTGGACCCTGATCTCAATCTGTTGGATGTTTTTTTGAGGAGTCATATGTCATCTGCGATTTAAAAGTATGGACATATTCCACTGCAGAGGGACTTGGCAATGCGATAAATAGATAAAAATCACCTATGCTCAGTTAGAATAAGTTCAGGCCGAGTTTACTGATTTCCCATGTGATTGTGTCATGGCTACTGGTAGTCATTTTGAATGATTTATTTTAAAATGTTTATTTCACTTATTAATTACATTATCTTGATTCCTTAATTGTGTATGTTGTTATTTTGTTTGTATGTTTTACTTTTAAATTTTAATGCAATGTAAATGACAAATCTTATCCTCAATGTTTATTTCCTGTGGTGTGTGATAACATGAATAACCCTGTACCAATATAATAAACGTACAATCCTGTTTTTTTAGTCTAAACTAAATGAAAATTATTAAAAAATTCCTGGGCATGTGCTAACTATTTCGTTGTTTTGTCAGAATGACAAATTGAACAGTGTTACCAGGGGAACACAAGCCAACATGTTGCAAAGGGGTGCTTCAGGGCTTGTGCGTGCGCGCTATTATATTCCAATTTTGAAGCTTTAACGGTTCTAAATTGCGTAATTTTTAAGCAATAGGTACGAAATTCGGTACAGACGGTGAATATAGTATATTCTATCGTTCTTGAAAATCTGGTTTCAATTGGCTTAATATTTCATGCGTGAAAGTGATTTAGAATCTTAAACTATTTCTAAGAAGAGTAGATAATTCCAGATGAAACAAAAAAGCTGTGTGGAAATCAGGCTTGTTATTATTTTATTTACCAAGTATTAATTTAATTTATAACCTTGGAGTACAATTTATTCATTATGAATTTCCTTGAGATTTCACTAAACGTAATTTTTACCCAGTATTCTGCAAAATTTTTTTGATATTTTAATTTATTAATTTATTTATTTATTTATTCAGAATTTTTGATTTAGAAAACCTACATTTTCTATCGTGGCTTTCTGCGATAGAGTTTTTCTCTTTTCTTTTTCTTTTTCCTCATCGCGTTTTATGGCACAATCGAATTCTGATAAATTTTTTTTTCAACCTATAACAATACTTATGTCGGTCATATTTCCGTTGGTGCGTTCTTTTTTCTTCCTTTTGTTTTTCACCATCATCTGTTATTTTACTCATGAATCGCCGTTTAGTTTGATACCACTTTTCCGCATGATTTAGCCTTATAATTAAAATCGCACGTTTTGACGAGCATGTCCAAACGCCGAGCTTCTCATTTTCATTCGGTTACATTCGATGAATGCAATTTGCAGTACTTTTTCTATGTTTACTGTTATTGTTGTTGTTGATGGACGGAGGTATGCGTGCGTTTTTTATGTTTTCTTTCCTTGGTGAGTTTGAATTTCGAATTCGAGTTTGTCCTAATTTGTCTAACACTTTTTTAATTAAAAATAACGTTTTCGACACGCGAGATAAACGAAATATAAAATTGAAATTTTTCGCCGGTGGAGGAAAGAGTAATTTCGTTTTCGTCGTCAGTTTTCATAATTTTTAATTGGTACCCTCGTTTCTATAAGCAAAGGTTATAATTTCGGTTTCTAAGTCGAGAGTGAATTAGTTGGTTGACTGCCTGTATGATGAAACCAACTAGCGGGTCGAATATTAATTACTGATTAGTCTTCTCTCTGTCGCCTCCTCTGTCTCTTTTTTTGATCTGTTTAAAAATTCATTCGATGCTTTTGGCTTAACTGTACGTAGTACGCAGTTGTCGAAGAAATTCGAAACATTCGTCCCTGGTCATTGTTCACTAGGCTGTGCTGAAAACATGTATTCGATTGAGATTTACTTGTACAGATATTCCATGGAAAAATTATGAATCATAATTTTTCTCGTTATCATATATTGGAGACGTTGGAAATAGTGGAACAAAGAAAAAGTGATGCAAAAGTTTTTCTTGGTGTGGGGGCTATCGAACTGTTACACTTATGAAATCATAATATTGCATCTTCCATTGTTAAGAATAAATTTAGAAATACAAATTGAAAAGTTTTCAAATTTGGGAAAGGGAATTGGCTGCCTTCCTTCTTTTTCTGGTACAATAATCTGATTCAACGGCTCTATGGGAAAGTTTATTTTGCAGTAACGACTAAAAATTTTGCTTCTAATTCACCACCATTATAAACTATAAAGTTTCTTTGCAGGTTGGGTGACCCAGGGCTGTTACAAGCGTTCCGTTACAAGTAGGTATTATAATTGTTACATAATTTAAATTTTGACATTGTTTGATAGTGGCATAGGTGGTCCCCTCATTACTAGCATCACACTTTTTGCCTTTTTAATTTTTCAAGATTTGTTAGTTTTAATCTGAATTCCAAGCCCCACCGACGTCCGGCCACCACTCTATTCTGGGCTCTGTTTTATTTTATCTATCGTCTTCATTCAGGTGTGACTCCTTTTCACCATTGAGGGAGATTTTCTTCGTTTATTAACTGACTTGGCTCCGTATCGCCAGGATTGGAGGATTTCTCATAAAAAATAGAACTGAGTCACTTCAGTATCAATTACCTAGTTGTGGCAACTAACTCATTTCTGTAATTTCTCTGCATTCGGTATTCCAAGTTGTGTCTGGACCATGATGACTAGAATTTTTCTAAACCCCCGATGTACGTACAATCTGTATTATGTATTGTACATGCTCAGGTGTGGAGGTGTTATTTCAGACCAACCAGATGGTCTGCCTCGAAAATATCGCGAGATTTCTCTGAACACGTGTTCAAGTGTCTAATAATAATTAGCTCCTCCGGTACAGACTGCATAGTCTCGGCATTTGAATTCGTTCTGGGTAAATCCAAATACACCATACTCTGATAGGCCGTAGAATAACGTGAAGTTATGACCTATGGACACATTACACTGCCTTTTCAAGGTTGGAAAAACTGAGTGTGTCCATCGTCTTTTCGAAGATAGGCGCCAGCGACTACCCCGCTCTCACAGTCTTAACAGTATGATGTAATCTCCTTCTATGCTTTCAGTGAGGGTAGAGGCTCAGTTTCCTGCCATCCTCATTAATCTCGTGCATTTAGGGAAAATGTTTATTCTTCCTAGAAATTACATGCCAGTGTTACATTTGCGTTAAATAAAAAATTATTAAAAATTTGTGCGAAAATTTATGTGTTCCGATTAATATTTCCCTTCAGCTGTGTAAGGTGGTCCATTTGTAATGGGTGATGCGCCGGGTTTTCGTATTTCTCAGGCGGTTGGATGCGTTAAAGCCTTGATTTACTCGATTTTTGTTGAGTTGGTTATGGTTACAAACGCGAACCAACCCTATAACCAATGTTTTAAATCGAATAAATTGATGCTGGGTCGGGCCTTTTTGGCATTCGTTTCAATTTTTTCGTTACATACGGTATACTTAATAAATATATTACTGAAGTTCCCCAGCTTGATTAAAATTAACAAAATTTTCCTTTTTTCCACATGCGAGCAAGGCTCGGTGAATCAAGTACTAATACCAATTAGAGAAAAACTTATTATTGATCAATATTTCTACAAGATATTTCGACCTTTGAGATGTTTGAACTAGTGCCGTAACAGCTGATTGCCCGATTGAAAGAGCAAGAACCGTGAAAATTATTCCCTTTGGGACATGAATACTAGACACGTTTTGAATTTGAATTTTTCGTTTATGAACAATTATTCAGCAAATCAGTACCGATGTCGGTTAGTTGCGGCGCCGAATTATAAAAATTAATTATGGTTAAAAACAAATTTTTAAAAGATAAGTTTTTTGGCTTTAGCTGCATGTGAAATAAACATTATTTTGTTTCGGAATGTTGGCTGCAGTATTGGTTTATTTTAAAATCGCAGTAGTGAGTAGAATAAAAGCTTATAATTAGTATGAGTTGCGGCCCAACTCTAAAAATGGGTTGTGTTAATTCTGGCCTACAGTTTTGTATTTGTTGCGATCCACGTGAAAGTATGAATTGTAACCCACTTGAAGGTATTAATTTCGGCCCAGAAGATAAATTCCATTTGCATTAAAGAAGCTGGGTGTAAAGCAAGCTTAGTGTTATTTCATTTGCTGAAGCAATCACTTATTAACCTGCTTATATTTCATTGTATTCAAGTCTATGTAAGTGCAAGTCCCATAAAAGTTTGGCGCCTATTTTTTCAGTAGTTTCTGAGAAAAGTAAAAAAAAAAATTGCTAGAAATAGGTTCTTCCAGGATTCTGAAAAAAACACAAAAGGGATGGGGCTGAAATTTTCACGCAAGTTAGTCTTCGTATATTCACAGATTTAAGTTCGGGTACTTATTAGTTTCGTGGTTGCCGAGAAAAATGTAAAATGGATAATTGCTGAAAAATGGTTTTTCCAGGATTCGGAGAAAACTACCGAAAGAAGAGAGCTGAAATTTTTGTGAGTGATAAACGTCAAAATGTAGCGAGTAAAAGGTCTGAGGAGTTTAGTGTTCATTAATTTATTCAGTAATTTCCAAGAAAAATGTAGAAGAAAAAAAAATTACTGATGAAAAGCAAATTTCCTGTATTGCTTGAAGTATCTTTTCCATATTTACATCTAGGGTTTATTTTGTTTAGAACTGTAGCGATGAAATGTCGATAAATTGATATCTTTCTGATTTTGTCACGTTTAAGTTTTCGTAAATGGTTATAAACTGGGTATTAAGGATACAAAAGTTGAAAGATTAGCGATTAATTTAAAACAAAATCTATAGTAAAAGAAGTTCATTAAATCTTCCTTATCTTTGCTTTTGTTTCGTTTGATCGAAATAATTTTTTTTTCTTATCGCTGTAGCATACATTGTCGAATTCTTTTCATCTTATCTTTCGATCATTAGCGAAGGTTGTTTAGTTCGTTGATGGATTTCATCGGATTTTAAAACTCCAACGTTTTCACTGAAAATCGATTGAAAATGAGTTTATTGTATCTATGACGTTGCATTTCTGTATGAAATTTAGGCGGATACCATTTGTCGTTTTGTACCTTTCGAAACGATCGTGTTAGAGTAGAAAGTAGTTATTTTGTTGGGGATTTGTTAAAGGTTATCATGATGTAGACCTTCTTGTAGTCGAGTCAAAACAATTAGTTACCGAATCATTCGGCACCGTAGGCACCGTTTTTCGTTTTTCACTGGGCTATATTGACTTCACGTGTGTTTTCTGCCCAATTAGTTTATTGGAAGGAAGATTAAATTTATTGTTGAAATATTTGTGAATTCTCGGGGAGGGGGATTCCAATTCTTATGGAAGAATATTGCGTCTTCGAAAATTAATTGGCCTTATTTTGCGGTCAATAATTTAATTCATCATTCATAGGAACCAATTCGGGAGCTGACAAAATAGTTTTTACATCATTAAATGAACGTATCATCATCATCATCATCATTATATTAATACGAAAGAAGTTACAGCTACTATTTCTCCCTTTTGCGGGAAGACAGATGGATAGATTTTTTATAGAGGATGTCAATAGAAGAGGCTTGATGAGCGTAATGTCAGAATGCCATTAATATTTTCTAAAATTGAGAAGAGACGTCAAAATAAGGGAAAAAACAGTAAATGTAGGTTCTGACTAATTGTCTCAGAATAAATGGGCGAAATGGAAAAAAAAAATTAGAGGTTAGCCCAAACTGACTGCGCGATTAGAGATGGATGGATTATGGTTACAAAGTTACGTTGTACCCCAGTATTCTAGAACGACTTTTCTTATCCTGAAGTTCTAACTTCAGTACTGATTTCACCAGGTTTATCTTAAGTTTATATTTGGGAACTATAGATGAAACATTACTTGATTATTGGATCTGTAATTGAGTATCATTCTAGAATACGAGTGTCAGTCGAAAATTCGCGTGGAAACAGCTAAATTGGAAATTCAAGTTTTCTTGAAGCTTGTTTCTCATTTCGTTCCTGACTTCTTTTTTGATCACTGATGCTCCATACTTCGTTTCATAATGTAAATAAGTATCGAAAACTTGAAGAATTTTCGAATTGTCTTATATCGATGGTCTCGTGCACACTTGAGCTCAGTGACTTTTCAAAAAAAATGTGTTAGATGCAGTGATATTTAGTGGAAGGGATAAGCTGTCAGCTTACATTGAAAATTAGTCGATTTTATGTGCTTTACAGGCCAAAGTAGCTTATCGTTTCCGTTATGTATCAATACGTCGAACTCATTTTTCGTGAAAAGTCACTTAGCTTAAGTGTGCATGAAACCATCGAAATGCAAGTGTGGTTTTAAGGGGAGGTTTTAAAAAATGGGCTAATTTAAAACACAATTATTCGACTTTCTCAAATTTTACGTCGATGAAATATGTAAAAAATTATTACGTCGTCCCATAAAAATTCACGAATAATTGTAAAATGTGATTCTGTCTCCCCCCATAAGAAGAAATCTTAAAACTGAGTCTGCTTATATGATCAGTACTTTACATTAAATCTGAAATTTTACAGTTTTTTCCTGTACCTAAATTTCTCTTTACCCGTGATTTGTGGTGTGCTAAAGATTATCAGAAAAGGATTTTGCCTATTTGTGGAATTTATTGTATGAGAATCGCTATCAGGGAACGTGATTTTTGTTTGAGAATTACTCTTACTTTGTCTTGCGTGTAATTATCTTACTACCAGAAAACCGTCGCATAATACGGTATTAGTTGTCCAAGTTTTCGAATCGATTACCAAAGCTGTATCTATAAACTGCATAGAGGAGCACTCGGTATCTCGTTTAGCCCATAAATTGCTGCGAGGTTTGTTTGTCTCCGCGTTGACCCCAGAAACTGAGTGCTGTGTTCTGGACACAAGTGAAAGGAAATCTTGTGGTAAATCTCGAATTTTCTGCTCCCTCGATCAGCTGGCAGGCGGTCAACGAAAAAATTTGTTCACTCGAGGCTTCTGACGCAGCGTTAGCGTGCGCGAAATTGGCATACCGCTGCCGTACCGTACGGCTATAGTAGTTGGCTACCCAGATCCTGCAGCCATAAATCGCTCTTGTTCGATATAAGAATATTGTGTAACGAATTTCCGTTCGCCGAATTGCGCCGCTGCTGTTGACCGCGCAAATAAATCAGTTTTTATGGGTTACGTTCACGTAAATGCCCATCCTGTAAGCGCTGAGTTGTTGTACATGTGTGCTCACCGCCGCTAGGTTCGGTCCTTGTAACACCGGCTTGTATATTTTACTGCATTAGATTCTGATTCCTTCTTAATACAGATAAATTATCGTCCGGCGTAGACGCTCTTATGTAAATATACACGCGCGCAAGAGGAGAAGAACAGAGAGAAAAAAGCGCAAATAACTAATGTTCTGCCCGTGCATGCGTGCCGGCAACTCGCAAATTCGCACTTCGTAAAATGGTGTCCTGGCCCTGCCCGTGGAGTGTACCCAAGACCAACCTTTTATTGTGGCGAAAGTAGACGAATCGCAGTTCAGTGTCGCAATTAATCTCAGCGTGGTGCCGGTGAAGATACCCATTGCGGATGTGTTTTCGTCTTGTTCTGCCGTTGATCATGAGATCAGCCCCGTTATTTTTGATAATAAAAACTAAAAATATCTCAAAATTCGAATTGTAAATTTGAATAACGTGCAAGCTGTCCTCGTAGATCGTTTTTCTGCACCAAAAAAACCAGTTGAAAGTACGGCTGATTTTCCATCCCTGTGTAGGAGTTGTGCAAAAATTTAAAATTACAATTCAATGAACAAAAAATACTGACTAAAAGGCAAATACTTCAGTGAGTAAAACACGTAATTCTAATGTGACTTGAAAAATTGATCTAGGATTGTAATTTTTTTGCTACGTTATACAATAATCGTGTATGTAGCTTAAAACGTGAACGAGTTCATGTCCAATTTGATCACAAAATTGGTTCAAATTTAGACTGATAAATTGATGAAAAGTGTAGCTTCAAACAGAGTTAGATAGTTTCAGTTATACATTTACCGAGGAACGTGTACAGGATGGTAGGCTTATTTCCTTTGAATTTTATTGCTATAAGAATCTCTACTCGAAATAAGCTGTTGAGAGATAAAAGAATCACGTGAGTTGTTTCTTCGATGCTAACCAATCACTAGAAGTACATCTCAAAAACAGTCGCATAGTCTGCAAATATTTTCATTAGAACTTTATGAAATTATCGAAAACTCTCGACTGTATCATGAACTTACTTTATTGTATCATTCCACTTTAAACTCTTATTTGGGAAATTATTCAAAAGCTCTTGATAAAATTGTGCAGAAGGCTGGAATCTTTTTGTAGAATGCGCCGAGGTATCGCATTAAGTTGTTTAATTTTTGTGGATATTTTTTTTGCTCACTTTTTCAATTATCTGTGGTATTTTTAAATTCCATAAAATGGTCGAACTTACTTGAAATTATTTTGGTTCGATAATACCTGCACGTGTTGTGAGATTTTTCTTTGATAACGCAACACGAATTTAAATTATCTTTCTTGTTTATTAACAGAAATTTACTAGCCAACAACTTAAAGGATTGTTGGTTTTGACTATAAGCAAAAAAATATATGGTCCAACCAAGGTATATGTATAGACTTCTGTTAGGTAGTCTCGACAGTGTGTATTATGAGAATTCTCCTCTTTTCAAGTGTGACGTAATTTTACACACACTAACATACTAACGAACTAATCGACCATACTCAATAAAGAAGTAGTCTATATACCTTGTGTCTAACATGTAATTGAGGGCTGATTGTCCTAGTTCTATTCTCCAACCATAGAGTATTTCGGGAACGAAATTACTTCTAGATGTATATCTATATATTCATATATTTAAATGTAGTAACGTGTAAAACAGAGTAATTTCATTCCTCGAAAAACGCTATCTATGTCTAATAGTAACTACCTATAGAAATGTTTTAGGAATCAGTCCTCCATTACATTTATACTCAAAGGGTCTAACGTTAATTGAAGGAAGTAGATAGTGTTATCGTGATTTAAGTCATCAAGTTAAGAAGAAAATTGATGCAGCTCGTTTTTAACATCGACGAATTTCTTAGAATTTACTTCAATTCTCTTGTGATTTTTTAATTGACTAAACTTTACATTTCCTGTAAATATTTGCACAAATGTCAAAAAATCAAATATTTCTGGAATATACTTTGATTTTGGTGCTGCCAGTTAGAAAACGATTCTCATTAATCTGTATGTCTAAACGATTTAGGGCTGATTCGATTTATCGATGATTAGGCCCTTTTTTTTTCTGGTAACTTCTTGACACATCTGTTTCAATTGTAACGGGTGAGTCAACATGCAGTGTTACTCTTTACGTGGACTTAATTCTTCTGTTAATATCTTTTCTTCTTTTAGTATCCTCCAAAGTCCAACCTCATTAGCTGCTTTCTATTCTTGACCCCCGGTGTGATTTTGCCGGTTATATTTTTCATTTTTATTATTTTTGTGCTAATCCCATCACCACGACATTCGACAATACGAACGATTTTCGGCTCAAATTGATGGTTTTTTTTGGTCAAAACTGATCGTCTTAAAATGATTCGCAGTTGTTTGAGATGGAAATCGACGGTTATTTTATCGAAGGAAAAAATTTTTTGATGCGAAAAAAAAAAATCATATACCATCGAAAATCCCAAGAGGTAGGCGTGTTTCGCTGGGTTCCACAGTTGTGGGCTAGGCCTCGCCGTTAGCTTGTAAGTTGATGCTCCGCACGTCTGTTCGTCTTTCGATAAAGAACGCTGTCACGAAACCTTCGCTGAGAAGTGATTTACATCCAGATATTACTTAATTTTTCGCCTGATAATCATCCAGTATCACAAACAGTTTGCATGTGGTGTGCTGCGCTAACCCACGGGGTTATCAAAATTGGATAATGAACTGCGCAAATGGCACGCAAAAATCGAACAGAAACCGTCGCTCCATGGTGGTGGGCAATAAATTTGTAACTTTCTCCTCGGCGATGAAAAATGGAACGTGGGGAGCAGTCGCAGGGAGACGAAATGGCTTATGAAATACAGATCCGTACCCAACAACTCGATGGTGTTCTACCGGTTATTATTGTCCGAAGTACTTAAGCCTCCTCCCTCGTTTGCTGTGCCAGTGAGAGTTGGAAAGAATTATGTAGGCTGTTTATGTAGTTATGTACGTGACCACTGTTAGATAGCATATTATTTGGAATGATATGTCCAAAATGTGTTCTGAAGATAGAAAATGAGCCGGTCACTTGCTCTATTTTTAATTTGTTGCTTATCCAACGAAACGTGGGTATCTTTGGAGTTGGACTTATCTACTGTAAAATACGGCATTGAATTGTTAGGCCCGTGGAGAAGAACGAAGAAGTAACGAAGGTTTATCAGTGCTTTCAGTGCACTTCTAAATCCTGTTCTGAGACTATAACGCGAATCTATATTTAGAATTGTTTTAAATTTTTTTTACTAATTTATGTGCGTGATGTAATCGGTTTCCAATTTTGTGATGTCGAGTTTGAACTTTTAATTTAAGTGATGAATACTGGTTAAATTTTTTGCGAGGGTTGTTGTCGAGTATGGAATTGCCTTTTTTTTTTACTAAATTTCTGGAAGTTTTAGCCGCTAAAAAACAATCTGTATTAGGAAAATAATTATCACCCTACATTTTCTCACCCTAGTTTTGCTGAAAATAATTGCAATTTCAACTGTACCCTACATAACAGTCTCTTCCTGCTGCAAAGTGTACATCAGTGTATCCAAAGATTTTTCTAAATAGCCATTTTGGTCTCTTTCAAAAAGAAACCACTCGTTCATATTATCCGATATCCTTTTCTCAAAATGCACTGCTGACGTAAAGTAACTATCACTTTTCTGTGAGGAGGGAACCTTTAGACCCTTTGTCCTCTCCATTAAACGATACGTTTGCTGGAAAATGAAAAGGTATTTTCCTAGTTAATGATCGTAGAATTTTAAAATGATGCAGAAATCATGATAGAATAAGATGTGAAATCATTGAACTGCTTCAAGGTGGCAAAAACTGCCCTCTGACTTACTTGGAATTTACTGAGCATAATTATTTTTTAATCGATTAAATTTATTGCTAGAACGTACCACGTTTCTGGTGTTTATTTTCTCGCATAATAGGTGGTCACTTAATCTCGTATAACATACAGTACATCCTGAACAGCAACTTATAGTATCTGGAATTCTCATTTTCTGCCAAACAAACTTGTCTGAATTCGTTGTAATCACCTTTTGGCGAACCTGATCGAACGATCCATTCTATTCGCATGCATGCATGCATTCTATGTATTGTTTTTATTGTTGTTTTTGTTTTTGCTACTCGTGTGACCTGGAATGTACCTATAGATATTCGCACTGCATGATTTTTCTCTCTGTGTGCCTACAAATAATTTTATTCAAACAATGGAGAAGTTCTATGAACCTACACAGTTGCTCGAGTTCGTTAAAAGTTTGCCATCGCTTTTGTGGTGAATTTATTGAAAGAATTTTTTCCAAAGGCAAAACAAATTGTAGAGATATTTTGAGCTTGTCTCGTGTGTGATTTGTGCCTAACACTGTAACTTCATTATAGACATTTAGCACGAAATAAATACAATAATACGAGGCTGTTATGAAGAGAAACGTGTTATTCGATCGTCTCGAAACGTCATATTGACGTTTTTACTTTGCAGCTGCAGAATTTATTTTCTGAATATGTGCCTCTGATTTCGTCGTTTAAACATTTCTGCACTTCTTTGAAACTCGTTTTATCTGTTTTTATTTCGCGTCTAGCTGACGTGAATTATCTTACTCAACTAAGAATGTAATGAAGAATTGAACGAATTGTGATTTCTTTTAAATTGACCAAAAAAGAAAAAAAAGGTCATTCGAATGTTTCTAATGAGTTGGATGTGATCATAAATTAGGCATGAAGTCTGTGAGTATTCTTCTTGTTACTGAATTTAAACTTGATGGAAATAATTGATAAAATTTATTTTCTCGATTTTTCGAAATTATTTGACACTTGTCTTTTCGACTTCTTGGTGGCGTTACTTTTTGCTGACTAGCGTTCATAGGACGAGTTGGACGCTACTAGTCATCTCCTCGTCGAAACAAAATGAAATATCAGCATCATTACATCGGTTTTTTTGCATTTACTTGGGCTAAGAATGATTGCAGATGCAGTTTTATCGCTGCTAAAACTATAATCATATCAGTTGTGCTCATTTCAAAAAATGGACCTTTGTGGAAAGTTTCAAAATTGTTAAGGGAAGTGGTTCGGTGCTCGGCCATTCATTCGAATGGTTGTAGGTTCGAGACTAACTGCCGTTGCATTTCCGACCTAAAATGGTGGTGTGTTCGACTTGGTTCAGTTGATACTCTCACATGTGATTGGAACATTAAAATTCATTCTAGGAGACCATTGGCTGATGAATGCCGAATATACCCTCGTAGTTCTACCTTTGTAAAAATAAGGGAAATAATTCCCAGAAAGTTGAAATTCGGTACACTTGTCAAATTCATGCCCCTAGACATAATATCCGAGCCCCCTCCCTGAGAGTGCACAGGAGGTACCGCAAAACAGTTTTTCGGGCATATTTTGCTCAATTTTAATTATAATATAAAAATAGTACAATGCAAAATTAAAGAAAATATAAAATTATGCCATATATATTCTCACATATTGTGCGGTGAAACCGTCATCATCTAGTAAATAAAGGTTAAATATGAGGTCATACTTAAATAGAGTATAAGACAGGTTAAGACACAATTTACCCAAGTTTTGCATTCAGTCCAGTACATTTTCATCCATTAAGGATATGGATACATAATATCATATGAAAGTACCACACCTACCTTCCACAACCGATAAGCCCCGTCCCCTCCTAATACCTTATTAATTACAAAACAATACTCAAGAGGAGTAGAAAATCGTCTATTAACATTTTTTTAAGTAAAATTAATCATTTTTTATATTCCTTTTTCTCAAAACTATCGAAGATGTATGGCTTAAATTTTCCTCACACTTTTTCACAACAATAACTTAGACTTTAAGTTGAAGATTTTGGACTTGAATGATTTGTGTTTCATTTATAATTTTTTTCCCTCCACATTTTTTCATACAAAAAGTCATGTTCCTCTTCTTCAAATGTATATTCCATAAAATCATGTCGTTTGTTTCTTTTGAATCCTTTGACCAATAAAATAAAATATAAATTAATAATGAAAATCCTTCCAGTCAATCCCGAGTGTGTCTCTAACCCTCTACCTGTAAAATAGTCTCATGTTTATTCTACATTTACTCCATAATGACTGTTTCTAGTGCTTCAAAAAAACCTTCAGCTATTTTTCACGTTTAATGAAAATTGAGTGAGGTATAGGTAAGAAACATTTTTGCGCCATCCTTTGCGTCCTCTCAGGCTCACGTTGGATGCGATGAAGGGCATTTATATGTTGTGAAAGAGGGTGAACTTGACATGTATATCGAATTTCAGCTTTCTTTGAATTATTTCTTTATTAGCTATTTTAGAGCTATCGTTCTAGGACTATTCCCCCATTTTGAGAAATATCTCTCAGACGCTGTATAATATGGCTACATTGCCAGAGCTGAATAATAATTGCAAGAAAAAAAATAGCATCTATGAAATAATCTTTCACGGTAGATGAATAAGTAAGTGTGCACGTGGTCTATTCCTTGTATTTTTTTTGTTCTGCTACCTAACCAGAAGCACGTTCGATTTTTAGATTCTGCATTTTTTTAAATGTAGTGGCAATGAATACAAATTTTTCCGTCATTCGATGAGAATATGTTCTGAAATTTTGTTAATCATGTAAGATTTTTCACTTCTGTCCACTCTCTATATCATGTTCGTAAGACTTTCTATTTGCTTTACTGTAATCATTTGTTACATTTGCATACTTGATGTAAATTCTGTGTTAACAAAACGTAATATGACTCGAATTAATGTTCTCGTATTATGAAATATTCTTCTATCATTTCACTACAAGTTGTGTTGCAAACTTACTTTCCTGTTTTAGTTTTCCTTTCCTGTCACCTTATATGCAACTTATTCTCTTCTCTTCATTCCTGCATTTTTGACGAAGTAAAAAATCTTCTCATTTTTGCTATCATTAAAGAAAGATTATTATCGAGAGTGTTCGTTAAACAGAAATTTCATTTAAAATTTACCTAAGTGTATCAGATTGGTAGCTTTATTTTTAATTTGTCAACTTAATTATTATTTTTGTACTAATTTGATTTTTTTCCTTTTGTTACAGGTAAGTGTCAGTATTTTTTGTGAAGCTACCGATTCGTTAATTTCCAGTTTCAAGTACGTTTTGACGCTTTAATGTGTTTTCGGGGACAGTTTTATAGTATTTTTTCTAAGGAAATGGTTTACAATCATTTTTGCATTACGTGGCTGAAGTAAGATAAGTACCTACTTTTGTTATTACATTTCATTGTCCTTTGCAACTTGAATGTTTTCCATAATTTTTCGATATTAATCGTGATAATGAAAACTAAAGACTACATTGGGCTTAACTTGGACCCCAGAATTATTCTTTCATAAATTATAAATTAGATTTTTGTTTTTTAGTCCAGGTCAATTGGCTTAAAAAATGCCTTGAAAAGGAGATAATTGAAAGAAAGCTGAGTATTGGTATGTACATCGGCTTTACCATCCTTGACAACCATCTTAAAGTCCTAGTGCGAAGGACTTCGACTTCCTTCCAAGGGGGTTAAATGATGGCGCAAAGTCGTTTTTCACATTTACCATCATTTAATTTTCATTTGAGAGAAAAATTATTCGAACAAAATTGAAAGAAGTCTAAAGAATCTATAAAAAAATATTTCACCATTTTTTAGGTCAAGAACATATAAACCACTATTGAAAATACCTATTTTTCTAATAAAACCTATTTAACACGGTAAATACATTCAATGTAATATAGGTATATATAGTAAACTAAATACAGTATATGAGTTCAGTTCACCAACAATTTTATTCACAGTGTATAGACCAACTTGTGAAGTGAAATTCTCCCCCTTACCGCATTTCAGCCTCACCTCCCAACTAATTTTTCATTAGATTTTGTATAAGATACATACTATGTACTCGTAGTCTGTTATCAGTTGGGGAGATGGTGCTGAAATGCAGTTGGGGAGAATCTCCTTTCACATATCGGTTTATACTCCGTGAATTAAATTATAGGTAAACTGGAGGCCATTTATGCATTGTCTGTAAGCCTACGTATATAAAACAGCTATAAGGGCTATATACTTTTTGCTTATCACTACTTTATCGATCTATACGGCCATGTCCGGAGGTGTCTATGTAAATCAGTAAGAGCTATAAAGAGTTGAGAATTTTGGTGATTGCGATTGTCACTGTGTATTTTTATATTTACAGTGAGCAAATTACTTCTTATCAATAAACGGTTCATTTCTACACATGCGTTTGAGTTTCATTTATGTAGACAACTCGTAAACATATCTTTATGGTCATGATTTCTTTATGGTTTTTATAGATAGTTCGTAAATGGCATCCTGGACTCATATAGTGTACTGAGTAATGTATGCATTACACTGCATGTGTTTACTATGTTAAATAGGCACTAACAGAAAAATAGGTATTTACAATAATGATTTATGCAAAAACTATGTGCCTGACAAAAAAATTGATGAATTATTTTTTTATAGATTCTTTAGTCTTCTTCCAATTTTGCTAGAAAAATTTTTCGATGAAATGAAAATAAAGTGATATAAATGTGAAAAATGGCTGTGTAGGTTTTGTCGGCTCGGGGAATCGAACCTGGGACCTACATATTTGCCAGCTAAAAGTGGTGAACTTAACCACATGGCCATCTCACCGCCGACTATAACTGGCGATGTATTTTATATTAGACAGGGTATGGTGGTTCCCACAGGCTGTTTTCTTCCCCCATTTTAACTCCCTTGGGAGAAAATCTGAAGTCTTTCGAATTGGGAATTTTAGATGGTTGTTAAGGATGGTGAAGCTGTATACCAAAATTCAGCTTTCTTCCAATTATTTCTTTTTTAAATCCAAATTTGTTTGGACTATTAGTGAATTCCAATAAAAATTGTGCGGAGACTACCGAATTAAATTCAAAAAACTCAAATGAATCAAATACCGCAGGGAGCTATTTTTTAAGAATTTTTTATTTCAATTACTGATCTGTTTGGAATGAGCAACTGTGCAGAGCATTATTCACTCCGAAAAACCTAATAATGAGTCGATTTCTTCTGTTTATTTATTTATTTTTTCATGTTTCTCTTTACAATTTTCATTCTTTGATGAAATATTATTTTGGCCAATTTTTTCGTTTTGAATTTAATCATTTTGTGCAATTAATTCAGTTAGGTATTTTATTCACAATATAATACCGGCATGTTTCAGTTGTTAGCAGTCTTCATAACTTCATTTCAGCAAAAGAATCTTTCTTCAGTGTTGCAATTTTTTTCATTTGTTTAATTTATATTAACAATTACATCACTTTGTTGACCTCTTTTTTCAATTTTCTAGGCAGAAAAACTGTTTTTTACATCTTTTATTTTTTAAATTTTCGTGACAATTTTATTGCTATGTTGATACTTTGAACCAATACGTAGGTATTCTACTGTACTCGATAACCCACATTTTTGAAAGTATAAACTACGCTGGTTCAAAATCTTGCTTTATTAGTTGGCTGAATCACATCTGACTTTTGTTTTATTACTTTAAGTTGTTGAGTCTATTTTCTGTCTGCATTCTGGACGTTATATTCCGAAGATTTGATGTAGACAATGAAAAAAATATGAACCGCATGAAATTAAAAAATATTCTGTGTTACGAAACTCATCTGAATTGTTCTCGTTGGCGTAGAGGAACTCGGGGTTTGGCAATAGAAGTTTTAAAATCTCTCATCCCCGCCCGTGTTCGAAGTTTACCTACTCTTTCTTACCGTTCGTTAAGTCCATCCTTTTCGTTTCTTAAAGAAGTTTTATGGTTTGAAGAATTTAATCTTTGCTGCGCTCATACACCTCCTTTAGTGGAAGTAATACAATGAACTGCAACACACCCGTGGATAACTTTGCAAATATTTTCTTGAAAACTTTCAAGGTTCATATGTAGGTAGGACCTCTCTGCAATTCCCTTTTAATATTAACCCACTTAAAAGTTCATCGTGGCCTCTTCTCCACGCAGATTTCAGTTCAACCGAACTTGCCTCGAATTTCGTAAAATTAATTCTACAAAACAGTTCATCATGTGCGGAAGAAAATATTGAACCGAAGAATATGGATGTAAAAAATAATTTTCAATCGTTTATGGCCTATAATTTGAAATGATTGTGGGCTGGTTCGTCGCAATAATTTTCTCTAATTTCTGACGGTGACATTGGAAATGAAACCTCGTCGACAATTACGATCAAAACGACATCAACCAGCGAACCAACGAACCAAACCTAGCCATTAATACACAATTCTTCGTGGAGCAGAAGTATATTACATACGTTGGAGGTCGTTAATTACAGAATAATTTTTATTTTTTACCTTCTGCGTTGGCCATCGCGAATACTATCATCATCATCATCATCATCATCGTCATCATCATCATCATCATCATCATCATCATCATCATCTTTGTCGTTTATTTTCTCGAATAGTTTTTCTCATGGCCCCCTCATGTCGCTCAATTATACGACAAAAAATGGCGTGGAAAATCTATTGTGCGTATTATCAATTTTTCGCACAGACTACAATTAATGAATTACGTACTCATACGCTGGTACCCCTACCCATATGGCTGTGCATCCACAGTACGGGATATTTTCTACTTTTGCTTGAAAATTTTACGACATCGATTGTGTTGTGCAATCAGAGTCGACGAGAACCCGTTGTGATATCGAATTTTGTTTATGGGACTCGTGTTTGTGGTTGGTGTGATGAAAAATGTTACAACGCGAGTAAATGCATTGTTTTTGAACGACCTTTTGA
Source organism: Ericerus pela (assembly GCA_011428145.1). Classification (NCBI taxonomy): domain Eukaryota; kingdom Metazoa; phylum Arthropoda; class Insecta; order Hemiptera; family Coccidae; genus Ericerus; species Ericerus pela. The sequence continues at coordinate 112,135 of WOFM01000324.1, read as the reverse complement.
AATTCTGAATTATTCTCACGAATTGTATGTTTCAAAATGATTGGTTGTAATATCTTATCAAACAGCGTTAGGAAGAACGAAAATAAAAAATAACAACAACAACGCATACAAAAACAACACACTTCGTAATTGTGATGAAATGATAAAAGCATTGAAAATAAGTTTTTTGGTCCGGGCAATTCCGTTTTGAAAATTTTTGATTGTATTTTATGGAGTGCTGATGATATTAGGTGGGTAGGGTGAAGTCGATCTGAAAAACTTTCACAAGAGTACAATATGATCACTATGCGTTTATGTAATTGTTGGTGAACCGTTTCATGAACGATCTCATCATGTACTGCTCCTCTCGTATTACGTTTCTTATTTTTTTATTAGTGTTTTTTAAACTTTCCGTCATTTGTGTAATCGGCGTACGAGGAAAGTGAATTTTTTGTTGTTTTATTGTGGTTTATCGTCATTTTATTCCATGGAAGAGAGTGAATTGACTCTTCTGCGCCGCAACCAAAGTTATTCACAAAAAAACACTGAAATGTAGTCGGATCACATCGATATTCACGGCTTAAAAATTGGTGTGCCTTATGGGAATTTAAGGTAGATATACCTACTATTTGCTTTAAAACCGATTTTACTCTGTCGTCGATTTTTCATTTCCTTCGCATTAGGTTCCTTTATACTCAGTTTTTCAATTATCTAGTTCTGAATAACCGTGAAATTTTCATGTTTCATTCTCTTCGTTTGTGCGACTTTTTTTCAGGTTGCACACTCGGGGGCTGATACGAAAACGATGCTTGAGAAATTTTCATATTTAATAACTTCTTGTCGTAAGTTATTCTTACGGGTAAATACTTGAATATTGTGTCGTTAAGAAACTTGACTTTCTGTTGCCTAAGAACAAGTGTACTACTTGCATATTTACGTCAAGTAACATTCTTGCCCATTCAGTTTTGCAGTAAGAATTTCTTAAGTGATTCTGAAGTCGTAGTTAATACTTGAAAATCGTTCTTGTATTCAACCCTCAATCTGGTTTGCGTTTTTTCCACTCGCATATTTAAGGTGAATAGTTGTTCGAAACCGAGTGGCAGCCGTTTTGAATGTTTATAAAAATTCAAAAATTAGCATAGTTCGATCATTTTCTTTCGGAAAGACTGAGTCGAGTGAGTCCTGCGATGTTTCTAAAATTTATTTCAAGCATTAGTAGTTGTCAAATCTGGGAATTCGTTTCCTATCAAAAACAGTGAAAATTTGGCTTGTCCAATTTCTCACGTGTGATTATTCAGTATTATACAGGGTTTCTAGAAGTAAAATGTAATAACTTTCACGTTTGATAACTTGCGTCGAAAGAAAGTGTCTTCTTCAAAATGACCGGGAATGTTTTCTTTTCTGGTGGTGATAACTTCTCAAAATAAAGAGAAAAAACTACAAATTTGCTGTAACTTCCCCAGTAATTACCAAAAATGTGTTTATTTTAACCTATCTTTGAAAGTTTTATAAGATTTTTTTGTGGGGAAGAGGTTGCTGTCAGGAAGTTGTGTTTTTAACCGTTTATAGAAAAATGAGCCCCATCAACTTACTCGGGAGGAATAAGTACTCAAGACAGGTGTACCTTACGTTTTTTGTTAGAAAACCCATTAGTTTTTGAAAAAAATTAGGTTGAAAATTAAGGAGTAGGAAAGCTTCCCTGCACTAATGAATTTTTTTGTCCCGATGTATATAACATCACCCACAACTTATGTTTTGAGTGAATGATGAGAAATTCCTGATAGGGTTCTTGGTAAGTTGATGCAAATTAGATTTGAAAATGGAAATTAATAATTCGTATCGTGAATAGGAAATACTGAATGCGTTATTGTTAAATTTTAAAGATGTTTCTCTGCGATTTATAGCTAGGTTTCTATGTTTGAGGCGTAATAATTTGTAGAACTCCTCTCACTTTAATACAGCTAAATGATGTTTTTAGTAAAGTCCTGAATAAGTTCTTTGAAGAGACTATCTCTGCCTGTCTGTTGTAGATATCGAATAAAGCTTTTGTTCTCAAAAAGTGGAGAGATTTGGAGTTCTTAAAACCTACATAGGGCTCCCTAGGCGATCAATTATATTGATCAATATTTGGCTGTCATATTTCAGTAAAAACAATATTGACATCAATGTCATTGACCAATATAGTGATCGTCTAGAGACTCCTTAAAAGGTTTCTACTTGGAACTCACTTTTAACAAATCTCACTGAGAACAAGACATCATTGGAGCACTGTTATTGCCAAATCTTATTCTGCTATTCTTCGTTGATATTGATATAGCTGTGTCACGTCTGTCACATCCTTAGATAAAAGTTTTTTCAAAATTAGTTTGAAAAACAGTTTCAATATTCTCAAAAAAAATTAATTGTTCAATAAGGAAATTTTTAAATAGTCAAGTTCGTTAAATGAGGAGAAGTTTGACAGTATAAAATTAATAAAAAAAGAACAATCAAATTTAAATGTATTTCTCCTTGAAAAGCAGTGGAAAGAGTCAAAGTGTTTAAAAGGATTATATCTTGGTATACTTACTCAGGAGTGGTATTCCACTCACGATTTACATTTCAGTCACTTCTACTATTTAAACAAACTTCAACTTGGCGGATGGTTCCATGATATTCTTACGGGACTTTTGGCCAAGTAAAAGGTGGCGTGAAAGGCGTAAGTGACTGAAGCGACATAATCCTTAATGGAATAGCACTCTATAAGAGATTTATAATATTAATAATATAGTAATATAATTCGTAACTGTTTTCGTAAGCAAGAAAACAAGCAATAACAATAATTTCGTCTGATGAGAATTTGATAGTATGATAAGATGATAACTCTGCAACACATTGAAAACAAACGAACGCAAATGGTGATGTCGTATATATTAGAAAAAAAAATTCATTACTGCGGTGGAAGCTCTCCTTAAAATTAAAGTGAAGTTGAAGCTGTGGCCTATGATTTCGTGTTTGATATCTGATAATGAGTGGGTGCGGTGTTGAGTGTACTAAATGTTGCCTAATTTGAAAGCGACTTCGAAAAACGAAGATATTATTTTCAATCAGCTTTTTCTGCGGTCAGTCGTATAATTCAAAACTCCTCGGACCAAGCATTCATTCCATCTTCATTCTTCTAAGTTATTGTACGTAATATTAGTTTTCGAAATCATTCCACTTTGTGTTTGTCTATTTTTTGTCAAAATTAGTTGTTGTTGTTGCCAGTAAATCGAGAAACGAAATCGATCGTCTGCCGAAGTAAATTTTATGTGACCCTGGTTGATTGAACGATGGGTGAATTTTTTTCCGCTTTTATTTCTATTTTTCGTTTAAATCTTCCTATCCTTTTTTTTGCCGTAAAATGGTTTCGCATTATTGTGGTCAAAGTTTTAGTGGCTTTTTTTTACGAAAATACCGTCATCAGTTCAGAAGTTCAGTGCATTCGGGTTGCGCCTTTTGGAAGAAAATTTGAATTTATTTGGCTACAATGCCGCGCCTCTATCGCTGATTGCCAACGAGCGTTATTTCGAGCAGATAATAGATTTACGTGTCCCCCTTAAATTTCGCGCATCGACTTCCATTTTATTTTTTTGGTTGCGAAAATCGTGTTTTTGCGTGTAATCGATCTTTATCTGGATTATCGATTATCGACGTGTGAGTTAAAAGTGTTTTCTTGACATTTGGGATCTCTCTCAACCATAAGTATTTCGGTAGCTTTTTTTTTTAATTTTTAAAATTTTTTATTAATGTTCTCCACTTTTTTGGTGGCGAACAAACGATTTAATAGCGAGTAGTACGTGACTTCCTCTGAGAAACTTGCGAACTACATTGAAGTAGCGTCTAAATCAATCAGTTTCCAAAACGACAGATAAATAATTTACGTCACGCTTGAATATCGCTTCTTATAATATGAACACATACTCAGTACACATAAGCTCGTTGAGTACATATTTGATAACTAATCTTTCATTTTTTTTTTGGCCTCTTCTTATAGTTACTTTGCCTTTGGTTGGCTTGAAATAAAAGATTCTCGGTAGCCGACCGTTATTAAAAAGTCGTTCGCTGCCGGCGGGGTTAGGTCGTTGACTGGGATACGTTCTCCTGGATGTGGGGACAAGCAATGGTAAAAAAAAAAGAAGACGTCGAAGAAAAATAAAAAGAATAAGAAGATAATGTTGTATAATAATTAAACACCGAGGTGAACGTATTCCGATCTAAGAATATCGAAAGTCGATGAAATGCTATTGTGTTGTGCAGAGGCCGCCTATGTGTTACGGATTGTCGAAATACATCATTTTATACGAAGTCTGTTGGCAGTGTTGGCGTTGGCGACGATTTAGTTGAAATCGGAATTTGGTCCGCGCTTAAAAGAAGAATTGTGTGGTTGTCTGCTGATGGCGGCGTATGAAAGGTTCTTCCGTAGGTGGCCTTTGCTCTTGTGACTGGCGAGACCCGTGAGAGTGCGGAGTCCTGCGGAGAAAGGCGGAAGAAAATTCTCAGTTAGAATGTTAATGATTTTCATTCGCTTAATTGAAGATTGTGAATGTCTTAACTTTGAAAATACTCTACTTGCGATTCTTTTAAGGGCGAAGGAGTCGATCTAATAATTTGCGAATTCGATGTTATAATTGAGTGGAAGAACACCGTCGCTAACACATTTTCTACAGAGTAACTTTATCACAGTGGAAATATCATTGTGTAGTCAACGAGGGTAAAATTGCGGAACTAAAGGCGGTATTCGTAGACAACCCCTAACCATCAGCTACGTATTAGAGATGTGTCATACACTGCTGCGAAACTAAGTTTTGTTTATTTTTTCATATTGTCTAATTCAAACCATTAAAAAAAAGAACTTAGTCTCGCAGCAGTGTGTGACTTCCCTAATCCGTAGTTTAGGGTTAAGGTCGTCTGTGAATACGGCTGTGAGGCATAGCTGTTTATTGATGCTTCAAAGGTTCTGAAAATTGTGGTGTAGCTAGGGCTACCATCTTAAAAAATAGGTACATTTTTCGGTTTCTCGCAAAAATATTTTAAAAAGGATGAGGATTAGCAAAAGTATTATTTTGTAGAAAACGAAAACTCATGCAATTTTCTACTGAAAAGGTTCTAAAGACATTTTTGTTACATCTATAGTTTTCGAAATATTCTCTGTTGAAATAGAAGTGTTTTTTATGTTGTTTTTTTTTTGTTTTTTTTATCTAGTGGTTTTTCCCAATTATGTCAAAACCGATTAGGTTTAATAAAAAGGTCATTTAAAGCAAAATTAAAGTGCATAAAGTTTTCCACAAAATGAGGTTTTTGCTGTGAGGTATTGTTCTTCCGGGGTAATTTTAAAGTGAACGTAAACTATAATGTGTAGCGTTAATTTGAGGAGAAATCAAAATTTTCATGTTCACTAATGCATAAATATTTGTGAATTTGCATCTGTGCAAAAAAGTTTGCCGTAATATGACGAAAAGTTTTGATACCGTAACTGTATAAATTTATACTGTTACAATGCAGCAAAAACCATTAATATGTAAACAATAGTGATTTTCTAGTAACATCGCTTTTGACATAGTTTTTGTTCAATTTTCAATCTGGAAAAATTGCAAATATGTTCAAGATGCCTGAATATAAAAAATTCACTGGTTTCACTCTTTGTTAGAACGAGAGGAGGGCATTGAAAATAAATCAAAGAACAGTAATGAATAAAGTTTTGTTCATTTCTCGTTTTCTTTCATTTTCGTATTCGTTATGTAAACAGAATTTTCAATGCTAAAACTAATGACTTTATTTCCAAGAAAGACTGTTATGCTTAATGTTGTCTACCAAAACCTTGAATGTGATGTGATCTTCAATCTGGTGCAATGATGAATGGGTACTTGCAGTTCAAGTGCAGGAAAATTCTAGAAGCATCTATTTTTGTATTTCAAAATTCTGACAGATATAAACCAACTTGAATCAAACAAACTGACAGGCTGATAAAATTTTTAAAATTGGTGAATATCGTTGCTGTATCGTATTATAGTACAATGAGCTTAAGTACAGACTAAAAAAACAAATGTACTGTCAGTCACTATATTCTTATGATATTAAGTTAGCCTACATTAGTCTCAAAACGTTGAATATGGTGACTAAATTTTCCAATAATTTTCTTTAGCAGGTTGTTGCTTAAAATACAAATATTATAGTTACTAGTTGATTGTAAAATTTTATGAATATATGAAAAGTACTTTTGGAAGATGCTGTATGTGATAAAATTTCACATTTCTTCGTACTAGGTAGTTAAATTATTTAATGTAAGTTTCCTCCCTATTCATGAATGAAAAGAAAATCATTGGTTTTGAAACCAGATTACTATCAAAGTAGTAGTAGACTGCTACTGTGTTACAGCTTCTGTATGCCAAAATCGTGAACTTTTCAACTTTGCTATGTATTTTTAATAGTATATTATGCAAACTAGGGAGGAAAGTGAGAAATTTCTCAACGAGTGAGATGTTTGCAAGCATGAGTTGATAAATTGCTCACTCCGCCCGAGTTGCATGCAATATTTTTTATAACGAGTATGAGTAATGTATTTGAGCCAGGGGCACTAAAACTTGTCAATTATTGGATCAAATCCCTATCATGTAGGGAGAATTTTGAATGGAAAAAAATGGAATTAATTAAAATAAAAGAAAATGAGACATTTATAAGGTGTAGGGAAACTAAGGAACGAATAAAATTAGGCGTGAGAAAAATAAATTAAGGAGTGAGAAAAGTAAGAGTTCTGAAATCGGCCTCTTTCATCATGCCATACATGCCTCGAAAATACAGCATTTCTTTCACATGTTGCAAAAAAATATTTTCTTAACTCATATACCTAAAAGAGGTTATTAAATCAATTTTGTTAGGAAAGTGATAGGTTTCCAAGTCGATTCCGATTTTCATTACTTCCCTAATGTAGTAATAAAGTTTTTATTTGACTGTTTTTTCATTTCTTCACGGCTCTGTTTACACATACGCAAGTGGCGAAATGTCACTAGAAAAAAGGGCTATTTTACATGATAATGCCTATCAAGAACCTAGTTCACCGCTCCATAATTATTTAATTTCGTCTAAAATTCTTTTCATAAATGAAGTTTATGTATTTAATCGAATAAATAATATCATGTTTTTGGTGGATTCGTTGAAAAAAACATCGTACTCAACGAGGTGAGTAACATAGGAACTATTTTTACTAAGTATTATAAAATTCCATTTATTTGAACACCGAATTGCGTGAAAGAATTGTAAAAAAAATTTATAAGTTTGATGTTTTTAAGCTTTGGAAATTCATGAATTTATGGTTTTCAAAAAAAACTAAGAGTTTTACCCAAATTTCAAGGGCGAAACCGTTTCACCAATTTAATCAAGTAATTTCGGAATAGAAGGAGTTTAAATGAAACTTTCCTGGTATCATTTGCGTAAAAATTCGAATTTTCGAACATTTTCAATTCCCATGTCTCTCAATTCGGAGAATGAATAAGTTCTGAACATGAACATTTTTCACTTCTTTTAAGTCCTAATAACTCAGTCTCTTCCAATGTGTTCAGGTAAAATTAGGATTTACTCTTGTGATTAGGAAATCTTTTGAGCTTGTGTTTTCCCGTGCCAAGAGTATCGTATAGAGTACTCACTTTTTCTTTTCGAATACACTTTTGCATAGTTACCCGCCTTAAAACTGTGCGGTTTTTGAAAAATGACGTCACGAATGAATACTCTATTATTTTCTTAGTGAAGTCAAAGTTTGACGCCTGAGAATTAGTTGCTTAAAAGATTGAATAAACTTTGAAAAATTGTTGCCGGATTTTCGCCCAGAGTATCGATTTTTATGAATTTCACTATTTTCATATTTATTTTTCTTATTCATGTGGAAATGATTGGTTCAACCATATACAACTAACCTACGGATGGAATGACATTTCTCATTGACCTTGCATCATTCCGAAATGCGTGGACGTAGGTCATGGTTACTGTGTAAATAGCATCGAACCTTTCTGATCCATAATACAGCGTATTTTTCTGTTAAAAGGTGGTACCCGAACAGCATTATATCTCGAATATTTCCGAAGTATTATCGATCTATCACATTAATCGCTACAACTTGTTCAAAGTTCAAACTTCGACAAATAGATTTTCGGGTAAACGAAACCGGTTTAATGTGTTTTTTTATTTTATCTAATGAAATATTTAGTTTGATGCAAATACAAATATGCGGATGAAGACGTAGGAAAAAAAAAAGGAAACAACTGGTTGAGAAACGAAATTCATTAACGCTAAAATGTCGTTTGATGGTCAAAACTATTGCATTTTATTTCTTCATAACTTATGCATGTCGTGTAACGTTCTCTTGGCAATGAATGTGCGACGGCGAGCCTCGTTTCTTGCCATCGTCTCCTCACCTTTAAGCACACTTCATACCATTTGTCACGGCTTATTAAAATGAATTATTGCCTTCGACAGTTTCGTTTTTTCCCCCTCATTCTCCTCCGTTTTTTTATTCTTTTCCTGATTCATATCCGAGGAATTTCTCTGGTCATTAACATCAGCTGTTCGGAATCAGTAATCAATCCCGATTGCCGGCAATTCTTTACACCTATAAATTTTAACGCATTCTTGTGTGTCGCCGGCTTCATGAACCAGTAGCTGTACATTGAGCGCGCAGTACTATGTTACTGGAAGCGACAAGTGCTTCTGTGCGTGTAATCGAACCTGTATGGCTGTATATAGATGAGAACTGACATAATCGTGGACTTGTGTTGCTTATGAAATTGTCGAGTGTGAAAGAATGAAAAGTTTCGAAGCATAAGCCACGATTTAAATTTTATGGTAAAGCGGTATAAGGTATAGCACTATAGTATCCATCGTTTGAAATTTGTGGCTATTATTACTTAAGTACATGTAAGTATCGATTTTTTGGAGAAAAATTTCAGATCAATGAAATGTTGTAGTATCTCGGAATTTCGTTATTTTTGTGGAACTTTCAGCCCATTATCGTCTGGCTGGGTGACGATGAGCTTTTTCATTTGCGATGAGCGAAATTAGTCTTGGTCCTGTACTTTTTTGCAAATTAAGAACAACTATGCTAGAACATGATCTAGATCAAGATTGGACTGTGTCAGACTAAGGCTAAGAGTATTGATGCATGACCAAGACCAAAATGTTCGTAATCGTGCTACATGAGTAATTTGCAATATCTAAAGTTTATTTTGGAAAATACAACCTATTGCATTCAGTGCAGTGGCGGGAGCTATGGAAAAGCGCCGATCCTGAGTTATATATCACGAATATATAGATCACTCAAATTCTTCTGTAGGTACACGATGTAATTATATTTATGAACATATAATTTCTTATTTTTGCTCATTTTGGCATATTTTGGGAGTGTGTGGAGTCTCCACTTTTTGGTTCAGTTTAGCCATCATTCGTTGTAAAAATTCTTTAAGTAGAACCAAAACCAAAACCATGACTGACCAAGAATTGACTTTGCAAGATCGAGACTATTGAGTATTGAAAAAAACTAATATGAGGACTACAGTGGCCTTTGTCTTGATCTTGCTTCTTCTCATCACTACAGTTCATTGAAAATTTTTTGAGAATAAACTGCATTCTTGGCGTACACGTCCTCTTCAGATGAACGCCTTGTTTTCAGGTCCAAGAACAATGTAACAAATAGCCCTGCGTCGCTGTGTAGACAGATTCTGGTTCAATGATGATGTTTGGTTTTCCTGTACCTGTAGCATTTGAGCATGTAGGATGCGTTCGGATCATCGATCAGCCAACTTCATGTAATCTGGTCATCATTATCGATCAGGTTATGTGGATCGGTCGTTTTGATAGGCGTGGCCACTTGAAAATCTGACAAGGAGTACCTTACAAGTGCTAAATCTGCTACTATTCATAACATGCAAGTTCATAATTTAATCGCTAATATTGTTTTAGCCGGGACAAACAGCAAATTTTTGTGCATCCTGCTTAAAGTACTTTTCATTTCACTTGTTTTAAGCTGAGTTCCTTGCACCGATGTGTGTGAGGTGCTTAAATTAAAACGCGAACAACTTCGGCGTTTCTAGTGTGTAATACAATTATTGATTCATAATTTTTCTGAAAATTTATAAGAAAAATGGTTTTTTAATGGTTTTCAGTATGAATGGTCCGTAAAAATCGATTCAACAACGAATGTCTTTTCATGTCTTATGTGAAATATCTAAAAAACAGTTAAACTTTTAAGGATTTGTTTCGTAAAATTCGAAACAATTTTTTACACGTGACTGGAACCTGTATTATCGCTTTTAATGCACAATAGTGAAAAGTTAAAAAGTTATTGGAGCTTCTTCCGTTTTGTCAGCCTCTGTCGTAAAGGTAGGTAGGTACTGAAGAAAATTTTAATTTTATAATTTCGATTCAAATTCAAAAAATACTCGTCTTGAGTTTGTCATTACAAATTCATTTCGAACTACGTCGAGAACGATCGACAGATGTTCTTCGAAATTGCAACAAAACCATAAACACCTAACCTATGTACGTCTTATCTTGATGTCGTTTATTTTCGAAATTGAGGGTAAAGTTTTTGTACAATTGTTTTTCCTCGAACGTTATTAAAGGACTCGAATCAATTACTAATTTTCATTTATTATTGCCCTGTATGAAAAAATATTTCAGCTAATATATTTAATGAATTATTTAAGTTTTGAATTTCTGTGACCTTTCCGACTCTGATTTCGGCTCACATTTTCACGTTAAATTTTTTATTTGTTTTTTCTCATCTTTATTTTAGATAAAAAATTTTCTGATGGATTTTAATGTTTAGAAACATTGTGCATATATTGTAATTTCTCAGCCGATGTTATGTACATTTTAATAATTTCAAAGCATACTGTAGATGAATTTCCTTTTACTTTCCGCCAGCGTACCTAATCATGATCTACCTTACACTATAGCATTTATGTTGAGCACCGATATGAACTTGAATGAATCTTTTGATCCTTGCCTACCTACAGGTACATAACGGCGTTTTCGCGCTGGAAAAAAAAAAGATACCGTACGTACCTCTTTCTTCATTTTTTTTTCCACGAAGGCAAATGAAAAAGAAGACTGGGAAAAAACGTGTGCTCGTCAGGCTATATTACGAGTAAAATTTCTTGCGCAATAACTCGCCATTGTCGATGAAAAAATTAATCACCTCTTCGATGCTTTCTCATCATTCGATAACTGTCGGATGTACCCTCCCCAAGTAACTAACTATACTCTGTTTTTTTGTTGTTTTTTTCACTTCATTCACTTCATTCTTCGAAGAAGGCCGTTAATCTGTTTACCAAGAACACGGTTTGGAGTCTGCATCTATTAATAATTAATAGTAACCATACCGAGATTAATTACGATAGAAAATTGTGCACTGTATCGCTAAAATCGAAAAGAAAAATCCTCCAGATACGATATAATGAGCCCGATGGAGAGTACCCGAGGGTGAACTGGTAATTCTGGAAAATATTATACGTGAATGAACAAACCTGAGTGCGGATGGAAAAGTAGCTGTGTATGAAATGAAGACGATCGAAGATGATGACACCGAGGTAAATGACTCGTGTTGATGATCTGCGCTGGCTGAGTTGTGTGTTGATGCGACCGACAGTCGACATTGAGGTGAACCTCGGGAGACTTTTAGGGAAAGTATTTGGCTATGGCTGCAGCTTGCATCATCTGTACCTAGTGCGGATGTCCAGTTTTACTGCAGCCGAATCTTTTTGCTAGTCAGTGATCGCAGAGAGCGTCTGTGATGTCTTGTTCGCGTGTAAATAAACCCATTATTGTTCAGCTTCAGTGACGTTCGTTTACAATTTCTGGAGAACTGGATGTGACTATTTTGGAAATGGTGACGATACCGAAATACGATACGAAGTGAATTATTGACCGATAAGTGGTCTACTGTCAATATTGTATAAGCTACCAAGATGCTCGTATTTTGAAAGATTTGGAAATGAGCTTATTGAAAAAATGAATTCATATCTTGAACCGAGTGTCTGGAAGAAGATGGTTTATCGACGCGAAGTCGTATCCATTATTATGATCGGTGGAAGTTCCTGTACTTTCTGAGCTACTGGGTGGGTTAAGAATTGGACCCAGTTAAAAAATTACTATGAAACTAGAATGTGGCGTACACGTCAAAAGTAAAATGACAGTTTTGAAATTACTTAATTTTCGGCCGTAGAAGGGGTAATGCGCCTAATGTTGTCATGAGTGAAAAATTCGAAGTGATTGCGTTTTGAAGCGAATGCTATAGCTGAAACGAAAATAAATCTTTCGAATATCGTTATTTTGAGCCGATCTACTAAAATGACCCTACTGAAAACAATAATGTAAATTTCATTTTAACGTCTCTAAACCCACTAGGTACCTATTGTCAGTGTATTAAATTTAATGAGAGGTTTTTTGGGGGCGAGTACACTTTCCAACAGAATCTCCGCCTCGCTGTTCAATTCAATATTTTACATAATGTTAAATGTTACTTATCTCCAGGTCATGAAATTTCAATTTACATTGAAATCGTTCTATTTTGGTGCTTAATGTGAAATGGTTGTCTGTATAATTGAAATTCGTATTTTTTGTTTTTTGCTTTTTGATGAATGATTCATCTGAAAATCATTAAATTTGACTGTAACCGTCAAAATAGAAATTCAGCCACAATTAGTTTATCACACTTTCATAACAACTTTTTTTGTAAGAAAAATAGAAAAATTGAACCTTTTTCGCCCTTTGTTTCCGTGGCTCATAGTTACATCACTGACTTGGAAAATACGATTCATTTTCAGTGGACACTGCCCAATATCCTAGGTTTTCTACCAAGGCTAGTTTTAAGGAGAGATTTGGGTTATAATCTCCCCCAGCGCCAAAAAAATAAGGTCAATTTTAAACACAGTTACTCGGTTTTTTCAAATTATGCTATTCAATCTCCCCCCAAGAAGATATCGCTCTTTATTGAGAATGAAATCGATCCGTTGACTAAAGCAGCGTCTACACCAAATGAACAAGCGAACACCGAACGTTTTTTTTTTGCTAGTTTGGTGTAAACAACCATCAAACATACCAATAAAGAACGAACGAAATTCGCTACCCGAGCGAACAACAACGAACATCCTGTAACCTTGTGAATATAGGAAAAGATTGAATGAACTGCGAATGTTCGTCTGGTGTAAACGAAGCTTAAGCCGAACATTTTTTTTCCGCCGCATGTATGTTTATTAAATACATGCATAATCGAAGGATTCCTTTCGGTTGATTTTGAGGTTGATTACGTAGGTATTGTGGTTGATTGTTGAAATACCTAAATGCTGAATATTTTTCCCAACCCTTCATTGCTTTTCGTTCCTGTTATTTCCTAATCGAATACAAATCATAAATTTTTGCTCGTAGTTCCATAACTAAGTTTTATTTAATTTTATTTATTTATTAAAAAAATAAAAATAAAAATAATAAATAAATAAATAAATATATAAACTCTAGCGTAGCAAGCCTCGCTGGAAAAAGTAGGTATTCGAGAAAAAGAATGATGAATTTTGATGTTCATATTAATTGTCTTTAAGTTTATATGAGTTAATGGTACGTTATTATGTATGAAATTTCTTAGTTGCTGACAAAATATTAGACAATGTGAAATTTAAAAGCTTTATTTCTTGAATTGAAAAATTAATTATGATGATAAAGTATGGTAAATAAACATATAATTTTAAATAAAACCAAAGAAATATAATAAAGTTATGAAATAAAAATAAGAAAACATGAGAATTTCATGCAAATTAGAAAAGATAAAAAAATATCTGTACCCGAAGTACCGTCCGGTCGATCTGCAATAAAATTGATAGCATGCTACAATAAATTATAATAAATACTTTTTTCAAATTTCGTACATACAGTTCCCAAATTCCGCATTTTATGACCAATATAAGAACAAAAATTGCGGTACCGGAAATACCGTCCTGCCGATCCGCGCCAAAATTAGTAGCTTACTACAATGAATAAAAATAAATGTATACTTCGAATTTCGTGGATATTGGTGCAAAATTGAGCATTTTATACTCAAAATAAAAAAAACTGGTGGTACAAATGTTTGTACTAAATTTCATCGGACAAAAATTGCGACCTGTACCGTGAAATTGACTTATATCTATATGTATATATGGATTTGAGTTATTAGTGCCAAAATTTTCCTGTGGTCGTGAAACGAAAAACGTACCCACCCCAAACTCTGGAGGCTAATACCGCACTAAGCGTAATAAGTAGATTTTCTGAAGACAACCTTCTTAAAAAACGAGCACTTGTACTTGCATTGTATTGTAAGACAATTTTTTTTTCTTCTGCGGATTTCACAGAATTTATTCGTCATTCATTGGTATGTTTTCGTTTGTAGAATTCATAAATACGCATTAATCGGAAATTTCTTCGCCATCGAATATAATTAATTTATTTTTATGAATGTGAAAATATTCGCGTAGTGTTCAGTGAAATTCCAAGTACGATGAGCAAAGCAGTTCAGGAAGAGAGGTGGTGCAGAGAGCAGTTGATTGATATTCGTCGCGCGAATCGTTTGCTTTGAAATCACATGCAGCGCAAATTTGAAGAATGTTCGTAAACAAAGAAAGAACTGTTCCTACTATTCAGACATGGTAGATTTTTCAAGCTGAAAAATTAATTGTCTTCCTTTTCCGTCGTACAGTTGGATTTGGGAGTAAATACACTGATAATACGTTAAAAGAAAGTTCTTCTCTCTATGTCGCTCCAATTTTTGACGTGTATCTTCATCGATGTGGTATTTACAATATGACATTAAAAGGACACGATGAACAAGTTCTTCAATGTTCCTGATTTTTGTGAAAATAAAAAAATTCACGCTACAATTTTAGCCATGTTTTTTTTCTTTACTCATATTTTTTAATTTGGTAAATGAATGCTGTTTATAGAGGCAAAGATGAAGAACTCGTGTGGGTGGATGTGTTTTGCGAAAACATGGGACGTCGACGTAATTTTCCTTCTACAATTTTTTCTATCAGCATTTCCTCTGAAAATGGAAAAAAAAAAAAAAAAAAAAAAGTACTTATGTTCTGAAGAAATTTCTTCTAGTGTCCTAGCTTATCTACGTCGGACCTAAATCGGTGCAGCAAAATGAACGAAGTCAGTAGTATCTACGTAGATGACATAAGAAAACCGTAATGCTGATAGCACCTTTGGTTCTGTTCACGTTTTATCTTAATACCGAAAAGAAATACGAGCTCCATACATCGTTAAGACGTTTACAGCATGGTTGGGTGTGAAAGCTATTAGCAATGAAAAGTAGCTTTCCAGTTTAGAATATTAATGAGACAAATGTGTGCGTTACCTTTTTTTTTCTCATTTCTTATATCCCAGTGAGGTCGTGCGCATAAATACTTTGGTTTCCACCGTTTGATTAGCGTATACGCCTAATTATTAAAATTATTAGTTTGTAATTATACAAATAATATTCGCATTTGATTCGTGTTCGGGGAAATTCGAATATGTACGACCATTAAAAAAAAAAAAGAAAAACATAATTTGTTGTACGTTTGTTATGTATTCGAGGAAAATGTCTAACGCCGAACGTAGAGGTTTCAGTATACTTAAAAGGTGTATGGGAGAACTCGGTTCGGAGGCGTGCTTCGATATCTTTTCATTTTGTCGAATTTCTAATCCGTCAGAGTATGAGAGTCACATTAACGTTGGTATATAAGAAGGGCTGCTTCTATATTTACGAAATTTACGCCGCAGGCCATTAGCTGTGCTCGATTACGCCACTGACCGAGTGAAATGGGAATTTGTACAGAGTCTGTTTAGTGCTCGTTTATTTTTCGTTATGTTGGTGGTGTAGAGACGAATAAAAAAAATTAAAAAAAAAATTACTAAAAAAAAAAACAGAAAACAGTAGGTCTACACTCTACATCGAAATAACGTCGTCAAAATTTATTGTTAAACCAATATATTATATGCAGTGGAATACGAACGCCGCGGCGTCATCTTGAAAGATGTACTTCATTTTCGTAATGCCCTTTTCCCCATCACAAGTCAGAGGGAACTGAATTCTTTTGACCAATTGACCAGAAGAAGAATTGATGATCTGTTGGTTTTTTTTTTTCCTTCTCTTTCTGCTTTCATCAACCGCAACAGCTTCCGTTCGTATTTTCACACCTAATCTTTTCAGTCTTCTATCATCTTGGTTGGTTAATATTAAACGACTTTTCGACGAAGTCGTAATTTACTTACCTACGCTTAATCGATGTTATTAACGTTTTTAGTTTCTTTTCACGTCGAAATTTATGATTTTTGCGATGAATTCTCATTTTATTTATTTTTATTTTCTCGCCTATTTCACTGATGTTACTGTTAGCTTCTATTCTCGTGATTTTCTCGTCCGTGTTTTAAATGAAAAATAAAGGGGAGGAAATTGTGTCCTCGTGCAATGTGTAAATGTTAGTGATAATTTGTTTTTACTTCACATTCCGTTGAAATTAATCCAGTCATAGTTGTTGTGTACTGTGTAAAGCAGTGGTTCTAAATTAGGGGTTCTGCCCAGGGGGCGGACGTCGTCAGTTTAGTCTTGGGGGGTCTGATAATTTTCGAAATATTGTCAACACATGCATATTACTAGTCGTCCACCTCGTCTTAGCTAAGCTGTGAAAAAATGATGAATAAATCGCAATTGAAGAGATCAAGGGTCTATGTTTATCAGCACGTTGGCACCGGTGAATAAACTTTCGAGGAAATCTTATCAGTAAGAACGTATTCAGTTAAAAAAAAAAAAGAAGAAGAAGAATTCCCGACTGTCACTGAAATCAGGAAAAATGCTGTTTCAAAAAAAGTTTTTGGCATAAGTATATTTGCTTCCTCTTTCACATTTTCTGAATTTTGAAAAAAACATATCTAAATGTGATACTGATGCACTCTCATGCCACTTTTAAACCCTCTTAACTGTAGGGAAGTACCTATGAAAAATAAATGCGGATAGAAATCCGGACTTTTTGAATTTTACATTGTAGATGGTAATTATTATTTATGGAAATTGATATATTAAAATTAGAAAGTAGTCGGACGGATATTTAGAGGTTAGGGGTGCGCGAAAATGTTGAAAGGATGGACCAGGTAGGCGTTATTCAAAGGAGGGTGATTTTCATTTTCTTATCGATACGACTGTTCTTATTGTAGCCGTTTATTTATTACTTTTGAAAAGTTAGTTTCTAATATTGAGCGAACATTATTCTACACAAATTTTTATGATTATTGAAATCAAACTCGAAATAAACAGAAAATTTAAACGAATGTTGGCGAAAAATTCTGTTAACATGGCGAAAATATTAATGCTGCAGTTATTGTGCGCAGGTGATGGGTAGTGCCGCAGGAAGGGGGCTGTAAATGTGTCAAGAGTTTCCTGTAAAGATTTTCTCTTTTTCGCTCTTTGTCTCACTGTAAGTCTGTACACATTCAGACGCAGGGTAGGATGTTGCGTCGTATGTAGAACAACCCTTCATACGCGAGAGGGTTAAAGAGGGGCATCTCCACCGCGTTATTTCCAAAATGTTTTTTCCTTTTGTGTTTCCTGTATTTTTTTTCCGTTGAAAGGATCAGATGATCCATCACTGCTCGTACAGCTTTTTCTATATGTATAGTATTTTTTCTATGATGCTATAAAGAACTTGTGTTTTGTGGTTCTCATTTTTTTGCAGTTGTCATAAATAAAATCTTGCGGACTACCGCGATTTTGGTCAGAACTAGATGAAAGAGGTAACTACAGATGTAGGCCCTGGTTAGGTTCTTGTAATATCGTCTGCGATTACTCTTATTTGGCCGTTTACTTGAGACTCCTATTGTTGAAATAGAATTTTAGATTTGGATTTGGTGGATTTAGGTTACTTTGGCATATAACCATATTGGTTACGAAATCAGTCGTTTCAGATAATTCTGAAAAATTTGTCTGAATAATTTTTCAATCTAGTTTGGTATGAACAGGAAAAATTACAAAACAATTTCACTATCAAAAGGGGCAATACTGTTTTTGGTGATTTGCAGAGTCAGTGACGTTCACAATGAAACAATCGTGTGTCCAACATAATAAGATGAATTGTCTCAAACAAGTTTTTACCTCTCAAAGCACCCATTGGTGTTCGCGATGAAACAATCGTATGCCCAGCATAATGTAATGAATTACTGTTTCAAACAAGATGTAGTCGTCCGAAGCACCTTGTTTCGTTTTAGTCTTTCAGGGCACGTTTGAAACCCTGTTTTAAATGGATGTGACATCAAATAAAGAGTTCTGTGTTGTTGTCTTGGTTTGTAAATTACATTTTGTTGTACATTTTTTTAATTTTGACCGACAGAAAAATAAATAAATGAAAGTGATACGATCGTTTTTTCATATGTTAGCAGAGATTGTAAGGCGATGTGTTTGTGGTTTTAAATTTTTGCCTTTGGAAAATTTTTAAATCATTATCTTTAAACGACAGGAGTGGAAAGCTTAGTTTTCTGTTTTTGTCTTTCATGTATAAAAAGGTTTCGCTTGAAACTCAAATACGCTAACTCACTTTTCGACGAGAAATTTAGCTGAGCTGTCACTTTTCTCACGTATTTCGCCTACATAGTATAAAATACTTACATGGTTTCTTCAGCCATATTTACGCGTGTACCTTGAAATTCTCGATGTTCCCTTGTATAGGTGTGTTATTTTCTTGATGGAAGTTGGAAATGTTTTCCCTGTTTTCGCACCAGATCGAAAATCTTTGAATCAAATAATTCAGTTCCGTTCAAAGGACTCATTGCACTCTTGAGAGCTTCAAATTGCTGAAAACCACGTTCTTTCAGTCTAAAAATATTAATGTTTTCACTTTTGATGCTTTTTCGCTAATTCTCAGAATTTTTCGGCTTTTTCCTTTCAGCTGGGCTTTCTTCCCTGCAAGGTAACACATTGTTTTTTTTATGTGATAACATTTTTATTTTCTATATGGGATCTGTTTTCGAATTCGATGTTTCTTTATTTTCCTATTTTTTCTCACACATCTATCGATATTGGTTTACATGCATTTTTGTTGAGACCACCAATCCTTCTCCCCTCTCACTCCTACAAACACACGAACATATATCGAATACATTTATTTATATCTATTCGCGGCTACACTGATATACCACTTCCGCCGCTCACTCGTTCATTTCCGTTACCGTTCGTTCATTACTCTAAAAATGTACTTTACTTAAATTATGTAACTTATGAAATAAACATTCGCTTCTTGGACGTAACTTCACTCAAATCTTTCATTTCTGTTACAACTCCGGTCCTCAACCTCTATATGGTAGCATCGCTCGGTAACAATCTTCGTACCTGTAACAGATTTTAAAAAAAAAAATACTAATTTAAAATTTTTTATACTTTTGTGAATTTTCTTTGTGTTTTAAGTCAAATTTTAAAAAAATCTTTCGTGAATAATTGTGTTTTTAATATTTTCGTAATTTTATTTTGAGTTGGGTAACTTAGTTCCAACCTAATTATTTTTTTTCTTCGAGTCATAAAATTTTGTTCTCGAAAAATTTAATTCCACCTTGAATGCTGTAAACGTTCAATGAGTTTCGTCGTTTGCTGAAAAGGATTTGCCCCGTTTGTGTATAATCCAGCCAAGTGTATCGAAAATTCCAGGACTCGTCGATTGCTAAGTTGTTCAGGAACCCTGCTTGTGTTGCCTGAAAACTAGTAAATTCATTAGTGTCTGCCCTGCTTGTGTATGAACTAATTCGTCGAAGTCATCAATTGGAAGTAAATCGCCTTGAGCAGTCACAAATTGATCTGAAACCAACGTAAAAGCTTCAATTCAACAACGTCAAATTGGTATTCATTGTCTTAATTCAACTTCACCTTTTGGTATCATCTTTAAAACTCAAAAAACTTAACTTAAACTCTCATCGAAGTACGTTCAAAACAACCGTAAGCGCAATTCAAACAGCAGTCCAGAGCACCACCTTCATCAATTCCAGAAAACGAACCTGAAAACAAAAAATCGACGGTTAAAAAGGGTATAACTTAAAAATTTTCTGCTGAAAAAAGGTAATAAAAAACATATTTTTCATAATTTTTCGTATTTTTTCGTATATTTTTCGTGTTCAATTTCGTGTTTTTCGTGAAACTTAACTCTTTCGATTCAAAATTTAACCTGTATATTTGAAAATACCGTTAATATCAAATAATTTTGGCCTTTTCAAAATTTTTCTAAGTACAAATTTTGGCAAGTCGTGTGCAAATTTTTGCAGCCACTTTTGTCTTGGAGTGTACAACTCGTGACGTATGCACGGCTCGTTTCGTTCATTCGTTCGAACTTGTACATTAACCTTTTGTTAAGTGCAACGAACCTACGAACGCTTATCTTCGCCCATTCATTAAATACGTTGGCGCGGTTTTTCAATTTCAAACCACCATTTTGTTGCAACTTGAAAATTTTTGCCGTTGCACAATTTTGTCGAAAATATTTAACGATTTTTTTTTGTTTTTTTTTCTCTTCTTCTTATACGAACACTTAAATAAAATTAAATTTTTTTTTTGCTTTTTTTTCTCTCGAGCAACTTTATTTAATTATTCGAAAATATACATATTTCAAAATTTTTTTTCTCTACTGTGAATTTTTTTTTATTCTTACGAGTTACCAGTAGAATTAATTTTGCGAAATACTTGGTGAAATTTTTCCTTTTAAATCACCTGCATTTTTTTATTTTTTTCTCTACAAATTTATTTCGAATTATTTTGTGGGTATATAATTTCAAACAAAATTTCCCCTGTTTTCAATATTTTTTATTCCTTTCTAATTCCCTTGATCTGAAGGTAGCTAATTTCATTTTCACCCTCACACTTTCATCTTTTTATTGATTTTAATTAATCACCTTATCGAATATTGAATTCTCATACGAATTATTTTGGGTTAAAAAGTCTTGTTATTTTATTTTTATTTTTTTTTATTGGGAAGCGTCCAGTCTCATCTTTAACGTGTGTGATCTCTTGCCCGCAGTGGACCTACTCGAGACACACACAAGGACAACTTAAATACTATTGTTACATCTTCAAATTGTTTGGTTAACACAGGTACGGCAATCCTAGTCTTGCGGCATTTGCTGGGGATTGACATCCGTTTGTTTTATTTTTTTTTATTTTTTTTAATTTTTTTTAAATTCAGTCAATTCATTAATTATGAATACTGAAAACAATGATAGGATCTCAAATGTTTTCCGTGGAAATGGCTATGAGGGATGGCGTGCAACTGTCATCAGCACCCTTATAGGTAAAGGCTGCCATTCCACAATTTTTCCTACTGCTCGCGAAACTAGTTACATTTACACATCATCCGAGGAACGCCTAACATCCAAATGGCTTAAATTTTTCCAAACTCAGGAACGGGCCAAAGCCCACATATTCGAAAGACTTGACAAAAGAATCCTTCATCATGTCAAAACTTGCGATGTAGTTTCTCAAATTTTTGAAATCCTAGATGCTCGATACAGAAACCAAACTGCTACTAACATCATGGTATTAAAGTCAAAATTTCAGTCCCTTCGCTTCGATCCAAGGAGAGGTACCATCCGTAGATTCTTGGAATATTTTTCATCCATTGTGGAAGAACTACGTGATGCTAATTACCCCCTATCGGAAGCCGATGAAATTGATCAATTAATGATGTCATTGCCCGAAAAATTTGATACTGTTTTCTCAGAATTCCGCCAATTAGAAGTAGAAAAACGAACTACTGTCAGACTCACAAAAATGATATTAGAAAAATGTGATCGAATTGAATATTCTAATAAAACTTTTCCCGGGTTTGATCAGCCCAAATCATCCTATCAACCAATGAATAATAATAGAAGAAACTTTAGAAATTTTCGTAATAATAATAATAACTCAAATCCCTCTAAATCAAATTATAATACAACGAGTTATTTAAACGATCACAGAAATAACCAAAATAAACAAAATAATTATCCTTCTAAAGATAATGTGTCCCAAATGGATATTACGTGCTTTAGATGTAATAAAAAAGGACACATGTCAAGGACATGCCCTAATGAGACATCTACTGCCAGTAATACTCCACAAACCCAGAATCAGAACAGTAGCTCGAAACCCCAAATTTCAAATAACACGAACTCCCAGAAAAAGTCTGATGATAAATCCAATTTTCGTGTTAAATACTCTATGATGTTACATTCAAATCTTAATCACTTAAGTTTTGATGACATCGAAGATGAATTCCAATGGCCAAAACCCCCTACAGTATCAAAGTCCGCCCCCCCCAAAAAACCAACTCCATACGATGTTACTAGATAATGGAGCAGATGACCATATGGTCAATGATATTTCAAAATTAAGAAACGTACGCAAAGTTGACAATTCTCGTAGAGCACTTTGCGCAAAAAAAGGCGTATTCGTAAATCCCACACATGTAGGATCAATGTATGTTAACGTCTGCAATTCCAACGCAGAGTTTTCAACTATTCACCTAAAAGAGGTATATTATGATCCTGATTTAAGCCTTGATATTTGGTCAGGTGCTAAAATCATGGAATCTGGCATCTTTAAAATCATAACCGACACGGACCACGCAGACATCATAAATAAAAATACTGGTGAAATTACTATAACCGCTCCAAAGAGAGGTTCTATGTATTACATTGATTACGAAATAGTTGATGAAGAAGAGGAAAATAAGGTCTATCAGGAGCTTGTGTGTATGCCTGTACCTAGTACGTCTGCAGAACAGGAAGATCATGTAGATGATCCTCAACAAAATTTTGAAGAACTGAATGAGGCTAAACAAGCAATCCACAAAGAGAGCAGGAAAACATTGACCATCCCCAAAATTTTCAAGATACCGAAGTGGATACGGTCACTCAGGAGATTTATTCCGAATCTGAGGACGAATCAAATGGAGAGAGTGTCGGAATAAATAGAAAGCACAAGAAAAATATAAACAAAACTAAAACTCTTTGGCATAGAAGATTAGGTCATCTAAGTGGCAAAAGCCTAAAAGCACTATCAAAAGTAGTTGTAGGTATGCCCCAAAATTTGGTATTTAAGGACGATGACTTTGCCACTTGCGAAATATGTATAAAAGCAAAATCCACCCGACTTGGTCACCATGGCGTGAGGACTCGACCAACGAGAAGAATGGAAGTAATCTCATCAGACATCATGGGACCCTTTCAAGAGGCATATAACGGAGAAAAATTCATAATAACTTTTATTGATCATTACTCGAAATATACTCTCGCCTTTCCAATATTAAGAAAATCCCAGGCATTTGATAAATTTAAAGAGTATTATTTATCTTTTAACACAAAATTCCCCAATGATCCTATCTCAGTATTAAGAACTGATCAAGCTAAAGAATACTCCGACTCCAAAATGACACAATTTTGCTCCGAAAAAGGAATCACATTAGATGATGGCGTGGCGTACACTCCCGAATTAAACGCAATAGCCGAAAGGCAAAACAGAACCCTGCTCGAAAGAGTTAGAGCCATATTATACGACGCAAAAATTGATTTTAAATTATGGTCAACAATTGTATTAGCCGCCGCCCATATAATTAATAGAAGTCCGACCCGCGTCAATCTAGGAAACATGACACCCTATGAAAAATTATACGGGAGTAAACCCGATATTTCCCATCTTCGAGTCTTTGGTGCTATTGCATATAAACACGTTCCTATTGAACAAAGACAGCAATCAGCAGTCAAAGCCAAGAAGAACGAAGAGGAGCATCTCGACCCAAAATTTCTACCCCGAGCCCTTAAAACAATTCTGATCGGCTTTTCGAATGTAGGTTATCAGATACTAGATCCAATTAAAATGAAATCCTACAAATCCTGCGATGTTAAATTTGATGAGACGAAAACATTAGTCGACTTCACAAATAAACCAGAAGAACTCCAAGTAAAACCCTTAGAAGAGGAAATTGAGGCAATCTATAGGGTCAATGTGCTAAAACAAGCCTCATCTGAAGACTCATTGTTTATAGAAGATTGCATGCCAGTAAGTTTCAGTGATATTTTCCAAAATCCTTTTAAGAAAGAGTGGCTTAAGGCAATCAATGATGAACTGCAATCCATGTCAGACCTTAACGTGTGGAAAATTGTAGACCGTCCACACAATATCAAACCTATTGACACACGATGGATATTCACGGCCAAAGCCAATGAAAGAGGAGTAATGTGCCCAAAAGCTAGACTTGTTGCTAAAGGCTTTATGGACAGATCCGAATACACTATGACAGAGACTTATGCACCAGTTGTGCAACTCTGGCTAATCAGGTGGATCTTATCCGTAACTAACCTATTAAATTTACAACTTGTTCAATATGATGTCAAAACAGCCTATCTGAACTCTAAAATCAAAAATGACATCTTTCTTAATATTCCCCAAGGTTGCAACGTCGAAAAATCAAAATTACTTAAACTCGAAAAATCTATCTACGGCCTTAAAACATCTAGTAAAAATTGGATTGAGTTACTGGATTCTCATCTTCAAACTTCCAATTTTACAAAGTCAAAAATCGACAGATGCGTATATACACGTAAAGATGACTCAGATGGTATTGCCTTCATGATAATTTACGTAGACGACATCCTTCTTGCAACTAATCGTCCAGAATGGGTTAATGAAATAACCACTCACTTTGAAACTCGTTTCACTATGAAAGTTGTAAACAACCCAACCCATTTTGTAGGTTTCGAAATAGAAAGAAATCGTGAATCACAAACAATTAAACTTACCCAAAAACAGCAGATCCAAAAGATTCTCCAGAAATTCAAAATGTGTGATTCAAATCCTTCCAAAACGCCTATGGAGACAGGCCTCAAGTTAAGCAAATCTGAAGGCACAGACAATAAAGAATATAGGTCTATGATTGGTGCACTATTATATGTATCTAGAGGCACAAGGCCAGACATATCTTTCTCAGTCAATTACCTGTCAAGATTTCAAAATTGTTCCGATGACACAAAAAAGAACTATGTACGGCGTATCATCCGGTACTTGAAATCCACGATCGATCTTGCCATTGTCTACAGATCCAACTCCGAAGGCATATCAGCTTATGTCGATGCATCTTATGCCCCCGACATTGATGATCAACCTATAAACATGTCTGAATTAGAAAAAGGAAAATCTATAACTGGTTACCTTATTACTATGTATGGTGACCTGATAAATTGGGGCGTTCATCGCCAAAATATTCATGCTTCTTCATCAACAGCAGCTGAATTAATTGCTCTTCACGATTCTTTTGAGGACATAGAACTTGCTTGGCTACTCAATCGTGAATTTTTCTCAATTGACACTCCAGTAATTGTCTACGAAGACAATATCTCTGTTATTCATGTCATCTCAGGAGGAGGACAAAAACGTCTTCGAGCTCTCATGATCAAATGTTATGGACTTGCTCAGGCCTATAATGACAAAATTTTCACATTCAAACAAATAGCTACTGAAGATCAAATAGCTGACTTACTCACAAAAGCCTTATCCAGTAAGCAGCATATATTACTTACTAATAAAATCCTAGAATCCCCAAATTGTGATCCCTAAAAAAGTCAACTCCATTACCAAAATTTTGTCTGAAACATCACAAAAACATAATTTATTATATTTTATCTCTATTTGCATGTCATTTATCTTGTTACCTAATATAAATTACTTTTGCATGTTACCATATTTATTGTATTCTATTCATATTTATTAATCAATACACTTACCATAAGCGTCCAAATCAGTTACCATTTTATATATACACTTTTTCAATTTTTAAAATTTATATTTTTATAATTTGTAATTAAATGTAATGAACTTTTAAACACTTTTGTAATATCCGCAGTCGTGATCGGTTCAAAAGATTGTAGGGGGGTGTTGAGACCACCAATCCTTCTCCCCTCTCACTCCTACGAACACACGAACATATATCGAATACATTTATTTATATCTATTCGCGGCTACACTGATATACCACTTCCGCCGCTCACTCGTTCATTTCCGTTACCGTTCGTTCATTACTCTAAAAATGTACTTTACTTAAATTATGTAACTTATGAAATAAACATTCGCTTCTTGGACGTAACTTCACTCAAATCTTTCATTTCTGTTACAACTCCGGTCCTCAACCTCTATAATTTTCCATTTAACATCGAAAAATATAGATTTTTTTATATATCGAATTTTTATAAACCAGATCGATATTTATTTACATGTATTTCCCATTTAACATCGAAATCGAATTTTTATCAATATATTAAGTACCTAGCTAAAATATTTACTGGAAGAAAATCGGTCGGTGAATCGAGTAGAATCTATCGATGGATTAAAGTCAAATAATATGAAAATGTTATCACATTAGTTGTAATCAGCTTCAGCCACTGATACTGACCACTAGTTCTTTTTTTATGCTGATCAACAATGTGATGAAAACTTTTTTCGTTCACCAAATCTACCATAATTTGCTGTTTCATACGGAGTAAAATTTTTAAATTAAAGATTAAATTAGCAGTAAAGTTATTTTCGTAAAAATTTTTCAACATTACCTCGTTTCGTGTTTGTTTAGTTCCCGATGTATCAGTTTTAGTTGCGTAGGAATTAACTGCAGGCAGTTTCAAATTCCTTTTTCCTTGTCTCCTACGCAATTTAGTCATCATGTATAAATTTGTTGTGATAGCGAGTTGCATTGCAGTTCATGCCCACTCATTAAATTCATTTCGTATTGGCTTTGTTCCTCAAAGTTTTTAACACGTCCCGATTATAGGGATTTCTCGAAAGTGAAATAACTCGCGTAAACGCATTTTTTTAAATTTCAATGATCAACCGTTTTTTATGATTTTCTAACGCTGGTACTTTATTGTACCGTGAGAAACTAATTTCGAAAGGATACAGTGAAGTTGTCATTTCCAGCGAATGGATTTTTATGTTTTTGCATGTTTTCATTCTTCATTCCTATTGGGGTATTGACCATATCTATGTTTCATAAAATTTTGAATAATTTGAATCTATCGTGTTAGCGCATATATTTGCATATTTGGCTTGTTTAACGTCCCAATTCGTGCAACTGTGTTAATGAACTCTTCAAACTTTGCTTTGGTTAATCTTATATTTTCCGCTCCTGTCCACGTAATCTACTATTGCATATTTCAAAATTTTTAGGGGAATATTTTATGGTGATATTTTGCTGTTTTTAGCACAAAAATCCTTCCCGTTACATTTGTCACAAAATGCGAGATCAGGTATTTATTTTCAAGGTCCAAAATGTTAAATTTCCAACCAGTGAGCAAAACGAATATTTTTTGCTTCCGCAACGAAAATGTGTAATGCTTTCCATTCAACCAGTCAGATCCCTTCCCTAATTAGGCATGCGCATGTGTTGCAAAAAATAGCATTTGCTATGAGATAGAAAAATGAGCAATGCTTGACGAGTTGCGATTTGCAACACAAGCCGTAATTATTCCTCAGTCACTTGCTACTATTTACTAGATAGTATTTTAGATAAGAAAGACATGACATCACAGAGACAATCACATTTCACAGCTACGTAAAGCTAAAAATATTGATGTAAACAAAACAGTTTTGTTTGCATCCTTTGTTGAATAAGGTGAATCTCTATCTTTTCCTTTCCCTCCTGGTTCATCATATGACGTCAAGTCTTATTTGGAATAGAGTATTTGTATTTTTTGAGTTCGTCCTTTTCCCATTTCCTTCAAAGGAAAATTAAATATTGTTTCTAAAACAGTTTTAGGCTAATTTAACGATTACCGAGTTACTTTTGAGTATTAAATATGCTGAATGATTTCAAAAATTGACTTATTTTCTTTGCACAGTGATGTTAAATTATTATCCTTCCTGAATTTTCGGCTGTAAATATGCGGTCAGAATTGGATCGGTGCCGTAATATCGCGTAGTAATGATTTTGTTCGCCCCCGTTTAAACGAAAGAAATAAATTTAGGCCTTCTATCAAATTCATAAATTGCGGAAATTACATCCTCTAGTGGCTCATCACTGTGTGCCCTTCTTTAGTTGTTGTTTCGAAATTCGGCAAAAAAATTAAATCTATGGAGCACTGTTGAAATTGAGCATCGCTAATTCAGTCTCATATTGAGCCTACTTGACTCTAGTTGCTCTTTCCATTTAATTGAATGTATTTTCAAAATTTTTTCGATAGAAATATGCTGGAGCTAAAAAAGCAAAAAAAAAAAAAAAAAATCAATTCATTGTTCGTGTATTTTGTCGTCATACATAAATCTGATAGAAGTGCGTAGGAAGATTACGTAAACTCGACGGGATCATAAATTAGAATTCAATTTTTTTGAGAAGGAATGGGAGGATGTGCGAAGTAAGTTCATGTTTAGGCATATTGTAATGGAAGATGAAATGGCAATTTGGCATGCGAACCGTCTGTGTTAATTTATTTTAATTTTTCAACTAGCATCTGTAACCTAAAAAACTAAAAAATACATTTCATATTGAAGAATATAGCTGAATACAAACCCTCTTTCTTTAAAATTTTTGTTTTGGCTTTGCGAAGGAAAAAAAAAATCTTTCTTCCATATTTTATTTCAGGTTCAACGTATGAAAAATTTACTTTAATCGACGGTGGAAAGCGAACCACGACATAATATATATTCTCATAAAATGTAAATTATAAAGTACCCCCGGTCGTGTTTTCTGGTGTCTGCAGATTAAAATTTCATCGTAATTTTACGACATAAAAAACCAGTTTTTTTTTGTAATTTTTTTTTCCCCTTCATCCTCTTCACTTTATTAGTTCTCTAATTGGTTCTATTCAGATTATCGATTTTAAAAAGGGTATAGAGTGTGGTGGACGCAGAAATCTTTAAACCAAAGATGTTTTCTCAGTGTATAATTGTGTAAGGATGTGTGTGTAGATTTTCGTGTACAAATCTGAAAAGCTACTCGATAAATTCAACGCAGCTATATATATAATACATTGTTAGAGAGAACGAAACCAGTTTGAATAAAAAATGAGATAATCTTATTATTAGGATAATTCGTTTTCAGACGGCGAGGGATTTCTTTATTATTGTTCTTTTGTTGGTATCTCTCCATTGGTGCGTTCTTTGAACTGGTGGTACAGTATATTGTACCAGACCGCGTAATGCACTCGTATTAGTTGTACATTTTTATTGTCATGAATTCAGGGATTACGTTCCTGCTCCACATCGTATATTATCGTATTGGTGCGGTTAAGGATGTGTTGTGCTTTATTTTTACGCTCGTTTAGGACTCCGTTGGTTGTGTAAATTCGAAAAGAAAGAATCCGTTTTGTGCTGCCATAACTTAGAGTTTATGAAGAATGTCTGGGGAAAACGATTTTAATACCTATGCTACGAGAAAATTAGTTGGGAATCACGAAATATTATGCTTTCCGTAACTACTGGCGACAACAAATTCTGACCTACGTTCGTTTCGATTGTTCTTATCGGCTTGATGTTAATTTCTGTATCGTTTTCGATTCTGGTATTCAAGCCTATAAAAGATGTTGGCGAGTCCCGTAGCGTTTTCTTCCCGATAAATCGAACTGACCTACAATCGATACCACATCGGTATCGTCTTGAGTCGATTTAAGTCGATTTTTCGTTGGTTTTCTTCCAGTCACTTTTCGACGTGAAATATGAGATACCTCCTCGAAAAATATACGTAAAATTGACTTGATAAATTGGTTGGTTGGGATATAAATGTTCCTCCCCTTTTGCTCTCTAACCTATGCATTTAAGGAATTCCTTTTACAATCAATTGTAGGGCGCACTAATTTTTGTAGTCAGAAATTTCTGTTTGTATCCCATGTTTGTTAAAACGGTACTCTTTTGTTGAAATTTTGTCGTATCAAGTTGAAATGTTTGAAATGCATAATGGTAACACCTGTATTTCTTATTCTAGTTTAAGATGTTAGTTGTAGATGCTGATATACAAAATTTTAAACTATTTTAAAATATTGAAAAATAAACAAAAATCTCTGAAACAAAGTCGTATTCTATTGTGTTCTGCAACATTCTGAAGGACTAAGTGTAGCTAATAAGTTTTTTCTGAAATTATTTAATGGAGTAGTAGTCTTATGTACCCTATAATATGCTAAGATAAAATATATTTTTAATTATATTCAAATTTCCGTTGAATGTGTCTTTTTAAAATTTGCTTTCTGATACAGTTTCTGAAGTTGAGAAGTAGGTATTCTTCATAGAAAATTAGAAAGCAGGAACTTGTCTTCTAACACATCGTGAATCATATCCATGTAATGCTTCGAGCAAAAGTTTTGAATAATTTTTTCAATCTTCTGTTCTACTATTTGTTAATTTTAATTTATTTTTTTGTTATCTCTAATAAAAATTATTTGGGAATTGGTTCACTGTTGTATACACCAGTGGGTCTCTGTGATAACCTATATTCGACAGTTTTATTTTTTATTTTTCTAGCATGTAAATTGCTGTAGAATGGATAATATTATGTCCAATTTACCTACTCGTGAACTGTGAAAATAAAAGAATTTATGAATTCATTTTGTTATCTGGTCAGTTAAATTTTTTTTTCTTGTGGTTAACGGTTCGCCACAAGAAGTCGGACACATTTGCCTGCGTTTAAGGTTTTTGTCTTCATTAAGGAGAATTTCTGGCTAATCGAATCCATAAAACTCGGAAATAACCCTAAATAATATTTTATTTTGTTTATTTTCGAGTTAATTTACAAGTTACCTGTAGGCATGTCAGTAAAGAAATGGAGGTTAGTATTTTCAAGTTACATTAAAAAAAAAAATTTAGATGAGTGCGACATCGTAAAATTTATTTTACTTGTTGTTAATTTTATCCTTTTGCGTATAAACCGAATTACAATTTAATTTATGACGATATAGACGTGAAGAGAAGGGAGGTGGACTTTTTCCCCTCCGTCAAAATTAGTTATACTCTCCCATGTTTCTCTGTGCGCAAATAATATTGATCGAATAATGGTGAAAAGTTAAATTTTTAATGCAAATTTTTTCCTCTGCCTTTCGAAAATTACGCATCCATAATAAATATTTGCTGTACTAAGGACGATTTCCAACGGAAGATCAGTAATTTATGAGACAAACTTTGAAGTACTATTTCGAATGTTTAAATTTTTTTTTGGTGTTCAGCCGAAATTATGCAAATTTGTGCGTGTAAATTTTAAAAACTGGAAAACATGCTTATGTGGTTAAATTTTGAAGGCTAAATTAATTTTCTTTGAGATTTCTCGCGTTCAAAAACGAAACGCATCATTAACCTCCTGTTGATTTACATTTATCGTTAAATTGAATTGAGTACATAGATGTACGCTTGAACAATAAAATTATGGAATTAGAATTTTTATGAAAAAAAAAAGTGTATGAGGTATAGCATTGATATTGGATTGTGTTTGTCTTGAAATTTCTACAGAAACTTTTGTACAATTTGTCTCAATCATGTAATTTCAGTTTTGTCATAAGGCGTTGGAGTAATTGTCCTAATATTTTTCTTGAAATGAAAGAAATTTTATAATTTTAAACTTTTAATTAGTTCATTAAAGAAATTTAGACTTATTTTTCGAAGTTTGTGCTGTAAACATTTCTATAAGTTGATGCAAACAGTGTAGGCTTCTGGAGTAAATAACATAATGCTTTTTTTTCAATTTATTTGGTTCATGTATATGTTGGCAACAATCAGGGAGGGTATCGCAATAAAAAATCAAAACCCTTTCCTTTTTTGTTCTTGTACCCCTTTTTTTTCGTTCGTGTAATATCAATTCATTTTTGCTCCTCCGAGTAAATTTCATTACTTTTACGAAATTAGGTGTAGCTATAACTTTGAACTAAAGATATTGCGCACTCTTTGAATCAACATCAATTTATCTTATCTCACCCTAGATAAAAGGCAGGTAATGCAGCCTGTAATTTTTAAGATAAAATTAGATTTTTTGTTAGTGTGTTGTCGAAGAAAGCTGTAAGCAGCCAAAAGTTTGACCTTGTATGTTTGTGAGATACTATACCTTTGATAACATTATTTTTGAGTGTTTCAGTCTTTGTTATGTGTTACCATCTTACACTGCTTTCACCTGATTATCAGTTCTACTAATATGAACCCTGTAAACTCGGTGTATGACGTGTGCTGAAGTTGCAACCCCTCAAGAGGTATTAAACGTAACATACCAAGTTCGCAGTTGCACATTATCTTCACCATAGAACGCATTGGCAGAATTAGCATAATTATATATAGTACCTACATACTCACTAGCGCCTTTGGAAAGTATTTCCACAGGATGTTCATTAACAATATAGCCACAGACTTCCTGATTAAAAAAGTTGGGTTGAGGTAGCTATCACCAGTACACGCACGCCTACTTTTGAGGAGGTATGGTTTCGTGTAAGTTGAAGGAAACCACAAGTTTAGTGGAAATCATAGAATTATTTCTTTAAATGTCCACTAAGGCACTAGTTATAGAGGAGGTGTTATGAACTCCCTCATAAATTATTTAAGTCATTATAATTAATTTATAGGTACATCACTACGCCAGTTTTGTTTGATTAACGTTTTATTCGGATGGTACACCATTGAATTTTACATTATGACTTATATTTTCCACTTGTGACCTATGATTAAATTTTGTAAAAATCCAGGCTGGATTTTGATTTGTTGAATTTTTTTCGAAGTTGTTATCAGTAAATGCGAAGTGCCGATTATATCAAATAATTGAATTTCCAATGAGTACCTAGCGTTTAACTTTATTTTACCTCACGTCTTAGCAGCTAAACCCAGTTTATCCCACAATTTAAAGTTAGCACAACTAGGCCTAGACAGTAAAATAAAATCTGATTGGTATAGACCAACGAGCATATGAATTATACTAGAGGTACAGTTTAGTCGGTTTCAGTGAGGTCCCTATCTCCACTCCATCAAACCAAAACATAACAATTGAAATGCATAGGAAATATGCTTTTTAAAAACTGAAATAAAACTGGAAGAGCTGGACGCGCTTCAAAATCTTCTCTATTGTCATACAATGCTATAGTCTATACCAATTGGATTTTATTTTAGTCATTAGTGTTTTCTGAGAAGAACTTTGAAAATAATTCAATAAATATTAAAATCTTACCGGCACTTTTACGAAATTCAATCGTAAGTTGTGTGAGTGAGTGCATAATCCAATCAACACACAACTCCAACGTTTTGTAGGTAATAAGTTATTCTTTCGTAGAATAAATGCAGAAGTATATTAGCATTTAAAAATAATTATGGCCACTAGGAATTTTTAGTGTATTTTCCAGGAAAATACAACTGTTGTAGTCAGTGCATTGGCAGGACCTGGGGGCGGGACCTGTGGCAAAGTGCCAACAAGAGTCGTAGATAATGAATGTATAGGTCATTCAAATTCTTCTATACACAATATACATTTATGGATGTATATTTATTTCCAGTTTTTGCTTATTTTGGCACTTTTTGGGAGTCTATGTAGCCTCCACTGTTTGACCTATAGAAATGAAACTTGGAGTAATGTTAGATGCTTTCATGAGGTACACATTCGTGTTGAAATTTTTGAAATTCATCCGCTAGTTTCGGAGGAAGGTGGTTCTCGAAGTGTTGCAAACTTGCCATGTTGTCATCGCGATAACTCGGTAAATTAAAAGATTTTTGGTTGAAATTTTTATGGTAATTGGAGACTATTAGGAACTGGTTTGGTATTGAATTTGAGCGAAATCGGTCTTCTGATTTTCGAATGGCAGGCATTATAAAATTTGACACTTTTGGAAAATACACACTTATCGCGGTTGATGCGTGGCAGAGATATTTCAAAATTGTGTTCTCTCTCAAAAAGTAACGAAAATTCTTATTTAAAATTTAGCCTCAAAGAGTTGGTGAAAGGAGAATTTAGAAACAAACTACTAATAAATAGCAGCAAAGGTTCCCATAAATTCGCTTCTCATTTATTCATGCTCTGATTCTTCCTTTCCCCGGCCCCCTATCGTCGTTCGAACATAGTTCATGTATTATAATATTTTTACGTTTTCGTCGAGTACAGGTACCTGCCTATTAATAATTTTTAATAATGTATTAATGTATTTTTCGCCTTCCGTTTTGTTTTTTGTAGGCGATATCACGCAAAAAGGCTATGAAAAGAAACGTGGAAGACTGTTGGCTCCGTACGCGCCGAAAGAGACGTCAGGTAAATTTATAATTTTCTGATTTATGCATTGGAGGCTTGTATATTTGGGTCTGGAAATGTTGAAAACGCGGTGATGGTTGATTAGGTCATTTTTGTATATAAAATGAAAATAATAAAAACAAAGAATGTATGATGCTGTAAAATTAACAAACGGAGTATTTGGCTTAATAAAAACGGCAGAAAGTGGCGTAAAAAAACAAACAAGAAATAAACATATAAGTATATGTAGGTACTACTATATTTTGTGATAATTTGGTGGAGTGTTGTAAGTTATTATTGGGTGACTGTTAAGATATGGGATTTGGGGATAGATAGGTATATGGAATTTTTTTTGTTTTCGCCGAAAATACGTTAGTTATTTTTTCGTTTTCATGGTTGTCTGTTGCTTTGTATTGATGTAATTTGAATGTGTGCGCACGTATTTTGTGTACAGTTTAACGGCGTGAATGTGTTATCAGTTGTGACATGGTGTAAATGGTGAATGTGTACCTGGTTTATCGAAGGAAGGAAGGAATATTGCAGAAAATAACGGACTGAACTATACATTTATTGTATTTGTTTGGTTTAGTGTTGGGGAATACGTTTAACCTATAGAAAATGTTTTTTTTTCTACACGATTTTACTTTTTCACCAAAGAGACTATGGTTGACCGAAAACGATGTTCTACTTTTGAAGCCAAGTTCAGATAGCAAATATATTGGCTCGTTTTCGTTCGTGTAACGTAGTCTATGGTGGAAATTTTTTTTTTTTTTTAATTTTATTCAATTTCTAAATTATTAGCACCTGTAATTGGCGTAACCGTACTTTTTTTTTAATGCGGCTGCTGATGTCTGGTGTGAAAGTATATTAATTTATTTTTGGAAATGTCAGTGATGTTTATTAGAGGAAGATATAAATGTGTAGTTCATAGAGTAATATAATGTAGTCTGTATGATATGTAAAGGTGTGTGTGAGCCAATCTGTTTTTTTACGAATGACAGATTCTCGATTTTGTATTTTTCACATTAAAAGCTCACTGTAAATATAAAGGTTGAACAAGAATCTGTAATTTTACAGTCAATTGTTTATTTTTTTATCAGTTCGGGTAGATTCTTATCAAAAATGTAAAAGTTTAAGTATCATTACCACTTTCACAAACAGCAATTACTTTAGATGAATTTTTATTGTTGACTTTCCGTCAAACTTTCAGCCATCGCACCAAGTTATTAATACCTACAAATGAAGCAAAGAAAAATAAAAAATAAAAATTTTGAAATCACTGATGACTAATTATATCAAAATCCGATACCCTGATATTAAAAATAAATCAAATCCAGCAACAAGTTAGAAATAAAACTGCTAAGTGCAACCAGACTACCTAACAAACAGGGAGTCCATCCAATCTGTAAAATTCCATTTCCTTTCGATCAACTATAATATTACAATGAAATTGAGATATCTGTAATTTTTACAAGTGAGGCTCAAACATAATTCTGTATAGAATCTGCACTCGTCCAAACGATTTTCTGTAATTTTTCTGTAAATTTCACTATACCTGTACAGAATCTGTACAAATAATCAGGCGATTGAACACACCTTCTAAATCAACGATCGTTTTCTCTGGGTGAAAGGTTTTGTTCGCACGTGGGTTGGAAAAGGCAGAATGAAAGAAAGAAAAAAAAAGTCTCTGCTTTTTCTTCGAAATTGCCATAAGTTTATTAATTTTGCGTCCACGTGTCCGCATTCATGTTCAAGAGAGCTCTGGCTTTAGATGAGCTTAATTTTTTTTTTTTTTTTTGCCCAATGCAAGGCTATATTTTGATACGGTCTATCGTCAACCCATAATTATCTATCGACAACCTTTCATTCTTGAAAATCGATTTATTATTAGTTTTTGAATAGTCCGATAGTCGTCAAATTGCGAACGCTATCTTTGACGTAGATTTGAGAAAATAATTATCTTCTAGCTACCTACTGTTCGATATTTCCAACATTGATTATTTCTATTTATGAATAATTTTAGAAAATACTTGCTTTTTTGTTGAGTATTCACTTAAAACCATTGGGAAAAAAACTATTTACTATAGAATAAATTGTATCAACGATTTTTGGAACTAAATGTGAAAATTTTTACACCAATTGCAGTTGAAATACTTTAACTCGGAAAAACCTTTTCAAAAAGATGGTTCTCCATCAAATAATACTGGGATTTTTTTGGTTTTTCGAATTGTTTTCACCATCGACATTGATTTTATTCAAAATTCAGGCCGATAAGCAGAAACGGCAGTAGATGAAAAATTTTTGGTAATCAAAGGAAAGTCGTTGGGGTAGCGAATGAGTGTTAACAAAATGGTGCTCTTCCCTCAGTTACTATTCCTGTTGAAAATTATTAAAATATTGATGTCATTCTCTCGCGACTCTTGGTCATCACGAAATGAAAAAACGTCAGTGCCTTCTTCTTCAGTTAATTTTTAAAACTAAATTTCGTTCTGTGTACCTAGTTATTTTTACCTTTTTTTTTTTCGAAAATTTCTGAAAGTTTTAAAAGAAATTGAAATTTTAGACATGAATTGTGCTTTATTATGTTCATGTACCCATAAAATTTTGGGCAAGATAGGTAGAAATGAAATATTTATGAAGTAATCTAATAGAAACCCATCTCCTTTCAGATAAAGCCTTTGAAAGATTTTCAAGTTGGATTAATGAGTTTTCTACATGATCACTGAATATTATCGGTTCGAAAACATGTTGTTGAAAAAGTGAAAAAACATTCCCTGAGCATGGCGATCTGGACTCGATGGATTCAATCTTGACTGTCAATAATGTATCGATTCTAGTGTCTAGTTCTTAGCATGATTGTTTCTCTCTGCAGGATATTATCTTCATAATTCAAAAATGTGATTTAAATTCAGTAGATAATGAGAGTGGTGTTGTGTAAAAAATGGACTAGCGCATCGAGCTTGTAGGAAATAAAGGTTCCTAGTGAACTTAGTGTCAATAGAATACCAGGATTTTTCTTTTCTTCCTGCGTCCCGTACAGATATAATTGTGTAGTCTTTAATCGAGAAGTGTTTAAACCTGACAAAAACAACTAGGAAAACATAGAAAATTATTCTGGAATCTGTATAATCGCACATTTATCCAAGAAATGCGAAAATAGTCTGCTTTCGAACTTCAAAACTGGCCTGAAAGACTTTGTCGTGAGAGGAAAATGCAAATTTAGGTATGATTATGTAGATGTCTTGAATTATAAGTGTTATCATCAACATCATCATCATCATCATCTCCTGAAAAATGATGCTAGCACCTTAGTTTGAGAGATTGAGAAGCTACTCCGAATTAAAAATATTTAGTTTTCAAATGAGACATTCAGATATTAAGATATGTATGTCTGTTACAAATTCTAAAAAACTTGAAAGACCGTAGGTACGATGAAGGTTTTGGTTTACTTACATACATATGGGCCTCAGTTTAGAGGCGACGTTCGTAAGAGTGATTCACACTTCACGGGACTTTATAACCGTTTATTCATTAGCAGAATTTACAACGTTTGTGTCTGCTTTTTCCAAATAGTCCTTTTTCGTTATTCGCACTCTTCGCTTCTGAATTGATTGTTTTTTTGACGAAAAAATTATTGTGATTGTCTGTTCCCAACCATGTCGATTCCGTAGATTGGTATTAAGTTTATGTCTGTATACGTAGGAATTTGTTAGTCATTTTATCCCATACATACATACATACATACATACTTACGTGCGTACATAATACCATTATCACTTCATCGTGAATTGTTTTGAAATGAGTACCAGTTTTGATGTATTATAATTTTGTGTCGTGTTCGTGTCTTACTGCGTTGATTTTTTTTTTTTTTTTAAATGCATAAACCACGTAATATTTTACATGCAGCCCCTATTCCGGCCGTACGTCATTCGATTAACCAGCATTCGCAACAGTCGCATCCGTCCCAATCTCAGCACCATCAACAGCAACATCACCATCACCACCATCAACAACATTCCCAGCCTCAGCAGTACGAACAAAAATCTCGTAGAACCCAAAGACGACTCACTCATAATGAGAAACGTTATCATTCAGGTACTCCAATCTTTGGACTCGTTGCATTGTAGAGATAGTTTCATTTTTGTATGTTTGTTGTTGTTGTTATTGTTTTTATTGTATCTTTTTTTGGCCTGAAATTTTGAAATTTTTGTTTGTCTGCATGATTTTCGATTTTCGTTCTCCGATTAGTGTGATTTGTATTTTTATTCTTTTTAATTTTGTATAGCCTTATTTACGTAGATCTATTATATACTTTTTTGATTTTGAATTTTTGTTCACTTTACGTAATCCGTTTCTCCGTCATGTTTACACACCGTCAAGGTCAAGAAAATGTTATTTTGAATGTAGTCTAGTTGCTCTTTAAATTAATATTTTTTTTTTTTTAATTGGAGGTTTTTTTGTATCGTCTATCAATAGATAACAGGTAGCTGGAAAAATCTCACGTGCGTTTACTCTCGCTCGTATTGTTAGTTTTTCTGTTTCTTTCTTGGGCGGAAAAAAAGTTCGAAAAAATAAACCTTTAGAATTTTGTTTTTTTACATATAGGCATCGCGATTGAAATTACGAGCTATACCGTGACAATCACGATTTACTGTTCATTCGTCTCGAAAAATTTGTTAACTCCGTGTTAAATTTTACCCTTCGGTAACTTTTATCATCGATGTCTGCGTTTGTTTTTCTCGCTGTCTCTCTTCTGGTATATATCTGTTAAGTGAATTCATTAAAAAACTTTTTATGGTCGTCATAAACGTATCCTGTGTGTACGCCGTGTGGCGTTGGCGCTGTTTAGTCGCGGTCTGATTATTCTATGCAGTGCGATGAGATATGTGTTCGAACTTCAAGCCTACGATAGATTACATTTTTACTAATAATTAGTGATTGGTGCAGATTGTGAAGCCTTTATTCAGGTTAACTTTTTCGTTTGAACCAGATTTTTGTGTTCTTTCGGCCTCACGCTCGCTTACATTCTCTTTTTCTCTCACACGCACACACGTTCACACTCACCCCTTCACTCCATCCTTTCCTTCTCCTTACACTCTGTAACCGTCGAATTTCAATTGAATCTTTTTAATATGGGTCGATTTCAAAGGATATTCCACCTATGTGTTAAACCTGTGTGATGATTATTTTACGGACGCATCTTGGTGTACTCGAGTACCTTATAGACAAGAGATTTCCATACTTATTTAGCTTACTAACTCCTTCTTGCTTTCTTATCCGTTCATTACTTCTCATAAAGTAGAGCATTGTACGTTTGTAAATCCACTAGATTGATCTTACGTGTCCTGGGTGATGCGTTTCAAGATTAGGAACGACTGGTCTGTAGGATGCCTTAAACTCTGTTGTTGATGAATTGATTCGGTGATCTTGGGAACTTCAAATTGATTAAATCATAGGTTTTTTCCTTTGTGTCTCATGTTGGAGATTTTGTGACAACTTCGCAATGGTCGGCATATCACACTGAGAGCCAGCTTACCTTATTTATGTACAAAATTTCAGTAATATTATTCTCGGGTCGATAGAAGCTCGTGTTAAGGTTCCATCCTTACTGTTGGAATGAATCAGGAGCGTAGATAGCTCCATCTTAAAGGCGGATGTTCACATCTTTTCTGTAACCTCTTCCAACACCTCTACCCCTGTCGATACACCGGTACCACCGAGAGAACTTTTGCCATTTTTATGTCAAGCTTTTTTTGAGATCTAAGAGGGGTTTCAGATCTCCAAAACTTCCCTTTCTCCTATTTACGCCCTTGAAATTAAATGTATTCTCTTCCGCAGCGGCGTATAAGTTTTTTTTTTTTGTTTGTTTATTTTCAAAGAAATTATCGTTTGGATTGTAAAGCTATTTTGAAATCACGCATTGGCTCGTTCGAAAGTTGCTGCTGTGACTGATAGGTGGTTTACTGTTCACTCAATAATCGATTTTTGTTGCTCGTTTTGTGTAGAAGTATTAAAGCTTTTAATTTTTATATCCAACATTCGCCCTTTAAAAATCCTAAAATATTGTCAAACTCTTAACCAACTAATTTTTTTATATCGGTTGGTCTATTTTCGTCATATGCCGTCCGTGAATTGTGTTTTAACGAGTTGGGTGAAAATTGCCATTCGAATTTCGTTGGTGGCGTGAAAAATTGGATCGTTGGAATCGTTTTTCGCGCACATACACTCGCTCGATTCTTGTAGATCTGATCGACTTCGTTTGGATCTTTCATTTTTTTTTCCGTTTTTTTTTTCTGTGTGCCCTTTCACACGAGGCTGGTATATTAGCTCTCGTAAGAACTAATCGAAAAAGTAATTAAGATAACTAGGTTGTTGTTGTTGTTTTTTTTTTGTTCGCTAGCATCGCTGAATACCACACAGCTGCACTCGATGATAACACTTAGCTAATCGGTGAAAATGTATGGAAAGATAAAAAGCGCCTGTAGTCGAAGAAAGGCCTTCCACTACGGTCGACGATCAGCGACCAGTTATTTTGCAATTTTTTAATCAGGAGTATGCGTACACGCATAACTTATGTACGCAAACCAGCTGACTGACCGCCTTGCATCTCGGTACATTACCAATCCTACACATTCGTACATATGTTGATTATACATCTGATATTAAAGGGGTGGATGAGTGTTTTTT
This sequence comes from Ericerus pela, assembly GCA_011428145.1. Taxonomy (NCBI): domain Eukaryota; kingdom Metazoa; phylum Arthropoda; class Insecta; order Hemiptera; family Coccidae; genus Ericerus; species Ericerus pela. The sequence continues at coordinate 71,237 of WOFM01000324.1, read as the reverse complement.
TTTTTTTTTTTTTTTTTACTTTTTTTGGAAATTAAAAAAGAAACGCACTATCATCGCTTTCTGTCGTCGGTTTCATAGGCGTATATCATGTACAAAACTTTTTTTTTTTATCTTGGGATTTTGCTTTTTTGCGGTGGCTGGTATATTGTTTAGTTTCAATTTAAGCGTATCTACAAAGTAGTGATCTGTTTCGGTGCATGGCTTTTGACAGTTTCCTCTACGCGTAAAAATAATACGGCACTCGGTAGTGGCAATAATGGCGTCAGCGGCGGACAAACGGTAAATTCGTCGATCAGCCCCAATACCAGATCTAGACGAAGAGGAAATCGCCGACTTACGCGTAACGAAAGCCGATACCATTCTGGTAAGTTACACCACTCGGCTGATGAGCCAGTCAACAAACAAATGAATTTGAAAAAATGATAGTAATAATGAAAAAAAAAAGAAAAAAAGTCGATAACGATAAATTGCATGCCGGACTACTTTTTAGGCACTTTTTCTAACCTTATTCATATGCGCACCTTCAGAAGGGTATAGGCTTGAAGGCTTAAAATCCATCCTCGTATCTTAAAATAAGAGTTATTTTTGAAAACTTGCTGAAACTTTTCTTGCATATCAGTCAAGAACAGTGATGAACGTATTATGCATGTGGCAGGCGTCTCAGTTCCCATCCAGGTTCGACTTACGTTGTTTCTTGAGAAGCTCCATCCCTCAACTGTAACAGCCGATAGCACACTCTAAAGTGAATAAAAAAATGTTTATTTAACACGTTCTCAACGGTTAAGGAGCTGGTTATGCTAAAAGCAGGTCATCAATAAAATTACATTAAAACTGATTTATTGAAGTATACTGTCAAATTGAGAGCTAAAAGCGGAATAAACTCCCATACGACTGATTTTTGGTTGAGATGTTCACTATATGGTACTAATTAGCGTATCAGAACCCTCCACCCCTCCAACTTGTGTTAATTGATCCACACGGAAATGCAGGTCATCGTTTTCAGTTTTTTCTTCATTTTCTACATGTTTCATCGAAAAACGAGGCATTACCCGCAACATCACTTGTGCCATGTGTCCATTTGTCTGTATTTTCTAACTTCTCTTATTTTAACAACCTTTTTATGGCTCTAAAATATTTCAACAACGGTTTTAATCAAAAATTGGACCAGATTGAAAAATCTATCTTCGCTCAATAATATATAAAAAATTTACTTTCACCTCCCCAAATGAGATTTAATCTAAAATTTGGCCAGAAATTTGAATTCAGCGCCCCAAAAAACATACTGTGAGATGTACCTACTACCGAATAATATAGAAAAAATATCATAACCCCTTTATGTTGATCCAAATAAAACCTGATGGAAAAAATGCGGGAGATAGAGAGAGATAGACAGAATATTCTACCATAATTGTGTGAATGCTCAGGTAAACACAAAAATCCGTCTCAACTTTTCTATTGTGAAGCCTGTAAATGGGCATAAATTTCATTTGATTTCACTGAATTCACAAAAAGTATTGGATAGCTTTATATTCACAGGACCAACAGGCTGAAAACAAACGAAAAGAGATCCACTGTGCATGTACAGAAAATCAGTGCTCATTTACGCGTTTTATAATCATGGCACGTTTGGTTAAAATTGACGAAGTACAGCTGCTGGGTGTATCCATACACCTATATGATCGAAGGAAAAAATGATTTTAGCCTTACCAACTAGTAGACGACGGAGAAAGTGTTGAAAGAAGTTTTGTTCAATTCTCTTTTATACATTTTCGTTTATTTCATGAAATGTTTTGTCGGTTTTCTGTTTCACAAATGATAAAAATTTTAAACTTTGTTCCCATGGGGTTCTCGAACTTTCACGAAAGCCATAAAATAACGCTATTTTTTCTGGAAAATCCCATTCAAATGCATCCAGCGGTTCTGGAGTGATAGTGTTTTCAAGTTTTTAACCTTTACTATTTTGTAATGTGTAAAGATAAAGATACCGATACAGAGAGAGATATTTTAGACAAAAATTGGAGCACTCAAAATTTTTTACAAAAAAGGTTTTCATCATTTTTTTGATAGAGATGATAACAGGCGAGATAGTTGTTCATTAAACAAAGGATTACCATATACTGAAGGAAAAAACTAAACACGCTCGTAACAACACATAAGTAATGACTCACGTATCACATACTGATGTCATCCTCTTAAGCTTATTGGGAATTAGCTTCATAAGCCGACATTTTTCAGGCTTATTTGACCATACTGTTGGTCTATGCGTCGATGTAACCCATTGTACTCGCCTCAAAGAACAAATATGATTTTTTTACTTTTACCCTTTCCTTATTAACTTTATACTACTCTATTAAATCTAAATCCAGGAGTGCCTCCAGTCGTCGAAAGGGCATAATATTTTTCTTTCCAGAAATTGTTTTTTTTTTCTGTATTGTTAGAAACTAAAAAATAGATTTTCAACCGTTTTTCGACGTGAAATACTGGTGTCTATGCCAAATACCTTCAACTTCAAAAAAATGTTCATGTCGTCATCTAGAATCTTTTCTTTATTTCATTTAGATGAAGAGCAAAATTTAAAATGAAAAAGTATAATGAGATGTGCGTCATTTTCGATTTAAATTTTCCGGGGAAAGAAGAAAGTGAAAATTGACCAAAGAATTACAACTTCCAGAGTACTCACCTATTATTCTTTTAATTAAGTTAATTGTCAAAATTTTCTTTAGTACTTTGAAAATTTTCACCTTAATGTTAAGCCAACGCCCGATAAAACGTAATTCTGGAGTGCGCGTATGATCCGGTTTGCAAACAAAATTTCTAAGATATGATGAATAAACTAGTCTGTGGCTATCGAAGAACTCCACTTTTTCTTTATTTCTTAACTGAAATGTTAGAACACCTCGCTGTCATTAAGATTTATCGGTACTGGTTTTCTTCGGCCATATGTGCACTTCTGCGCAATCCTCAAACCTCTCCGCCGTTTATTTAGCCATTCTTCTTCACGTGAATCGATAGGTCTAAAGAAGCACTGGAGAGAAAAAAAAAAGTTTAGTCAAGGTCACTTGTTTGTATTCGCACTTTTGCATCCGATAGAAATCGTGTAATAGCGTCGAATGTTTTGATGAAAAAATGGGTTGGTTGTTTTTGTCTTCTCTCCGCTTCTTCTAACCCCACCGCACATTCGTTCGCTTCTTCCACCGCTTCCAAGAAGGACTCGGTTGCCGTCAGTCCAGTCCACCACGACAGTAGCCTTCCGTAGCTGCTGGTATCCTATTAAGGAGCACACATACTTGCGCACACACGATCATTTAGCAGAAGACAAGTTAGTATGAGTGTGAAAAAAAAAATTTTCAATGTTAATGAACTCTCTCCTTTTGATATCGGATGAAATTTGTCCGTTCGTACGTCGTGCGATGCTCTCGCCGTTCATTTTGGCGGGCCATGCCACTCCAGTAATATGAACTTATATTTATGCCTCGGAGCATCCACGCCTCCATTATTAATCCTCGACGAGTGGTCGTCCGCTGTCTCATCATCTTCGGCTGCAGTTGCTGCTGCTCCCTGTTCATTAATCGATCTTTTATCGTCGACATAATTTCACCTCACGTTCATCGAATGCCCTTTCGTAATTTTTTCGGTATTGGAAGTTTCTTTGACCCTTCTCTCCAACCATTACCCAGCACTCCTCTCCTTCCACAATTAAAATTATGTTTCTCTGCTACTGAGAACTGTGTTCGTTCATGCTACATGGTCAGCGGTGTTCGCTTTTTTGTGCTGCCTCCCAATCGTCGATGGTGCGTGGTCTCGTGGTTTTCGGCCCGATGATGGTCATCGATGACCAAAAAATTGTCACGCATTGCCGCAGGAATACGTGAATGTCGACATTTTCAACGCAGAAACGGTGTACCGGTTAATATTTAATGGAGTGGAACATAGCGAGCTGAGTTATAATTGCCGGAGGATGTTCGTATAGGTTGGTGTGATGTTTCCATTTCGTTATCACGGATTAACGTTTGATCGTTGGTCGACTTCGCCGTGTGAGTTTCTTATACCAACGAAGTAGTAATAGGCTTATGGCAGATCAGTGCATGGTAAATGCCCAGTTACGTCGAATGGTCGAGTGTTCACCGTGAAATATCGCATCTTTCACATATCGTCGGTTGGATGGCATAAGACGAGGAGGGAGGGCTCAGAGCAATAGTGAACCAGATCCACGAAACCTTGTTTCAATACAAATACTCATAATATTAACTGCTCTTTCCTATCGATTTTATGAAAATGTAGGCCATAAAAATTGAGCCCGTTCTATTGAGGGACAGGTGAGTTACTACTTGGTTCATTATTGGATAGAAAAGTATACACGTAGGATGTCGCAAAAACTGAAGAGTGGACTTAGTCCACTTTTACTCCGAGTCCCTAATTTATTTTCATAGTGATTAGCAAATTGAAGGAGTAGTGTGGCAACTGTAAGCTTGTTGTAAATGAAACCTGTGGTATCTCAACGGCGGTGGCTTCATTTAAGAAAAGGTTTTAAAATTTTGTGATTGTTGGAGAGGTCTAATTACCACAAACTACGATGACACTATTTTTGGCTCAAACAAAATTTCGGAAATTTATGGGATTTTTGACCAATCTCAACTTATGATAAAGACGCAAAGTCCAACTGACGTTTTCAAGTATAGAGTGGCATCGAATGTGTCTGTGAATAACAAATCAGTGATCAAGGAAGATGGTTTGACGTGAGTGTAGAATGGCATTCATATTTTAAGAATTTCGAGTATTCTGAAATGGGACATCCATTAGAAGTATGAACGTGTATCACCATACTTAATTATGCCCAATGAAGCACAGTGATCACTCATTCAGTGTACTCTCTCCAGTTCAATCTATTGAAAACAGCAATTATGTGAGACCGTAGCCAGTGTTATTGTTTACTAATTAGATTTTGTTGAAACCATTAAGTGTATGGGGACCTTCCGTTGATTATGCCCGTGGCAGACCACCCCCGTCTCTTTCTTTTTCCACCACAGTTTATACTTCATTAGAAATTTTTTGTCTAAATAAATTTTATCGAAATCAGTAAGAGGCTCCCTGTTGAAAGGGGTAAGTGGACTACACTACACAACCATAATTTGTATTTCACTGACTTGAGCCCAACTAATGCTGTTTTCTTAACATTGAAGCGATTTTATGGTTAAAATATTCAGAAAATTCAGATAGCTCTGTGAAATATTTTGAAATTATTTTTCAAAACATTTCCAGATATCCAGAATGGTCAAAAATTCATTTTGGTATTCATCGTCATTTCTGCCTATATAAGTTCAGTTTTTAATGAAAGATTCTCCTTAATCAAAAAACTTCCAATGATGTAAAAATACGAGTGATTTAACTGACGGTGGTTTATTTGGTCGCTTAAATTTTTAGTTGGAATCACGTAAATTGACGCACTAGTCCTTTATTAAATTTTTTGCTCATGATATTTTACCGTCGAGAAATTTACAAATTGCGATATTTCTCTTCGGAATTTTATATAAGACGTAATCTTGGCAAGCTTTTCTCAATAAATATTATGGAAAAGTTGGTTAAAGATGCTAAAAAAATCGGTTGGTGTATCTTTATCACTAAATTTTTGATTTTTAGAGGAATGATGCTGTAGTGTTTCTTTAATTTATTTAATTTTTCTGCACGTGTATACGAATTTATTGATTTTTAAAATTTCGAAGCTTCAGTACCCGCTCATGTTGTGCCCGTTGTTTCCTAGAAAATCGTGCTACCGAAATAACGAGAGTTTAATTTTTTTCCCTACCTATCTGATAAATAAACGGTTTTTTTTCTAAAAGTTTTTCTAAAACTAAGATTGTTTGGTGGTCGTAGTTTTGTGCACCGCAGCTAAATGATAACTGTCGAAAAAAGCTTAGGGCTCTTAGAATATCATTGAGTTATTGACTTTAGATTATGCAACGGACAATATTCAGTCATCTTTTGCAAAATTTAATTACAATTTATGTTGTATTTTTTCGTAAATTCCGTTGTAAAGCTGTAAAAAAAATTTGGAATCTTTCTTCCTTAACATTAGGAAATTTCACAGTTTGGTCGATTGACAATGAGAAAATTTGTAAACTTTCGCAAATGTCGGAGATTCACCTTTACATTTAAGAGTTTTTTCAGTTTCTTAGAAATAGTTCGGAATTTTGTTTTTCTGAGAATTTACTCGAATTTCAAGATTAAAATGGGTTTTCGACGTTCTTGACAAAATGTAAACAGTTGTCTGTAACCAAAAAAGCAGTAAAGGTGAAGTCTAGCAAAATGAAAAGTAAAGATGGAAAAAAAAGTTTCTTATGAAAAAACGTCGATGCTGTATAGTTTCTCGCAAAAATTGCTCAGAAAAATTCAGTGAATTTGTGACATTTATTTTTTCGGTGATTCTTTCAAGTTCGGCTGACAAACTTACTGTCATACAAATGTATTCGATTGTTTCTAGTGAAGCTGAATTTCATTGTTCCTAAGTTATTCATGCCATGAATCATAAAAAAAATTATTGCATCGTTTCAGTTTTACGGATAATTCAGAATTTTCAAACGAAAAACGCCCCCCTCATTTGTTAACCTTAGCCCCGAGAACTGATGTTGAAATTTTCGTTCTCTGCGTTTCAGACCTTCAAATTTCCATTTAAAGTTTCTCGGGGACTTGAGAGTAATGAACCAAATCCTATTGCTTCATCCCTTTGTGACTTAGTTTCAGTTATTTCGACTCGCGTACCACATTTAGTATCCTTAAAACTGTTTAGGCAAAGAAATGACGTTCACATGAATCTTCTAACACTGGTGCTCGTATCAGGCGTTGAAAGTGAGCCGACAGCTTAAATCATAAAGCCGAAAGCTGTTGAATTTCACCAAGTTTAGTCGAAAGCCAAAAGTTGAAGTCTTTTGTCAAAAAACCAAGTAGCTAAGCTGAACTTTTATTTATTGGCTGACTTAAAAACATAGTGAGTAATTGATGAAATTTGGATTTTTATGTTTGGAGCACTTTATCTTTTCTTTGAGAAAATTTTGAAGAAATGAGTTGAAAGAACTGACTCAATTGTTTTTATTTTCCTTTGGGAGGGAAAACAGGAAATCCAAAAAGTTGATGAAAAGCCAGAGACTTGAGTTTTATTTTTATTTAGCTGAAGTTGAAGCCAAACGTCAAAAAGCCGAAACGCGAAGCCCAAGTTTTATTTCTGGAAGTTGTAAATTTAAGTCGAAGCCTGAATGTTTTATACGGCTGTTCAACCATCGGCCCGTATCAAGTAATTGCCTTTGTGTCAGTATAATTTTGGGTTATCTATAGATGGCGGTAGAAACGCAAAATGAATTTATCAATTTGTCGGCTTAGAACCCTATTGCGACGACAATCAACAAAAACTAATTTAGTCTCCCCGGCGAAATGGTGAAGATGTCCCATCTGTTGCCAGAATGGTGCATAAATGTGCGGAGCCCAATATTTCAAACGGTCTTTTTCAGAGTTGTAACTGCTCTAACCTAAACACGCATAAATGCAATTTCAACCAAATTATTCGAATATTTCGATACTGTTTCTTGTTTTTGTGTGGCGTAAGAATGTCCAGATTTTAATCTCGCTCTTCACTGATGGGGACTACCGAGATAAAAAAACGAGAAGAAAAGAGAAAAAAAAAGAAAAAGAAGAGAAAACGAACCTCGTGACATGAATTTTGAGTGTTAACTTTTTAAATCATGTTTTACGATGTGATCCGTTTTCCTTCATAGTATTCTTCCAATTCGATACGTTCGTGTTCATTCATTGTGGATGCGGTACGTCGACTTCAAATTATTCATTTATATATACAGGGTGTTTCAATAGATTTTTTTTGTACACCATCTATCTTTGTGTTGAACTTCATCAAGAAAAATAACAGATTCTGTGTATCGCCATTCGTTCATTTTACACCTAATAGAGTCAGTTAGGGGAATGTACGGATCAATTTTTGCTTGTATAGTATCGATAAATCAGTTTGCGAATGAGGGCTTAGACTTTGAAAAATTGTGGGAAAATAAACGTAAAAGTTTTCATGAAAAATATAAAAGTAACGGGGGTGGCTAAAAAGTCGTGCTAACTCAGTCATGACTCGCGAACGGAAAGCTATTCAAATAAAACAAAATAAGTTTGACAAGTACATTCTATTGGCTTCAATAATGTGCATGACTTTTCGATATAGTCTGCCCTTGCAGTTTTAAATTTTTTCTAAAAGTGAACCTCTGTTCTCTCCTTCCGTTAATGAAGAATTCTTAAGTTGATTACGAAACTCATTTCAATCACATATCCCCGTTGGTGCCATGCAATTCTCTTTTTTTTTCTCATATTTAAAGATGGACCCTAAGCCCTGAGGCCATTCATTTCTCCGCAGATGACGAAGTGAAGGATGTAGTGAGGTTGTAGATTACGGAAAAATTTTCAAAATTTTTCTATGATATAGGATAAAAAATTGGTTTATTTTTGGGAAAAATTTACATATCCGTTTATGGGCATTACTTTCAAAAGTAAATGTATGTTCTGGTAGCTAAGAAAATGTTCTTCAGTGCCTTTTTCAATTTATTTGAATACGTCTCTTTCGATTTTGAAGTTACGATTATGAGCTAATGTGCTTTATTTTTCAGTTATCCCTCGTATTATTTGTAGTTAATTACATAATTTTTGGTGAGATCTTTAAATTTTTGGACTAGATTCTTCCCCAACAACAGTCATAAAGGGCTCCTCCCATTACCATTGTCGCCATTTATTTCAATGAATATTGTTCTTTTTTTATCGGCATCACGTAATAAATGCGGAAAATATTCATAGAAAATTAATTTTCACGTTCATCTCAGCTGATAACAATTTTAGTATCGGTGAAGTTCTGTAAAAACTTGTTTGGCTTTTTATTCTTTATCGGAAAAATTATCAGTTTTATCGTATAATGTTCTGGACGGTCGTTCAATGAGGATAGAAATTATTACTCATTGTATCTGGTTCTAATTGTAACTATTTGATTCAAAATGGGTTATGCATGAAGTAGTGTTCTTTATTCTGTTTTAGTGGTCATTTTTTGTGTTACACTTGCGTGAAAATTGATAACTTTTTTGGGAGAAATCAGGTGTTCAGCAATTATTGTTTATTGAGTTTTCTTTCACGAAAAAATCAAGATGGACGGAGATAAACGTAGATAATTGAGTTGTGGGGTCATATTTTCATCAGTTAGGGCACGCTATGAACACTGAAACGTGTCGATATATCCTGTAGGGTACGTAGGTACCTATTGATTACTGATATTACTATTTGAACATTTATAATAGAACGTTTATTACTAAGGGACTGTCTTTTTTTCCTTTTTTTTTCCCTACAATTTTGGAGGTATAAGATAAAATAAAACAATTTAAATAGGCAGTAATGTTTTAAGGGTAAGACTTTGTACGGCTAGCCATATTTTTAAGAGGCCTTGGTTTTCTCAGACCAGAGAGACTTTTTGTTTCTTCAAATTTTCCATAACTGAGCCTCTAACTGCCGAATGCAGTTTAAATATTTAAGTAGTTAACCATTTTGAAACTTCAGGAATTCAATTTGGCCCTTTTGAAATCATAGTTGCCAAGATGTGAGCAAATTTCATACACAATCGTTTCTGTGTTCAGTCATTGATTCTATTTATTTGGTTATTTCTTTCTACGTCAGTCAATTCTGAAATAAGTGCCGATTCATTCTATGCTAGTGTACCTAAGTATTTCTCTGTTTGTATGAAAAGACGATTTCGCGATTTACACGCTGTACTACTCTGGTCAGGAATTGGAACTATATGTTCATGACACCCTGTATGTGTGTGTTTTTCGGTCGTCTTCGAGTGATTTTCTAAAAGCAGTAAGCAGTTATCTCGTATTCACACCCGATGTCGAGATGATGAAGATGGTGGTACTACCTAGCGATTGTATATTCCGAAAATTAACTGGTTATGAAAACAATTAATTTATACATGGAGAGAAGAAGAGGAGAAGAGGAGGAAAAAAAATACGGAGAAAAACGCTCGATACGTACGAATGGGAAAGCCAGAAAGAGAAGAATTGAGAAAGGGGAATAAAAAAGGGTCCAGGCGATTATCTATGACCAAGATTGGTCGTTTAACAAATAAGAAGGCCAAATGGTCGGAAGGTATTCAAGGCCACCGACCTGAAGATGGGTACTGGAAACATCTCGCTTCAGGTGAAGCTATTGGAAGACAAAAGAGAGCGGTTTTTGAATACTGGTTACCTATGTTATAATACACACGGTGATATTCAAAGAGAATCTACGCGCTCGCACAATGCTTAAATACGTAACAAGTTTTTTTACAGTGTGTGTAGAGGAGGTTCGAGAAGACAGTTTGTGCGTGTACGTGTGTGTATTGAGTATACGTCTGCATAAGTATGTATGCAAGGGCTGTGGATTGCCTTGGGTTTATACGATAATAATATTCCCTCTGCAGACCCGTTGACTTTCCTTTAAAGACGGCCAAAGAAAATTGTAGTTTTTTTTTTTTTTTTTACCGACTACGTACGGAGGAGGTTATAGGTATGTTTGGTATGACCTATCTCCGAAACTAACGGAATTTCTTTCGCTCAGAACAAATGTCTTACTTCATAGATTTTGATGAAAGTTGGCTCAAAATGTTCCTGACCATCCGGCGAATGTCCTAGGCTATTCATATTTAAAATTGAAAAAATTAGTAGGGTGTAATTAAAGAAAACGAGAATTTGGAGATTAAAAAAATTATTGTCATAAATTTGGGCATATCCACCAATAAGAGCTATTCACTCCAATTAATGCAGTTTTTTTTTTTTAAATAAAATTTTTTTTTTTTTCTTTATACCTTGTTTTCTAAGTTGATCTTCTCCTTCCGAATATCGCATATGTAAGTACTGATTTATTCGTTAAGTAAAGAAAATGAATTGTACCTACTAATGGAGAGAATAATGAATCGGCTGTGTGTGTTGTGTGAACGCCGTTGGTGACCTTTTGGGTATTTTTTTTCTTTTTCTGTCCATTTCATTACTTACTTATGGTGGAATAAATAAAGGTGTGAATTAGCAGATCTGTTTTATGAATTCACGAGTAGTTACGTTTGTGTGTATATCTGGGCGCTGCATCTCGACTCAGTTGTATAATATTCCGTATTAAAAATTCTGTTTTATCCATGTATTGCCGGCCGTTTAATAGAATATTTACCCATTAGTGGGTTGTAAAACGACCCCACGTAACCTTAACCATATTGTCTGGAGTGAAAATTTTTTGCTGTATGGTTGACACTCGGCGATAAGAAGAATGTTGGAAGTGGTGTGTATTGTACTTTTTTTCTTGCTTTTGAAATTATTGTTGTTAATCTGTAATAAGGTCGTTCATAGGCTATTTTAGTTTTTTTTTTTTTTTTTTTTTTTTTTTAATTGACGTTCTAGCATTTGGTATTTGTGGTTTGGATGAAGAGTGCTCTCTGAAACTATCGGAGAACGCAATATTGTGAATTTTTATTTGTTTGAATAGTGCTTCATTATAAATTAATAAAAAAAGGTTGAAAATTAAACTGAAAAATTATTCTAATAAGAAAATATTTGCTCAGAATAGTTCATAAAATTGTCGTTATCTCATAATTATCACAGCCTTTAACCTTGAAAAAAATCGACGTAAACGAGATGTGAATTTTCACATGGATCTCACCTAATGTTTTTAATGCCGGATTAGTTTTGTAAAAGCCCTACGTATTCGAATTTGGTGTTGAGAGGAAAATATGTAACACTTTATTCAGTTTTTCGAAATCAACTACCTCAATCGGTGGCTCTTCGATGCAGTTTAGCCATGGGGGGTAAAATTCCCAATTTAGCTCGCTGTTTTGAAATAAAATTGTCAACTCTCTAAAGACGGAAAATTTAACAAGCAAAAAAAAATGAAAAAAGCTCATAAATTATCTAGATTTTTCCAACTGAGATTGGGTCAGATAGTGGTACATCCTCCCGCCCACTTGAAGAATCCATGTCCTCAATATTGATATTAATATATGAATACCTTTTCAGAAATGTGTTCAGTTCAGTATTGAATTTTTTATTGGAGGAGAAAAGAAATGTTTATCATTATTCTGTATTATTTACATGTAGGCTAACGTACAGAATGGCAGTTTATTAATGAGGATTGAAAATATAGTTCGTATTTGTCTCTGATCTGAAACTCATTTATTGGGAACAAAATGGGTCGTGCGGTAAATTTCTAAGTAGTATTTTCAATTTTTTACTTTTGTTGTCGTTCTGTTCATCATTCTTGAAAAACAATACATTTTTAGAGATAAATTTTTACCGAACTAAATTTAAAATTTTTTATTTATCTTGACAGTGGTTTGTTTTGAAACTCTGCTCTCCTCATTCTTAGTCTCCAAAAGTATATAGAAAATCAAGCAGTTTCCTTTTTTTTTTTTTGTCCAAAAAGGTCTACTTTCGTCAGCCTACCATTTAAAGGAAATCATGACGGATTCTGAGTTAATAGACACACGTGAACCAGTTTATTCAGCTCGTTGTTAATTTTTCCAAAATTAGATCATTTTGTAGGTGATGTTTTTGAAATTTCTATCCTTACTTTAAAAAATACCAAGATCGAAAATTCGTATGTGCAGATAAAATTCTTACGTACCTATTATCGAATTTTTATGTGTTTTCTTTCTACATTTTCAACGCAGTTAACATTTTCTCTCAAATAGGGTTTCAAGAGTTGTAATACAATATTCATTATTAAACTAAACGAAAATTTGAAAGTGTTTCGTTCGATGATTTTTTAGTCAATTAATCATTGGCAGAGGTTCGTTTGAAAATTGTAAATTATCAGCCCTGTGATGTCTAAGATCAAAATAGGACCTTTGACGGTGTATCTTGAATTTGCTATTATTTATTTAAGTTATTCCTATTTTAGAATATTTAAACGTAGTATTTGCTCGGTAATATGCATGCGTTTTTCTTCACACGATTGTGAATACACCGCATTATTGTATTACGTCCATTTTCTGCACGACTGTAGTTTATTATTATCTTGTATTCTTCTTATTTTTTCTATTTTGCATGAAATATTTGTTATTTCTTTGTTTCTTTCTTAACCAACTCGTTCTTTTGAGGAAGGTAGACTAGAATTTTATTATAAGAATTGTATAATAGTGAGTTCGCTCTTACTCTATGATAGGATGGAGACTAACTGCAAAATTGTATTTTGTTTAAATGAAGGTTAATTAGAATCAAGTAAGTTAATTTTATCCGGCTATTGTACCAACGGTATTCAATAGATAAATAGTTATTAGTTGATCCACAAAAGATGAAATCACAAGTTCAAATCATTCTCATCTGAATATGATCATTCGTATCTTGCCGGACGTGTGAATTCGTCGTGAGAAGATAATGAAACTGTAGGTTTGAAAGTTCTCAGATTTCGTCCAAAGGTATAGTACGTAGTGCTGAAAACGTATTATTGCTGAACTTTAGCTAAGGAGCAAACGTTGTTGGATTGGCTTTTGAAAAGAAAAATCTATGTTTGTGTGAAGAAACTGTTTCCAGTGTTGAAAAGTTTAATCAAATGATGAAAATTATTCAAAAACTTTTATGAATATTCTCGTTCCCATTAAACTCTAAAAGCGTAAATTCTTTGCCTACTTTGCTTCTTTTTTTTTTTGCATGCTTATGTATATTATTTATTTATTCTTTTTATTTCGTTAAAAATGGCTCTTTTAAGATTATTTGTGCAGGCTTGGGTGTATTTATTTTCTTCGTCTTTCTCTCATAACACTACTGTTGATTAAACGTTACTGCATAAATTAAAATTATGTCGTTACTGACATCTCTTAGTAGGTATTAATTATTTTAATGTATTTAAACAATTTTCTCAATTTTTTTCTCTTTGTTTGTATCTCTGTGAATATTGTGCAAAAAATATGAAAAAATCTTTTCAAAGTAAGCTATTTGCTGCAAGAAGATTGAAGTTGTGTATAATTTATATAACCAAAAGTCGTTTTTTTGGGCATTACGTATCTCTAAATAGTGACATATAATTCGCTATTCGGTCGAAGTGATGCTACATAAAAGTACAATTTGGTGAGTTGGTGAAAAACTATCGAATACTTTTTCGCCTTGCACTGATTTTGCTACAGGAGAACGTGGAAAAAAAAAGTGTTTTTTGATGTTTCGTGACTAGAAGATTTTAGTCGCTCACAAAAATCATTTACCTATGTAGAATAATTGTGTTAAATGAAATGCCATTTTGATATGTCCAATGTTTATGTCGCCATAAAATGAATGTGATTAATTTCTGGACGAAAAAAAGTTTTCAAAAATCATTCTATATTTTATAATATGTTTAACACAAAATTAGGTTGAAATATCCGATACAAGGAAGGCCTGTGGTGAAAAATGTTTTCTCTCTTTCCACGTTTCGTGCGAGTTGGCAATTTTCGTCAAAGTTCAACTTCTTTCTGAAAACACGGAATGTCAAGAACGTGGCAAAACTACTGTAACAGTGCCCATGTTCAGTCTTGAGTACTGGTTCTGTTCAAATCCAACTCTAGCTGAGCCCGAATTGAAAATATCGTCAATTGATCGAGTGCTCCGGCAAAGCTAATTTGAAAAAAAAAAAAAGTAAATTTAATGTGAGCAGAAATTTGTTAATGTCCCCAAAAGAATTTAAAGACTTTTCACGTAAGTTAATGGTTGTAAAAAGATAACTATTTTTAAGAAATAAAATTGGATCTTTTAGTTATGCTATTCCAGTAGTGTTGATCATTTGGCGAAAAGAATGTAAAACAAAATGATCTAGTAAATATGTTAAATTTAGCTACATTTTTTTTCGAATTTCAAATGATTTTTACGCCGATTGTATTCATTTAATAGATTGGATAATTAATTCTGGTGTAGTCTCATGTTTGAGAGAGATGTTCTTGAAAGCTATCAGAACACAAGTCAAAATAAAACGGTGTTAATTTTTCTTCGAGTCGTATAAATTAAAATTTTTTTTGTTGAATTTTACACATTCGTACTGTTTCTAATAAGCGTTACGTTTCGAAGCGGATGGAAAAAAATTTTATCACACCGACGTAACATGAATTCTTTTGAAACTTATTTTTATCTAACGAAATTCAGAATGTGTTCTCTAAACCTGTATTCTACCTGTCGCCTAAACCTAATCTTCGAAACAGAACCAGATGCTCAAGGTGAACTTATAGTTTTTCGGAAAATTGCTGGAGTCTGACGATTTAGCATCGCTGGCGAATAATTTAATAATTTTCTCTAACGAAATTATAACAACTGCGGCGAGTGTCTGTTAGAGGGAATTAATTTTTTTTTACGCCTCTAATGATTAATAACGTCGTTATAAATTCGAGGAATACTTATAAATAGAAGAAATACTCGAGGAAAAGTCTTGCTTGAAATACTGTTGATATTTGCTCTTGAACAAATTCACTCGATGATTAACATTTTGTTGAGAAAGTATCGATTATTTTTCACGAAATTGTTTTTTAGTGTTTGTCCGCTATTTAACGAGGGAAATTGAAGAATACTTTTGATAGCAGTGGGTCGACATTTTTTTTGCATTTTACTGAAAAAGAAAATGGATTGTGAACGTCCGTTGTCTATTAATTTAAGTCGCTTTTTAATTTGAACTTTCCAAACTTTTCTTTTCCCGAATTTTTATTAATTTTTATTTTCGATATGAATTTTTAAGGTTAAATTAAAATTTTTTTTTCCTTCAGAATAGCTTAGTTGTTATGTGAAAAAACGAATGATTGGCGGCAGTCAGTATTTTTCATGTATTTTGTATTTTTTGTCCTTATGACGTGAATAATTAGTTTTTTGAAAATGTAAAATTGTTTCATGTTGTAAAGAAAAAAAGTATTTTGTCAATCATTAAATTGACTTTTTATATAATTTATGGATTGTATGTTGAAATATTTACGAAAAACTGGATACAGAATTGTCCGCATCAAAATTGGGTGGTGGGAGGAGGAATCAATTACTTTGAATATTATTTGACAATTGATTTTTTATTCTACTTGCATTTTTGTTGGAGTTATATATCATGAAATTGTTTGCAAAAAAGTTTAAGAAATTTTCTTTTTGCGATACCCAACCAAAAAATACGTTTTTAATGCCTCTTGACTGAATAAAAAAGTAGCAAATTTTAATAGGATGCGAAAAAATATTGTTGAGCGCGTGCGGGCTTCTGAGTTAACTTCCTCGCACGGTTCGATCATTTTTTTGCAAGGTCGACTACTTAGTAAGTTTTTTTTTTTTTAAATAGAATTATTAAGTTAATTATTTGAGTCTAAAAATTGTTTTGAGTCACTTTTTTGGGTTTGTGGGAGTGACAGGGGTGCGAAGATTTTTTGTATGTAAAACTAAAATTAGCAAAATCAACTACTTTTCGCGCTTATATTACAAATAACTATTTGAATAGTGGTAAATAAAAAAATGTTGAAAATTTGGAAGCTTTTTCCAATTTTCCATGAGTTAAGCCGAGCAACGAACATACTTGAGTTTTCATGTAATTTTACTTGGTGTTAATTCTTGTGCGTGTAATGGCAATGGCTCAATTAGTTCGCGTTGTTTCTAATTTTTATTGAAATTTTTTTACTATCTTAAATTTTAAGAACAGACCAAATTTTGGTTCAGAATATCAGCGTCCGCCAGCCGACTACGTGTCGGGAGTTTTCACTTCGAGTAGCTCTTTCAATTAAATTAAGTAGATTTTTCGTAAATTAAACTAGCAAATTTTTTGGACTCGAAAAGTTCCAGCTATGTAGTTTACTCTTTGTGCAGGAATCAATAATAAAAGCTCTTCCGTAACACGTAAAGCTATCTCTATCGGTTACTGCCGTTAGAACTACCTACAGTTTACTGTTCGCTTTACGTAACTTTATATATTTTTGACATTTGTTGGTTAGTTTGACGGTTATGTGCCTATTTCAAATCATTCGTGACATTTTTGGTTACGTGCTTTTGGTTTTGAAAATAAAATTCAATTTACTAATTTGTTACTTTCTTTGAACCTTTATCGGATATATTTTTATTTTTTTAGGGGAATTAATGTTGAGACACTTATTCACGGCCAGGGCTTCTGTCTCCAGTTGCGTTAAAAATTTGTCCTCTTCTTTGTGGATGGGAATTAATTGAATTTTATTGCTTCGTAATCGTTTCGAAAAACAGCGTGAATAATAATTCCTTGTTTATTCTCGCATAAATTCACGCATGATCTTCAGGTTGGGTAGTCAAAAAAATAATATACTTAGTAAAAAAAAAAAAAAGAAACGATAGAAATTAAATAATATTCCCTTTGCTCTGAATAGAGAATTACACGTACGTACGTACAAACTTCTAATAATTCGCAATGTCAATTATCGAGTGGGTGTCAACAAATGTTATTTCAAAAACCAATTTTTTTTATTTCATTATTTTTATTATTATTATTATTATTATTATTATTATTCACAAATAGAAATGGCAGACGTTCGTATAACACCAAGGTGGGGGTCTATCATTAGGCAGTTTGGTTTAATGATATTATAACTCTTCGTTGGTCGTTCTTTATTTTTCTTCGTACTCTTATGATAATAATTTTCTTCACGAATGAAAATATACACACTAACGATGATGATGATGGACCTAGTGAACTTATATTGTACTTTCACCGTAACGTATAGCCCAAATGTTTCTTTTTTTCTCTTCCTTTACCGTTTTTTTCTTAAATTATTAATTTATTATTTTTTTTTTTTTCAATTTGAACTCGTGTCTTGAATTAATTTTTGTACGATTCACGAGTTTAAAATGGTATACACACTATACCTACTTTTTTCTTCTCTTCTTCATTCTTTATACTTCGTGCTAACGAATATTTTCATTATTATATACATTATTAAATCTGTATTTTTTCTCTTTCTCTCTCTTTTCATTCTCTCTTTCCGTCTCTTTCACTCGCGATTAAAGAAGTGAGACAAGAAGCCGTTCAACAAGCGCTGGCTGCGATGCAAAATCAACCCAAACCATCTCTACCGATGCCATCGAAACGCACATCTGTAATGGCTAGAAGTCCAGACCGTGGAAGACATGGAAGCGGTAAGTTTTTCTTCTCCTTTTCTTATTGTACCTACCCGGTTTGCATTTATGCTGCTAAAAAAAAAAAACGAGAAGAATGAAGTATTAGAAAAAATAAAAATAAATAAATAAAGTATCAACTCACATCACTAAACATAATGCTGATAACGCTGAGTAATGAAATTAATCTTCTCTCACTCCAGGGGTCTCCTTCGGTCTCGTCGCATTTTTTCCTCATTTTTTTTCCCATTTTATTTTCTGTGGGCAATGTAAAGTCGTGAGATGGACGACTTTTTTTTTTTTGGAAAAAATGTTCTTCCATCATTCCAAATGTGTGGTGTTTTTTCGTGTGTAATTTCTAATTTGAATATTATGTAAGTTAAAAAAATACTTTATCTGGCGTGTAAATCAAAAATTGGTCGTTATGTCTTCATTTGCATGCGTTGTGTTTCATTAGCTATGTGTGTGATGGTACCACAGTTGTTTGGAGGATGGGTTAGAGTCATCATCCGATTATCGTGTTTAGTGTTCCTATACACGTTCCTACATCTATTTATTTCCTTTATTTCTTACTGTTTTTTCTACCTTTGTTTCTCCACGCTATTTTCTTTTTTTTTTATTCTTCTCGTTCTTCTTTTCTCCTTCTCCAGTTAAATCAGCGTGGGCTAATTTTTACGTAATGCATGCAAATGCAATCCTCTGTAAAACACTTTAGCTATGTCCATTCAGGTGTAACTGCACTCGTGTATTCGACTGTGTGACTGAATATTAAAAATATGCGAAATTTTATTACCTCTGACAGGGTAGATATACAAGATGTTATAGGGTACCTTGTTCTCTGGAGGATGTCGTGTGGTGGACTTTAGAACAAAACAAGTTCAATGCTGCGACGCTCTTCTTTCTTTTTCTTTTTTTCACCTACTCCTCGGGTCCATATAGTCGGAAGATGACCAATGACCTTATGGCTGATGGAACGCGTTAGTTGGGTAGTTTTTGTTAAATTCGTCAGTGTGATTTTTCCTCCCTTCTCCGTGTGTACGATGGTTATTGGTCATATTTTGAGATAGAAACGAGAATCGTCGTGGTGGCACTAGTGCTGGTTGACGTTTCATGTTGGCGTGGTTGTCGTACTTCTTTTGTGAATTCCGATATCGTATACTTTAGGTATCTTAAGTCAAAGTAGTCGCCCTCTGGTGACCCATTCGTTAAACATGTTAATTTCAAGATTATGTACTGTTTTTATCATTCAGAACATACACTGTTTATCGACGTAGTGAAATAAAAATCAATCACACTCGACGGATGTATATTTGGGAACTGGCATACATGAAAAATTAGGACAATGAGCTAGGTAGAAAAATGAGATTAGAGACGAGTGCAAAACCAGTATTTGAAAGATATCATTGTTCAAAAATGACGAGCTGAATAAGATAAGAGTACGCACGACATACTCCCCCGGATGAACTATTGTTCATTAGCGTCCGGTAATTTAATAAGCGAAAGAATATCAGTACAACGTAACTTTCCTTTAAGTATAATGGTAACAGTTCTGATAAAACCATCCTGGTCAGGATGCACAGCTTCGACCCTAGCTAAGGGCCACTCAGTCGGCGGAGTTGGCAATTTTACCAACACAATTTGACCCACTTGAACATTCTTCTCACGGTCAATCCACTTCTCCTTTCATTTGAGCATGTTCAGATAATCGGCTCTCCAAATTTTCTAGAACCCATTTAAGATGGAGCGCACGAACTTGTAGCGTGACATTAGTGGTAGTTTGGCTTGAGTATCTTCGGGCTCCGGTTTGTGTAATTGGTATGGAGATTATCCAGTGAGAAAATGATTAGGTGTGAGGACGAAATCTTCGTTCTCTGAGCTTGAACGACGGTAGCACAATGGCCGCAAATTCAAAACAGCTTTGATGCGGCTGAATACCGTCACGTATTCCTCAAAATTCAACGGCTGATCCAAAATCACACGTTTTAGATGAGATTTTGCAGCTTTTACAGCGGCCTCCCAAAGGCCGCCTCAATGAGGTGAGCGTGGCGGGTTAAAATGCCACTCGATTCGACGAAGTCCCACGAAATTTTGTATTTGTTTGTCGGAAAAATCTAGGTAGTTTTTTGCACCGATGAAATTTGTACCACAATCAGAGTACAAAGCAGCAGGCAATCCGCGACAAGCGATGAAACGGTGCAAAGCCATAAGAAAAATCGTAGACGAGAGATCGGACGCAGTTTCAATATGCACTGCGCACGTGACCATGCAGACAAATATACAAGCGTATACTTTATTGAATTTTGTGGTGCGATGTCCGAGGCATTTGCAGTTGAATGGTCCACAAAAATCAATCCCCGTATGAGTGAAAGGTTGGCTGATTTTCACTCATGCGGCGGGTAAACGGCCCATAACTTGGTTGTAGGTTTCAGCCTTGAATCGAAGATAGACGAGACATTTACGGATTCTCGATTTAATTAACTGATCGATGCCGCTAATTGGATAGAATTTGGCCAAAATAAATCGCTGAATGAAGTCCTTGTTGGTGTGACAAAAACTGGCGTGAAAATGGTCGATGTAAATTCGAAAAAAATGGCAATTTTTCGGGAGCACGATAGGGTGTTTGTGTGCATAGGAAAACTCGGAGTTTTGTAGATGGCCCGTGACTCGAAGTAACCCATTTTTGTCGATGAATGGGTCAACTTGACGCAAACTGCTTTTGCAGTGGATAGGTTTGGACTGGCGCAATGCAGCAAGTTCAGGAGCGTAAGCATGTTTTTGAAAAATATGAAGAGCTGCGGTACAAGCGCTGCTAAAGCAGGCGGATAAAGAAGTATCTGAAAAATACTTATCTTTAGGCAGCCGAGTTGAGCGCCACCTGCGCACCCAAAGAATAACTCGGCCAATAACTGCAATAAGGCGGTTGTAATTAGAAAAACGGCTAAGAATTGACTCAGGCTCGTGATTGGCCACTTGATGACAAACTTTTGCGACCTTCTTCTCTTCGATGGTGGTGTTAAATTGGAGCGTTGAACCTGTAAGTCTAAAAAAATTAGTAGCGAGTAAAAATGATGGCCCATTGGACCATAAATTCGAATTAATGAGTACTTTTGCGGATACTCCACGCATCCCCAGATTGGCTGGGTTGTCCTTGGTTCCAACATAGGACCAGTGTTCGAAGGGGAAAACTGCGGCAATTTTCTGCACTCTATTTTTGACGAATACGTTCCAGTGATGCTCAGGTTTAGCAAGCCATGCTAAAACAACCTCGGAATTGCAAAACAGGAAAACGTCCTGCACATGAACGCTCAGAATGTTCATGACTCGGCTGCAGAGTTTGGTGAGAAGTAGTGCGCCTTGCAGCTCTATCCTTGGAATAGTCAGAGCTTTTGGTGGCGCAACTCTCGTTTTGGCACAAACGAGACGACAAAAAACTTCGTCATTGGCTGAGAATTGTCGCAGGAAAATGCAGGCACAGTAGGCTTTATCAGATGCATCGCAGAACCCGATGGGCTGACAAGTGGTACTGGTGGTGGTGACACAGGGTCGTGGAACGCAGAAGTCGGACAGCTGTGGAATCTCGATCAAGTACTCTTGCACTTCCTGCGAGAGAGTGTCGGAGACAGAATCGTCCGAGTTGACACCTTCTTTCCAGACTTTTTGAAGGAACAGCTTGGCTTTGACAGTGAATGGCGAAACTAAGCCCAATGGTTCAAAAATTTTGGATATTTCCGACAATATACGGCATTTGGTTGTTGGTTGCATGCAGCGCACATTATCAGACACTCGAACTCGAAGTGTCTGAAGTTGGCTCCCAAAAGAGCCCTAAAATTGAAATTGCCAAATTGGTGTGACAATTTGGTTTCTACCATTTCAGCGGGAATGGTAGCCGATAACTCGGGCGAGTTAATTTGGTACTTTAGAAGCTGGAACCCCACAGTGGCCAAGTTGTCGTGGATGTTTTGGTGCAGTTGTTCAGCTTCTTCAACAGTGTCACACCCAGTTAGTAGATCATCCATATAGAAGTGGCGCTTGATCGCAGTAGCCACAGCTGGGTGGTCAGCAACGATCATTTCTGCCACTCGTTTAAGGCAGCGAGTGGCCAAAAATGATGCTGACGCAGTGCCATAGGTGACAGTGTTGAGTTTGTGTATTTGGCAACTGCCTAATCTGGAGATGGGTGCCAAACGATTTTCTGATGAACACGATCATCAGGATGCACCCAAACATGACGATACATTTTCGAAACATCAGCTGTAAAGGCAACAGCATAACTGCAAAACCAAACCAAGGCATCAAATAGGTCCAGCTGCAGCTGTGGGCCTACCATCAAAACGTCATTGAGTGAGAAATTTGACGCTGTTTTGAAGGAGGCATTGAAAACAACTCTTGTGGTTGTAGTTGTACTGGTAGGCTTCAGTACAGCATGATGTGGTATAAAATAACCACTTCCATTGGATTCGACTTTTGTCATATCACCTAGATCGACGTATTCGGTCATAAACTCGTTGTAAGGAGCTCCCGTAGTCGCATTTTTCCGGTTCTCAGAAGCCAAAAAATGTGCAGTTGCAGCGGCACAATTTGGCGCTAATACCGACGGAGACGTTTTGAAAGGCAATTGCACCTTGAATTGCCCGTTGGTATCTTGGGTGGTAGTTTGTTGGAAATGCTGTTCACACTGGTCAGCATTGCAGTTGGACTTGTCTGAAGGTGACACGTTCTCAACTTCCCAAAATCGAGACAGCTGGGCATCAATATTCATTATCGACTGCTGGGTGGTGAGAAAGGAAACACGCTCTTTGGACTGAACTGCTGGAAATTTCCCGATTAAAGTCCAACCAAACTGTGTGTTGCGCAATGTCAGTTGCTCGATTTGGTTGGATTTGTTGATCTTGCACAGCTCAGAGAACTCTGCGCCCAGCAGGATATCGACACTGTCGATAGTAAGCGACAGCAAGTAAAATGCAGGATCGGCTAGCTGGTAATTTTTTAGCTCTCGGAATCGATCTGGGCACTCCTTCCACGAAACAGAGTTGACGATGTAACATATGGCAGCGGCTGGAATCACTTCCACTTCTATCTCAATTTCAAATGAATTGAGTCGTGACGCAAGGCGCAGCTTACAGCTGTGGGAAGCGTTGAGATTATCAAACCCAACACTGTGAACTGGATCACTATTGTCAATTTTCGTAGTTGGCAATCAGAATTTTCTAACAAACGCATCAGAAATTAAAGTAGGTTGCAAACAATCGTCGATTAACATTCGCACTAACCCACTGACCTCTTTGCATTCAAAGCACACTAAAGCGCTGGGCAGCACAATGAATTTTTTGGCAGATGACACTGCAACGTTGGATGAAAATTTTGCTTCAGAATTGGCGGTTGACGCTGCTGGAATAACGGTGTTAGCTTTTGGAGTAGGGGCTGCGAGAGTATGAGTGGGTTTGGACACATCCGGTAGATGCAAAAGCATGTGCTGTACCTTGGCACAATTTTGGCACCTTTTTGGCGACGGACACGCATTGGTTGTATGTGCTCGAGAGAAGCAGTTTACGCACATTTTATTGGCTCGGACTAAGTTCAGCCTCTTGCTAGGACTGCGACTTTTGAACGCATTGCAGTTGATTAGCAAGTGCTGCTCCTTGCAGATGATGCAGCTGGATTTTGCAGTTAAATAGGACTGCTTGGATTCAGCAGGTTTAGGAGCTGCTGGGGGTTTTGAGGTAGGATTGGTAGTTGGCATTTCCTCGAACTTGCGCACTTCAATGTTGTGCGCACGGCTTTTGCAAAACTTGAATAAATTTTTATTTGCGAAATACGTAGCATTATCGACAGTTTGGTTATCGAAATTGCTGCGTGTCTTGGGATCTAGCCTGGTGTACATCATGTACGCTAGAATTGGTGACCAGTTGTCCGGGTTGACGCTACAAATACGCAGGCCACGCATGGCACTGTCAAATTGATCAACGAGTAGGCGAAGATTGGAATCAGATTTTAGCTTTTCAGCTGCAAACAAATCGTTGAAAGGGTATGTATAATGAGGCGTTTGTTGTCATATTTGGCGATGACACAACTCCAAGCCTCCTTATACCCATCCTCAGAAACAGCTAAATTGGCCAAAGTGGAGGCAGCCTCGGCTACTAGGCTTTCCTTCAAGTAGTGCATTTTTTGGACTGACG
Organism: Ericerus pela; assembly: GCA_011428145.1. Taxonomy (NCBI): domain Eukaryota; kingdom Metazoa; phylum Arthropoda; class Insecta; order Hemiptera; family Coccidae; genus Ericerus; species Ericerus pela. The sequence goes on along the minus strand of WOFM01000324.1, from coordinate 46,960 downwards.
GTATATTGTCGTCATTATGCACTAGATTTTCGTAAAGCACCTTAAAATCGAGAAACTTACAAAAATCACCATTGAAGGTCGGAACGTTTATTTTTGGCAGCTTGGCAGACGACGAATAGGATTCGACTGCTACGGAGGCGTTGAGAGAGTCTCGTTTAGAATGACCCTCGAATTTACTTTTGGCAACATTGCAAACATTTATGGCTCGGTCAATGGTGGTGAATTGTGTGTCACGTTCACGCAGCTATTCATCCTCCAACTTGGTTTTGGCAGCTTCCTTCGGATCCAGAAGCTCAGAGTACTTGAAGTACATTTCGTCGAATTTTTTCTTAGTTGCCGCAATTGACATTCTAAGGGTGTCTAACTGCTCGACCACTTCGAGAGTTACGGTGGATTTGATCAACTTGTTGATGTCATCGACGATGCAGGCGTAATCCCTTTTCATGAACCGGCGGGTCCTTTCCAGGGCTTCCTTTGTGGTCATGATGATTGTAAGGAATCAGCTAGGCTAGGGGGGTGGGGGTGCAAATCTCACAACAGATAGACGCAAACAAAAATGAGCTATGAGAGGGGGGCGCAAGCTCCACTTCATAGCACTTCACTCCGGCACTGTCACATATTTTAATAGGTTTTTAATGCGCGAATGAACAAGAGAGAAAAAAAAAATTCCTGGTTAAAAACTTTATCCGGCCCGAAGGACCATGTTTATCGATGTAGTGAAATAAAAATCAATCACACTCGACGGATGTATATTTCAGAACTGGCATACATGAAAAATTAGGACAACGAACTAGGTAGAAAAATGAGATTAGAGACGAGTGCAAAACCAGTATTTGAAAGATATCATTGTTCAAAAATGACGAGCTGAATAAGATAAGAGTACGCACGACATACACAATCAAAGATTTTGAAAGCAATTACACGAAAACCATTAGTGGTAGAAAGCTGAAATGTTTAGGAGACATCTACACAGATTATCTGAAGATTCCCTGAAATTTTGGCTGAAATCGCATCTTTATTTTTCAAGATATTGCTATAATTCTGTTCAAATGGTGTGATTTTAATGATAAGAATTCACAGTTGAAGAATATGAACAGAATTTTGGCGATATCTCGAGAAATAACTATACGCTTTCAGCCAAAATTTCAGAGAATCTTCAGATAACATATGTAGGTGTCTCCTAACATTTTCAGCTTTCTATCACTTTCAGTTTTTGTATACTTGCTTTCGGTAACTTTGATTTTGTATGTTTTCAATATTAAAAAACTGTCCATTATCCCAAAATCAACAGCGCTAGTGGCACAGTCTAGCGGGGACTTTATATCCCAATAATACGAGCAATAATTGTATGTACGTACCATTTTTGGGTATGAAAAAACGATCTAGATAGGTCCTAAGTTTGAGAAAATTCGTTGAACAAAAATATAAGCATTTTCAGCTATCTATCGTGCAGTAAGCGATAAAAACGAATGATAAAAAAATTATCTTGGCTAAAAGTCACGGATAAATAAGGTTTTATTAGCGAATTTTGCTAGGCCTTGGCTGCGTATAATTATTACGATATATGACTAATAAGGGTAATGAGATTAATATTGCAGTCTTAATTTTACTTTCGAGATATGTTAAAAAAATATATTTCTGAAATTTCTCAGCTTTAATTAAATTGACATAATTTTTTCTAATTTACACATCCGATTCTCGGTGAACCAGCTAATACTCAAAACGAGTTGAAATTATATTTAGCTTTTACAGCCCCTGGCAGGGATGTCGTGATGTGGGTTTTATGCAACGATATCGAAAAAAATTACTTGTATCCGACGAGTGTTGTTAGTTCTACCAGCTTGGGTGAGGCGTTTGTTTTCAAATGATTCAGTGAATCATGCAAAGTGGTATAGAAATATAAGTCTCAGTTATCAGATTTTTTTATCATTAGAGTTAAAGGAGATTTGAGAGTGGGAATTTTTCACTTTTCAATTTACATTTACCAAAAAATTAAGTACTCTAATTTATTTTGTAGATTATTGATGTAATGTCGAATTTAAGTTGAATATTTTATGAAAAAATTTATTTCCCAAACAGATGATGTTAAAAATTATATTTTCAATACTCACAACATTTAATAGCAAAAATATAACTTTCCCTTTATAAACACATGAAAATTTTGCAATTTTTCAAACATAATAAAAAGCATTTGAGACCAAAATGCAGTACACAATAGTGACAAATATACTTCTTCCGACATGATGTATTTTCCTGATACGCAACATCAATTTCTTATGGTCTCGAATGCTTTTTATTATGTTTGAAAAATTTTTCATATGTTTGTAAAGGGAAAGTTATATTTTTCCTATTAAATGTTGTGAGTATTGAAAATATAATTTTTAACATCATCTGTTTGGAAGATAAATGTTTTATTTTGTGGCTTTTAGAGCTTCCTCAATAAAAAGCATTTAAAAAAAAAAAATTTTTTTTATGTTAATTTTATTTTATTTTAGTAGCCTAATAACATACTTTCTTCAAGTATAATTTTTCGAGGAAATTTTTCTTATTTTTTTTTGGACGTTCATATTTGGGAATTTTGGTCGATTTATCCGATTTGTTTTTCTTCTTAGGTCTGAACATTTTTAAACTTAAAATTTTAAATAATTTGTTTCCATAAGTTGGTAAAATTGGGAACCATTAATTAGGTATTTGCTGGCTACTTTGGCTCTTGAAGTACTGGTATACTGTGAAATTATGTTACTCGAGTAATCGAGTATCTAAGTTATGCATCATAAAATCTAAAATAAAATGAAGTCTTTCGATTCCCTAGAGAGAAAAAATTGCGAGTTAAAATTTATTGGCGAATAAATGTTTGAGAAACTCTCTCGTGTATTGCAAGTTGCGTTTATTCTACTATTTCAAATGGCGTAGACATTATGAAGGCGGAATTTTGTATTGCGGGTTGCGTTCATCACAAGTTAAAGCACGTGATTCTAATAGACGTTCTTTTTTTTGTCATTCCGAATCGTATTTATCGTTTATTATCAACAGTCTTGATTTTTAAATGATTTTGCAAATTTTCACTGACGTTCCTAAATGTTCCTAAATTATGACACTTCAACTTTTTTTTTTTTTTTTTTTAAAGAGAGAATTCTGAGGCAAAATAAGGCGTCTGCCCATAAATGAACTTGACTGTTTATAAGATGATGTCCGATTTGATTCATATTAGGTCACCCTATATTCCTTGCTAAATAGGTGTAGGATTTATGGTTTAATAGAAGTATTAATTTTGGAATTTTTTCATTAATTTCAAAATAATTGTATTGAAAATTAAATATGTTGTTGAAAGTACTTAGTTTTTTCATCGATCGATATTTCAGGAGGAAAGTAGTAGATTCTTCCTCTTATACTTGAATAGTGTTTGGTGTTTTTCTTTTTGTGTTTTTGTTCACCGTCCCTCTTTTAATTAATAATTAATTAAGTAATTTAGATATAGTAGGTATTCAACTTACGAACTGTTTTCCATCAAAAGGAATATTTATTTCGGCTGGAAATTTTTTAATTTTTTGACTGATAGAAAATTACGGGCATTCTCATGTAGATTATCCAGTAACCAATTTTAAATTCGAATTTTGGGAAAAAGTTAATTTTATAAATTACGCAAATTTAAAATTTAGTTGAGAAGTTCAAATGAAATTAAAGGAATGTGACCTTTATGGCTAAATAAAGTTAACCAAAGGACGTAAAAAAATTATAAATTTTATTGATTCTTTAATTTAGAAATATTATATTTTTTTATGATAATTTTGCATAAAAATTGTCTGGAGTCTACTTGCCTCTCTTCCTTCGGAGTATTGGATGTTGTCGACTTGGCTCAAGTTACTTATTGTTAACTTTTTCTCTTCCTACGGAAATGCTTCTAATTTTGTTTTATTCATTTTTTCAAAAGATTAACGCGTTGAAAGAATTTAATTGCCTTGTCTTTATGATGAAAAGTTCACGTCCAGAAATATCATTCGGAGGTTAAATTTCTTCACTATACTTCCATAATGTGACCGTAAACTCATAAACTTTGACTTCTAAAAATTTTTTTCAACAGTTCATGTAAACAAATTTCGCTTTTCCAAATAAAAATTTCTGTCTTTTTTCTTTTTTTTTTTTTTTTTTGATAATGCCTTGACGATTAAATTTTTTGCTGCTTCATCGTTGATGGGAGTTTAAATTGTTTATTTTTAGCTGTGAAAAGCTGAAGAAAAATAAAAAAGTTTGTGAAGAACAGTCAAGTCGATATTTTCAATTTATGCCATCTTTAATTTGATTCGTTTCGGATATGTAGTCTTAATATTGGTACAAGTGCATTAAGTAAAAAAATAAAAACAAAAATGAAAAACCATCAGCTCCTAACATTTTATGACTTCACTCAATAAAACCAGTTTTCATCTAATTAATCTACGACCATTTTAAGAATTGTATCACTGTTAATTGTCATTTTATTTCACGTTCAGTTCAGAAGAGGAAAGGGGAATCCATTAAAAAAGATACAAGAGTTAACTTTTTCGATTGGCTCGTATGTTCTAAACTTGTAGAGGTACCTATACACTTTTAGAGTTTTTTTTTCACTCTTTTCCTCCTTTCTAAATTATTATTATTATTATTATTATTATTATTATTATTATTATTATTATTATTATTATTATTAATAAATATACGTACCTATAAATCAAACCGTCTAGTAAGATTGATTATTTCATGATTAAGCGAAATGCATTTCACCGGTAAAATGTTAATCAGTTGCACGAATCTCGGTGTTACCTTCTCCACCGCAGCATTATGTGTTGCGAAGTTAGCTTGTTAAAGAAGAATGGTTTGAGAAGGAAAAAAAATCGGATACTAACGAAATATATGTTTTATTAGCTTCTAGTTCAGACGATGAAAGCGTTGGTGATAATAGCACTCCAGAACGTGATCGAATTAGAGTTTCACATACACCATCACAGTCGGATACCAGTAGCACCGGATCTTCTCGCGATAATCCGTCACAGCATCGACAGAATCAAAGACAAATAAGGTAGATATATATAATAATAATAATAATAATAATAATGATTATGGAATACGTAGATAAATATTTGCTTTTTACTTTTTTTTATTTTATTTTATATTTTTTTTATTTACTTACTTTGTTAATTTATTTATTATTATTACTCTTATTATTATTATTATTATTATTATTATTATTATTATTATTATTATTATTGTTTGTGCGCAAATGAATTCCTTTGTTGTTTCCATTTGACGCGCTGATATCGTAATTCTTGTAAGAAAAAATTAGACGAGAAGGTAGAAAAATGGAAAAAAAAAAAAATTCTTGTTACGGTCGTAGGATGGCCTGAGAGCATTTTTCGTTTGAAAGGTGAAAGTTAACCTTTGCGCCTTTCTCATTATACGGTTCGTGTTTCTGAGCTATCGAGAACGATCAATTTGTGTTAAAGAGAATTGATCGCAAGGCCGGATCTGTGGAGCAGATTATTATTTCCGGAAGGAATTATAATTACTGCTCAGATTGATTGTTATGAGTGAGCGAGAAAGAGAGAAAAAAAATGTACCACCAGAGTGTAGGACCAACAAGAATGATTTTGTTGTTGTCAAAGAGGAGGGGAGTTAAAAGAAAGCTAATCATCGTATATATTAACTAGCTGCTCGCTCTAAGTGATGCAATCAATTCCAGAATTGATTATTCCACTTGCTAAGAGTAGTTAGCTTTTTTATAAGTATAGAATTTCTTCCTAGTCGTATACATATGTCTGTCCTTCATATCTCTCTCTCACTCGTGCCTATAAATATATACTTGCATGTGGTGGATTTTTGGTAAATATTTTCGAGCAAATTTCTTCGTCATATGAGAAGATTGGTGCGTGTGTTTTCATAATTTTCAAATTTTTATTTAGTGGGGAACAAGGCCTTCCAAACCCCCCTTTTTTCTTTTACCTTACCTCACGTAACTGCACACAATATAAAAAAAATTTATAAAAAAAAATTATCCGTTTCATGACTAAGAAAAATAACTGATACCATTTTCCCATTTATCACCCGATTTTGTGCCTATTGGTTCAGTAGTTTTCGAGAAAACTAGAGAATAAAAATTCATTTAAAAATGGTTTTTCCAGTATTATGAGAAAATGATGAAAAGGATTGGGATGAAATTTTCAACAAGGTATATGTATCAAGTGATTAATATGGAAGTTTTAGTTACATGAATTTTGGTCATGTTTGACGATCATTTAATTTTCGTTGATATACGCTGTGACTAGAATCGAATACAATGTATTTACCTAAGATTGTTGATGGATATTTTACGATCAGTGATGAACAATGCCCGGTCAGTGTGTATAATTTTTAACTTTGACCAGTCATTGCACATAATGACCTATTAAAATTTGCTAATGTATGAAATAGGTCTGAAATGTTTCAATTTTTACTAAGAAAACCTAAAACATTATTATAATAATTCAATCCATCTGTTTTTACCACAATTAGTTCAAGTCCTACCTTTGCATTTTGAGCAGTTAACATACAAAATAAATCCAGTCTGGTGCCATCAGTCTGGACCCACTCCACATTATTTTTTTAGTAGCTACAATAGTTTGTCCAACCCTTACTATGCAATCAGTATGGAGACACCTTTATTTTTTCCCCTTATTTTGATAACCCCATCTCAATTTTAAAAATATTTATGTCATTCCAGCATTACTTGCGCTCATCGAGACCTTTTCATTAATAAAGAAGAGAATATTAGAATAAGGAAAAGAAAAGTAAAGATGGGTCTTGACTAATTTCATCAAAAGGGATGGAAAAAATGGTTAGAATTGTAAAAAACTGCAAAGAAATTTACTCACAGACTGAAAAAATGAACATTTCCAGAGTAAAGATTGGCCTGACTGATAGCGCAGCATTGAAAATTCTTCTCGAATCAAGTTCTGAAAAAGTGTTCACCACCCAATTTTTACCAATGTTTTACGCGTGAATTGTATGAGAAGGGGTAGATAATGATGGTAAAAAAAATGAAGGAGAAAAAGTGATGAAAAATAAAGTAGAGGTGGTAATGTTGTTTCGTTGTTTATGGAATGAATACGAAAATTAAAGAAAACAAAAAAATGAACAACTTAATTTTAAGTAGATTTTTTAAAGAAAACCTGCTCATTATGCTTGACGCGGTATTAGCCCACAGGGTTGGAGGTGGGTACGTTTTTCATTTCAAGACCTCAAGAAAATTGTAGCACCAATAACTCAAATACACACGCACCCACACGCACGCACGCGCGCGCTGGCACCACGATAGATAAATAGATTTAAGTCAATTTCTTGTTTCCACAGTACAGGTCGCAATTTTTGTCCGAGAATCACAAAATTTGGTACGAACATTTGTACTAATCTAAGGATCAAACCTATTGATTTTGGTGTGGATCGTGCAGATGGTATTTCCGGTACCACCATTTTTGTTTTTATTTTGGGTATAAATTGCTCAATTTTTCACCAATAGCCACGAAATTTGGTGTAAATATTTATTTCAATTCATTGTAGTATGCTACCATTTTTAGCGCACATTGGCCAGACGTATTTCTGGTAAACGTTTTTTTTCCTATTTTTTTTCCCCAATTTGCATGAACTTTTTTCTTTACAAAAATTAACCACATATTCACCTTTTTTTTTTTATTTCATAACTTTATAATATTTCTTTGATTTTATTTTAAATTGTATAATTATTTACCATACTTTATCATCTTAATTAATTTTTCATTTTTTCGAAGAATAATGTTTTTAAATTTCACGTCTAATATTTCATCAGCAGCTAACACATTTCATACAATCATAACTTACCATTAACGTATATTAATTTACAGACAATTAATGTGACCATCAAAATTCATAATTCTTTTTCTCAAAAACCTATTTTTTCTATCGAGGCTTGCTGCGCAAGAGTTTTTTAAAATTTTTATTCATTTTTAATGCCCTCATGTCATTGTTGCAAAGTGTGAAACCTTTGAATTTTTTTTTTTCTCAAATAATTTAATAAAATGAATGAATAAATGTAACTATCAGCTTAGAAACCGCAATCAACCCGAATTTCGCAGATAAAAATGAGATTGAAAATTGTCTTACCTTAGCAGTGGAGGATATTTTGATTAGAAAGGGGTGCCATTTTTTGTTTTACATGCGTCCTGTGTTATATTTAATACTCTGTGTCGCCACATGGGAGGGCAATGTACACAATCACCCGATTTATCGCATTTACTGTAACGGATAGCCTATATACATTATTTTTAAATTTCACATCTAATTAGAAACCACTGCCTCAGTTCCCTAAAAATTATGTGCTCTAACAATTCACTTTTTGAATAGTCTAAGACTGTTGATAGTGATTGATGCGCTTATAAGATTCACACTTCTTTAAGGGTCAGTTTGATAAATGTGCCCAAATAATGTTTTGCTGATTTTGTGATATTACAGTGTGCGAGTTTTGCCTAAAAATACACGCCTATACTTGCATTTTCGTTTTCGTGAGCTTTTGCTCAGCCAAGTAGAAAATGAACGTATTTGAAGGTCAGAGATCAGAAATTCAACTATCCATGTTCTATGTGAATTCAAATTAAGTCATGCAAAATAGCTATTTAAAATCAGTTTAAACACGTTTTTCCTGATATTTAACGTTAGAATCATGTAGGATTAGGAAGAAATTTTTTCTCCTGTTTGCGTGAAAACGTGAAAATAATTTTCTTTTTTAAATTTTCCGCTTATGACACCCTGACCGTTAGTATGCAGCTACGTTCCAATAATGAGTGCACTTCGCTCTTTTTTCTCTCGGTTGGATACTTCGGAAAGAAAAGGGTTTATATACCTAAAAGGATACTAAAATTCTTTTAAAATTTTGTTAAATTTTACGTCAACATATTTCAGGTTACCAAATGGCAGTTCAAATCGTACGACCTGGGATAAAGACGAAAGAAATTTAGATGATAATCTGCCAATACCGCTTCCGCCAAGAAATGTGAAACCGGAAGTTACTAAAGTCGAAGACTTGTCATCATTCAATAATTCTAATTGTTCTCGTAAGTTTGATTTGCAAAAATAGTATCAATTTGTTTTTCAACGAATGTTCATATACGTACACCGTGATACATAATTATATGTAGTTCGCTGGCCGTGGTATGTTGAAAGTACTTTTCTCGCCACAACTTGCAATTAGTCGTATTTTCATATGTTGTTCGTTTTGCATCATATGCATTTTTTTAATTTATTTGTGCGTTCTTCTTTCTTTCCTTCTTACTGCAGAAGTACAACAACCACCCGATGTTACACACAATACGTACTCGATTCTATCGAGGCGAATGGCTCCTGCGGATCGCGTTAATCGTTTCAGCCAGTCTAGATCCATATCGGACGATGGTAAGTCGGAAAGAATTCAAAGTATCGGAAAACGAAAAAAAAAATAAAAAATAAAAAAATAAAAAAATAAAAAAAATTTAAAAATTTAAAAAAATTAAAAAAATTAAAAAAATTAAAAAAATTAAAAAAAAAAGAAGGAAGGAATAATGCGTATTGGCGTACCTATTGTGGTTTACGTTGTAACATAATTTTTTCCTGCTTCCTCCGGTGTACGCATTACTGAAACTTGCTTTGCATGTTTGTCTTATTTGATTGGTTGTGCTGTTCTGCAGGTACGGGTACCGGTCGATGGAAAGTATCGGCAAAAATTCAACAGTTATTGAATACGCTGAAGCGACCCAAGCGAAGGCCGTTACCAGAATTTTACGAAGACGACGATATAGAGTTGGAAATCGCTGCCAATTCGAAAGATCCTCATGCTCCGCACCCCGAAGGTGGAATTATGACACCTGCTGTCGGAGAGCCATTAATTGTTAGTTTTTGTGATACGTGTTCAGCGCCTAAAGTGTGTTTTTTTTTTTACTTCAACACTGCTTGAATTTTTGTTTCATTTTGCAGGTTCCGTCTGGGTTACCTCGCAATTTAGAAGCTGCCATTCAACGGTACGGATCCGCTACTTTCAAAGCTCCTGTAGCTACTGTATTAGATCCCAATGGAAAACTTAGTCTTACATTAACTTATGGTAAGTTTGCCTGCGAATGTGCATTGCGGGACGTCAGATAAAATATCTTTATTTCTGAAGCCTACTGCATGCTCTACATCTTTGTCTTTTCTATGAGATAATCAAAATCCTCTGAAAACAACCTGATCTCATTTGGAAGGTTTTCATTGTTTCCAGTTGAATTGTTCATTTTTCCATGCTTATTAATAAAATAGCGTTAGTCTTCCGCTGAGTGTTTAAAATCTTTTTTAACAAATAATTTCGAAACTTCTCGTTAACATTAAAGGTGTCGCATCAATTTTTGGAGCTTGTATTATTTCTTTCGTCTATATGAAAATTAATTGTAAAAATCCATTTTTATTGTTATTTTTTGAGTGTTTTGAAGTTGCATTTCACTTCAATGAAATGTACATGTTGTAATTTAAAATGATTTTTGAAAACATTTAAACCCCACTGAAGAACGTTGGATAGCTGTGAATATTTAAAATAGATGGCTTTCCATTTACAAGACAATAAAAATACCTTGATCGACAGGGGTGTATCTAGGATTTCTTTAAGGGGGAAAATAATTTGATTACTTTTGAAAATTTTAAAAATTTAAGAAATTTAGCATCCATGGAACTCACAGTCGCATATTTATTTCTAAAATTTTTTCCAAATTTGAAAAATGACAATAAAAAAATAAAAAAGGAGTCATGGGGGTAATCGCCTCCCCTTGTTTATGCCATTGTTGATCGATTAAATTTTCTTTTGGAGACTTGACTTATTTATCTGGAACATCAATCCCCATGCTCCTCAACTTCGTTTCATCCCGTAGTTCGTATGTGTTAGTTTTTTTCATGTTTGAGCCGCACTTTATTTGACCATTCTCTTAGATTAATGTTTCCTTGTTTTCAAATCCTATTGAGATACCGCGAAAAAATCTTTTGGTTGAAGTGAAAACATGGAAAAAACGGAAACTTTTTCATTTTTAATGTTGATTTAGTATCTTGTAGCTTTTTCTAGTTCTTGTCGTGTGCTTTTGTAACTGATACGTTTAGCGATATCGTTGTCTCTGTCATCAGATTCTGTAAGTCTGAATGTACTGAATAAAAATGTCTTTAACTTATTTTTATTTAGTGTTTGGTTTAAGAAATACATTGAAAATAAAATCATATTCAAAGATTTTTCATTTTTAAAGTACAGAAATATTTGCGAAGTCATTGTTGACCTGTCGTTTATCATCTTTTTGTGCTGAAAATTTCATTTAGAATCGCTTTAAAATATAAGAAAACAACTAAGTTACCAAGGTATATAGACTACTTCGTTACTAGGTACGATCGATCATTTCGCGTGTGTGTTAGTGTGAGTAAAATGACGTCGTACGTTGGAAGCCAAATTACACAGAATATTATTCTACTTCACACTCGATCGGTTTTATGTGTTCTAGTGTGTGTGAAATACGTCACACGTAGGAACAGAAATATTCTTGTAATACGCATAATTGAGGCTACCTAGTAAAAGTCCATATACCTTGAGCACATCTTCATTACATTATTAGATTTGTAGTTTCGTTAGATTTTTGTTGTTTGAGATTGTCGTAGGGAAATAAATGTACTATATCTACTTTATGACGATTTTGTATTTTTGTTGCAGGTAAACTCCTAAGTCGATCTCATAAAGTAGCCTACATGTTGCTCAATAAATCATGGGGCGGTAAAGGTGGTGAATCGTGCCTTAAAAGTGGCGATCGTGTTGCTCTAGTCTATCCAAATAGTGATCCAATCAATTTTTTGTGCGCGTTCTACGGTTGTATGTTCGCCGGCATTGTTCCAGTTCCTATTGAGGTACCACTCACGAGAAGGGTAGGTTTGATTGTTCGAATGTCTTTCACCCGTCTACGCTACTGCGTCTGTCCTAATATATTGAATTGTATATTTCATTGTAGGACGCTGGATCTCAACAAATTGGATTTTTGTTAGGAAGCTGTAGCGTCTCTATAGCACTGACGTCGGAAGCTTGCCTCAAAGGATTACCAAAAACCACTGCCGGCGATGTAATTTCATTTAAAGGTTGGCCTAAATTACATTGGGTCGTCACGGAACATTTACCAAGACCGCCAAAAGACTGGTCTCCAGTGCCCAAACTGACAGACGACACACCGGCATATATTGAAGTAAGGTTTAGCTATACTGCTGTGTATAGTCGTGTAAGGGTGGTTTACTTTTTGGATTGATAACGTAGAGATTTTAGTAGCTGACGTTAAATTTTAAAAACTAGTTCCCAGTAATCAGCAGACCGTCGAATAAATTTTGGAACTATAATATTTATATAATTTTCTTTAGAAAATCCTTTAACAAGTCTTGGATTCACCATGGAAATAAATGAATATGTTTTTCAGTTTAAACACCCTACCTTCGGCCCCCGGTAGTTTCTGTTGTTTATTATTTAATTTATCAATTTTTCCGTTTTGAAATATTTTCGCCTCCTTCCTTCCACTGTCACGGTGCAGAAATCTTACCTGTGTTACTAAAGTTACATTAGGTGCAACGAATTGTGAATTAATGTTTTTATTTTAACAAAATTCAGCCGTTTTTTGTTTTAGAGTATTTTCTTTATAATTGATGACTAGAAGGAAACTCTTTTAAAAGTTTACCCAATGATTATTGGGTGTTTGCTTACCATTTTTACCATCTAAAATCATATATAATCTCATCACTGTAATGATAAATCGTTTGTGCTTTTGTGCTTTCGTTTTATTTAGTATTCGACCGACAGAGACGGCTCGGTAATGGGTGTTACTGTACCGAGAAACGCAATGCTAGTTCATTGTCGCGCCATAACTCAAGCGTGTAACTACACCGAAGGCGAAAATATGGTCTGCGTACTCGACTTCAAACGAGAAACAGGTTTATGGCACAGCGTACTGGCGTCAGTGCTCAATGGAATGCATGTCATTTTCATACCGTATGCGTTAATGAAAGTTAATCCGGCGTCGTGGATGCAGATGATCACTAAGCATAAAGGTACTGTGGACCTACCTCGTTGATTTTGTCTGTGCTCTGGTGGAACGTATGTATAATGGAATTTTTTTCACTTTTGACGCAGCAACCGTGGCCATAGTCAAGTCACGTGATCTTCACTGGGGCCTGTTGGCGACGAAGGATCATAAAGATATCACATTGTCATCACTGAGACTTTTGTTGATCGGCGATGGCGCTAATCCTTGGTCGTTATCTTCCTGTGATCAGTTTCTTAGTGTTTTCCAGCCCAAAGGACTGCGTCCAGATGCCGTTTGTCCATGTGCTTCTTCTAGCGAATGTCTCACTGTTTCAATTAGACGGTAAGTGCACAGTCTTTTTTTCAATTTATCGTTGTGTATTGAAGGATCAACTGTTCAGATTTTCCATTCGTGTTAACTAGTTTCGTTTTATTGTATTATGAAACACGTACTTACGCAGATTTGGCTGCTTCCGTTTCGAGAAAAAAAATTGATTTCGTAGATTCCGCGTGTGTCGAATTCGAGTTATTGTAACTGGCTTCGCGTGGGTTATTTTTAGCAAATTTGAACAAAAATACAGTGGTCTGAGGCAAGGTCTGAACAAAAATGTGGTACAGTTTTTAAATATCCTTTAAGTGGATTAGAAGCAGCGGTGGTGCGCCTATAATAGGTAATAACTGTTAACAAAACATTAAAAAAAAAAAAGAGTGAGAATACTGGCCAACTGATTATGACAAAACTTGGTAAGGAAACAACGTAGAGAGCTGAAAATAGTTACATTAGCCCAATTCTGATTTGCCAATCACTTATACGAATGAATTCTAGTATTAATTTCTTTTTTATACCCGCAGTCCGAACTTCATTTGGCAATCCGGTAGATGGAGAAAGAACTCCATAAAACAAGAAAAAAGTACATTTACAAAAAGTTGCATGATCCTTAGAATGAAGGCACTGTTGTGTTTTAAATATTGAAAAATCTTAGAATACAATTTTAGACCAGAGCAAATGATATTATTGGCCGAGACGAAAAAAAATTATATTACCATGTTTCGTCCACTATCAAAATTGACGGAACTGGAACACATTGAAAATTACATTTTTTGTTAAATGGCTCGGAAGGTTAAATTTTAAATTTTGCAACAATCTCTTTCAATTTTGATGATAGGTAAATCTTGGTAATTTGATTTTTTTTTTTTTACGTCTAAGCCAGTACTATCAATCACCTCAATCAAAAATTGTATTCTGCTGTTAACTGTCATTGGTTGAAAATTGTAATTGTATGGTATAAGAAGCACACAATTTTCCCATTCCACTTACGTGGAGTTCATGTGGTGAAAGAATCGCCGTTCTAAGAAATTGACCGTCTTTTTTCCTCACATTCTGTGTACTTGGACTATTTTAATCTCGTATTTATTACGTTTGATGTTAACGAATTATTATTTACAGGCCTGGAAGAGCTGGTGTAAATGCCACTGGTCGAGGAGTTCTTTCAATGTCCGGATTGAGTTACGGCGTTGTTCGAGTTGACCAAGAAAATTCACTGACATCGTTAACGTTACAAGACTGCGGTCAAGTTATGCCCAATTGTGAGCATCAATTACTGTTTTATTTTGAGTTCCCAATTGGTATACTCGTGACGTACTGCGTGTCCAAATAATGATCATTTATTTGCTCATTCGTAGGTATGATGGTTGTGGTGAAATTGGAAGGGCTTACCTACCTGTGTAGGACGGACGAAGTCGGCGAGATATGCATTAGTTCAGGCGGAACAGCTAGTCAGTACTGGGGTTTACCTGGATTAAGTAATTCGACGTTCAAAGTGACGCCGTTACTAGCCGATGGTAAACCGCTCAGCGATACCGATTTCACGCGGTCTGGACTGCTCGGATTTTTGGGACCAGTAAGAAATTTTTTTTCCCTTTGTGTAAACGAGAAGTGTTGTATTGTTTCTGCCGATTATGGGTGGCAGGCAGAATCATTGAGGAAATATTTCAAATTAGGTTAACAAAATCACGCGACCAATATCGTGATAAACGAATTTTGTGGCCGAAGTGCGATAGGGTGACTGTAAATTTTGCTAGTAAATTTTTCTGGTTGGCGAAAACATGATGACAATGATAGTTAAGAGATGAAGATTCAAAAATAGTCTAATTTCACTCTTACGAGTTGTGTAAGTCAAGTTTTTTAAAGAATAGAAAAATTAATGAAAACTCTTAAAATATCGATTTTTGGACCCGAATAAAAAATGTTTCTCCTAATCCTTTTTCCAAGTGCGATGACCGTTATTCTCAAAGATCATAATTCTGTAAATTCATGTTTATTTTATTGAATCGTATTTTAATTGTCTTGCCTCCTCAGTTTTAAAGGCGAAAATGAATTTTGAAACTGGATAGCTGTAGATTATTTATTTGATTTGTTGCGCAAAAACATAATCGAAAATCAGAACAGCTTAATTTTTGTTGACATTTTTGTTGACCATTGTTAAGAATATAGATTAGTTGTTTGGTGGAACGTGTAAGTAGTTAGTGATTAAGGTAAGATCGAGAAACTCAACTAACAGCGTGGATGTTTGTATTTTTGACAGTCTTCACGGTGCAGAGAAGTATTCCCTACAGTTACTTGTACCGACGTACAGTCACAAATGCGTTTCATGAAGCATCCTGTACATTGTTTCTATAAACTAATTCGTGTCATGAATTATTCTTGACAAGTTGAATTTAAATGTCTTGAATTCTTGAATCATCCAAAATTGATTGGGTGAAATCGATTTTTCATCTCCGAATTCTTACGTAAACAATTGAATGCGGTATTATTCAAGAATATTGAAGTTATGTAATCAATGTTTATTACTAATTTCGTAAAAAATCAACTCAGCTTTGTATTAAAAGCTAAATGCTGATGAAAGATTCTAATTTATTGAAACATAATCATAAAGTTGTCGCTGAAAAGGTCAGATATTTCTAATACTACATTGAATTACCAAATGCTATCAAAATCATTCAAATGGACAATAAAGCAATATTTTGGAGACTTTTGATTTTAATTATGGAAACTTATCTTGATATGGTCTGCATGGTTACTCTAATGCGATAATTCATCTGTTTGTAGGGTGGTTTAGTGTTTGTTTGTGGCTCACGCGATGGACTGATGACTGTTACCGGACGTAAACACAATGCTGATGATATAATTGCGACAGTTTTGGCTGTGGAACCCATGAAATTCATTTACCGCGGTCGTATTGCAGTTTTCAGCATACGCGTCCTGAGAGACGAACGTATTTGCGTTATTGCTGAGCAGCGACCCGAATGCAGCGAAGAAGAGGTAAATTATCTAACCCAATCAAAGCGTTATATTTCCTTTTCTTGAAAAATTGTATTTTTGTTTAGTCATTTTTAAGTAAGAAAAAGAAAAAAAGTGAAAAAAGGCATCAGTGCGAATATGTAAGTAAATAACGAGATCGCTCGTTGAAAAAAAAACTAATCTAATGGTATGAAAATTACTTTTTTCAGTCTCACAGCGTTTTATTTGAATTTAAGGTTTAGGGCTTGACTAAATTTTTTGTTCATATTTTTAATTTGGGAAAATAATTTCTAAAATAAGTTATATTTATTTTTTTCCTCCTTCATGTAATTTTTATTTGTGTATACATTTAGTGATGTATTCAACTTAAAATTCATCTTTTATTACGATGCGCGTTCAACCGTTACAGAGTTTCCAGTGGATGTCGCGAGTGCTACAAGCAGTCGACTCAATTCATCAGGTCGGTTTGTATTGCCTGGCTTTGGTTCCGCCAAATTATTTGCCGAAAACACCGTTAGGAGGAATTCATCTCTCTGAATGCAAACGACGGTTCACGGAAGGAAATCTGCACCCAGCCAATGTTCTTTTGTGCCCGCATACTTGCGTCACGAATTTACCGAAACCGCGAGAAGTGCACTCAGGTAGGAATTGACTTCGCGACATCATTTTCATTGCCTTTCTCAGTTTTCGTTCTCTTTTTCTGTTTTCTTTTTTCATTAAAAACTGCAATGGCCCAATGGCGTAACCCTGCGATCAGTTTTCTGTCGGAAGTAAAATCTATCGCAAATATTAAGATTTTTATTGCGATCGTACCGTAACTGGTTTACCGTACAGTCTTCCAATTCCAAAACAGTGCGTGGAGGTTACGCCACCGAGCGCCAGCTAATTCGGTCGTTACGTGCGCCGGTTCGTCCGGTAGCCTGCCGCCGGAATCGTTTCACGCTTATTTCATTTTCATGCGTTGTGTGTAAGTTCCACATTCTCGCTTAATTGTGTTGTAGCCGTGAAATCTGTTCCAGATGTAGGACCAGCGTCGGTTATGGTCGGTAATATCGTGCAAGGGAATCGACTGGCATCGGCTCAAGGCCGCGATATGGGAATGAGTGACGATGAAACGGATACGGCCAAAAAGGTTGGTAATGACGAGTGCCTTTTGCAAAGTTTATATGTAAATAAATTGAAACCAAAGTTTTTTATTTAATTCAAAAACATTTTTTATTTTAATTACAGTTCATTTCGGAAATTCTAAAGTGGAGAGCTCAAAGCACTGCGGACCATGTGATTTTCACTTTGTTGAATGCCAAAGGTACCGCCGCCGCTATGTTGACGTGTTCGCAGCTGCATAAGAGGGCTGAACGAATTGGCTCTCTGCTGCAAGAGCGAGCGAAAATTAACACCGGCGACCACGTAGCCTTGATATTTCCGCCGGGCATCGATCTTATTTGCGCCTTTTACGGATGTTTATATGTCGGTGCGTACCTGTATTGTGTTCACTTTCCAAATTATCATATTTTTTAAATTCCTGCTCTAATTGTCGAATGTTAACGACGATTTTGTTTTTTATATCTTTCAGGTGCTGTGCCGGTCACTATCAGACCACCTCACCCTCAGAATTTACAAACTACGTTACCAACAGTCCGCATGATTGTGGATGTTAGCAAATCCGTTCTAGTCCTATCTAACCAAAACGTCATTAAATTGCTCAAGTCGAAGGTAAGAAAATCATTGTCAGTGGTTTTGATTTCTGCGGAGAAGGATGAGACTTTTTTTATGGCTGTGTGGTATGTGCGAAAGAGTTGTCCTTGGTCATTATTTTGTTGTGAAATTTTGCTCGTATTCCGACCAGAGATATTTAATTCAATTTCGAGTTTTATTGATAGAAAATGTCGTAATTCGTCAACGATAGGTTTTTAAAAAGTCATATTTCGTGTCTCGTTAAATTTAGAATTTACTCAGCTTGTGTGAAAAACTCTAGCTGTATAAGTAGGTAGTTTCTGCCCCCTCTCGGATTTTGACGAAATTTATATCAAAAGGTGGGCGTTAGTGAAAAACAGCTTTCACCTATATTTTGAATTCTTATCCCCACCCGTTGTTGCAGAATATGTTTTGATGTTCCATTTCGTTCAGATTAGTTTTCTTCGGCTAGAGTGAATCAAAACTTTTTAATTTTTGTCAATGATAGATCCAAAGGGAATACACTTTAGATAATTTTCTTCAAATTTTTATTCATTCTTTCGTTGAAAATTTTAATCTAAAAAACGGGGGATCATATTTTAATAATTATCTAAAGTAATTTCTATGTACGTACTATTATGTGGTATTTTTGAGAAAATTCTGTTGTATGTAGTAAGAGGCAGAAGAAAAACTGCTGTTTTGAACCATCTCTTCCGTTTTTTACCTTTTTTTTGCTTTGAAATGAATTTTCTTAACGCGATTAAAGTAGCGCCAATTGTTTTCTTATTTCTCGTCAGAAATAAAACAGTATCTAAAATTGAAGAAATTTTCATTACTTTTAATAACTTGCTCCTCTACCAGAGCATGTATGATTTTTGAAAATTTAATTTTCCAACGTAGCTTGCTATACCAAAAAATGTTTTGGAGTTTCAACTTGAGTCTCAGTCAGAATTTTTGATATGTTACATCAATCGGACAATATTGAGATTGATATAAATACTTATGAACACATATGAGAAATATTTAATAGAAAAATGGCGATTGCCCTTCCAGTATAAGCCTATAATTTGGATTTTTGAAAATTTTTGATTGATTTTTTTAACATATGTGCAGAGATAAAAATTACAAAAACATTTGTACTTATTGACATATTGTAATCCTATAAAATTTGCAATAATTTATTAATTTTTGCTTTTTTTGACGAAAAACGTCTTTCAAAGAGGGGTACCTCATAAAAAAATGTAACAGCCGAAATTATGACATCATCAGTCCCTGTTCCAGCCAAAGTTTCTAAGTTCAAAATCATGACGTCATCCCTTCCAGCTGCAAAAATTTCCTAGTCTAAAATTATGACCAGTGTATTGTATTTTTCCTGGAGAACTCTGCCATATCTTCAGACTGCCCTCTAAATAAATGTAGGCATAAATTTATTAATTAATGAAATGAATAAGTAGATAAGCATCCACCTAAATAAAATAAATATAAATAAATGGATGAATAGATTTATTGCATATTGATTTGAATATGTTAAAATATAGAGTGATGAGCATTATCTCTAGAGCAGCTCAAGGGGGTGGTGATATCATAATTTTATACTTGAAAATTTGGGGGAATTGTCAGTTGTTTAAGGGGCGTTTTGTTGAGGTTTTAGATATCTATTCATTGCAAATTGATACGGGTACATATAAGATATTTTTCGGAAACATCGGTAGTGTTTTTGACATAACTATATTTTATATTTTTTTGTAGTTTCTGCACCTGAACACACAGCATTTTAGTTAAATAGGACACCGCTTATTTGGGACAAAAAGGGTATCGCTCATTGTGTCCTTATTAAAAGGTTTCGGATGTATTTACAAGCAAAATCTCGATGTAAATAAACAATAATGATTAATTATAGATGACTCATTAGTTCATTACCGTTGTTTGAAAGTCCTTGGTCTGCGTTAATTAATGGTTAGGGATTCGGTTTTAAACCCAAATTATGCTGTATGAATCTCGTCAGCCCTATATTTCTCATTATAAAAATATGCTTTATTGATGTAAGTACTGACTAGCAGAGGTGAAAATAATGGCCGACTAGTTCACTTTTGGATACTCTTCGACTTTTCCCCCTCCAAAATCCAAAAACTGTTCTTTACGCCAAAAAAAACATTACATAACTGATGTCTGGTAACATTGAATGTCAGCTTAAAAGCAATTTTTGAAAAAAAGAAATTAGAAAATTCGACTCGAAAGGCCGATTTCTCATTCCTATTCGAGTGCAACCTTCGTGTAACAGAATGTTAACTAATTAGGTATTTCAATAAAGTTTATAGCAACTTTCCCATTCTAATTGTGCAAAAATTGTTTGCTGACAGGAAGCGAGTGGTGTTATTGATATAAAATCGTGGCCTCTTACCTTGGACATGGACGATATGCCGAAAAAGAAAATCACAGCGTTATACCGTGCTCCAACAGCAGAAATGTTGGCGTATCTTGACTTTAGGTAAGTGTGTTTAGTTGTTGAAACTAAAAGCGATATTTCGTGTTTTGCATATTAAGAAAGCATCACTGTTTAACCGCAAAAAATACGGTTCTTTACATTTCAGTGTTTCAACAACCGGTATGTTGGCTGGCATTAAAATGTCGCACGCAGCTCTGACTTCGTTATGTCGTTCCATGAAATTGGCCTGCGAACTGTATCCGTCGCGTCACATCGCACTCTGCTTGGATCCGTACTGCGGATTAGGATTCGCGTTATGGTGTTTAAGCAGGTATATTTTTACTGTAACCTAATATGGTGTAATCGTCGACTCACTTTTTTACAGACCGTTTATAACGCATATTTTATGTTATTACAGTGTCTATTCGGGCCATCATTCGATTCTGATCCCACCGTCGGAGGTCGAAGTTAATCCGGCTTTGTGGTTGTCTGCCGTTAGTCAGTATCGCGTTCGAGACACTTTCTGCTCGTACGGTAAGTGGATTTGTCCTGCAGAACGTACTCTAACATATTCCCTCTGGGGCTCGTTCAGAAATGTTATCGGGGTAGGAAAAGTCTTACCCGATGTGTTCAAAAAAGTAATTTTGTACTTAGTAGAGTAATTTTTTTCTGCAACTCTGGAGGCCGGGAAAATAACTCCTCAGCAAAGCAATCATATTCGTAAATATTAACGAAATTTTCGATGTAAATCATTTTATCATGAATATTTCAGTGTAATTTCCATGTTCTAATAATTTTAACACGATTTCTATCTTTTTGATTGATCTGAGCGCTCCTGTTTACAGTTTCACTTCTAAGATGAAATCTCCTCCCATCCCATTCAGATTGTGTTTACCAGGTTGGATAAATGTGAAGTACGTGGTTTGGAACTTTTACCTTCTCCGGTAACGTTTCTGAACGCTCTCCTATAGTTCGATTTTTATACATAAAACTTTCACTCGATAAAACACTGAGAAATTACGTCGTGCTTCAGTGTGTGGTAAAATGTTTGCTAGACCCAGTCAGTAGGTAGCTTTATAATGCTTTGAAGTAGCACCACTGGTAGCTACGCCAATTTAGGGTAATTTTAATTGGCCTTGTTTGGGATGTTGATAAAGTGAGAAAAAAAACACTTCCTAATGAAAACTCCGTTTCACTTTTTTTGGAATTACTGAAAAACGTCGATAATTGAGTTCGTAAGAATTCAAATAACGTCGTCTTGGACTTGAAAAGAAGATTGTGGGAAGATGATATTTTTGCTGAGTACCTACAAGAATTATTTAATATAGATTTTGCAGCAGTTACGTCTCGTGTGTCGTCAGTAGTTTCCATAAGCGCCAAATTGAGACTTTTTGGATTTTTGTGATGAATAATTAAAAATTCGATTTCTAGCTTGAATGTGAACCGAGAGATTTTCACTTATTATTTTTACCTTTCAAATAATTTTACCAAGTCAACATCACTAGTTGCTTTCAAAATTTTCCTCAGCGTTTTAGTGAAGATACTGAAAGCTGCAATTTATAGAAATGTTATCGTACCTTATAATTTGAATTTTCAATACGTTTGTTGTTTTTTGCAAACAAACTAATATTTTTAATTTCTCCCAAAGATCTCGGAATTGTTTAGTGAAATAAAATAGTTTTTCTCCAACCTGTGGTTGTAGTATTTTTTCCATATATATATTATATGTTGGGTAATACAATTGAGTATTTAAGAGCCATGTGCATAAACGATTATTATATTTAAGAAATACTGAAGTACTGGTTTCTTCTTTATAGTTTTACATGGAAACCCTCGATTAAATATTACTAAAATCTTACTTAGGTCGATAACATTGACTATATGTACATATTATTGTAACCAGACTGACAAACTGATGTTAAATTTTTTTCACCAAACTTGGATCTGAGAAATGGATCTCATCAACAGGTTTAATTGCTGTTGTGAGATCCGGTTTAAAAAAGAACGAAAAGGTACCTGACCGTACATTTTTTTTTTTTACGCAGTAAACAACCTTTTATTAAAGGGTTTCAGTTTCTATTGTCTGCAGCACCCAACTCTTCGTATATATGTTTTTTATGATTCCTAATAAAATGAAAAGAACTATTTGCAGAACAATTTGGAGCAATATTTGTGAAAAAGAGAAGATCCGTACTACTAACGCACCATTGTGTTCTATAAAAAAACTAAATTTTCTGTGTAAAACTTCTCCATTTGGTTTGTTAGTCTTGTATATATATATATATATATATATTCAGTCTACAGTCGATACTCGATAAGTATCGTTCTTACATACGGCCCTAAAATTCATAACCAAGAAAGTTATTGGTCCATATTTCATTCTGACAATAATTTTAGTTTTAGAAAACATAACTCATCATTGCTGTTGTTGACAAACAATAGTATTGGGTATGTGTTACTCCAGGAAATGAGTTATGAGTGTAGAATAATAATTTCTACTCATCGTAATGAATAATGATTAATTTATACAATACTTATTTGCTCATTACTCATTATCATGAGTTGTGTATAATTGACTCAAGTCTAATCACTCATGATCAATTACCTTACCTACCTCTCATCATTCATAAGTGAGTAATTAATTTAATCTTGTTCTCGTTTCTATTTTTTCTCGTTATCAAACTAAAAGTGTCAAAAACGACTTCATTCAAATCTTATCTTCTAAAATTTCCGAAATATTCACGTCAGAAGAATTTTTCTTAATATCAGGATCTACGAAAAGTGGGGATAGAGGAGAAAACTTAAAACTCAATTATGTTCAACTTCAGTGACTCCAAATCAGAATTTTATGTAGTTTGTGCCCCTAAATGATGAACTGGATGTCGAAAAATCAGTAGAAAAACTTTTTTTTCTCTATAATTTATTTACTGTTGTTAATTAACTCTGCACGAGTGATTAAAGAGCAATGAACGATAGTAACGTCGATTTCTTGTGATTGATGATTACAAATGAGTGTAACTGACGTGTGAAAAAATTTATCTCATTTCTTGTTAGTGATGATGAATGATTAAACTTCTATTCACGAGTGACTCGAGTGAAAAATTAATCAATACGCACGAGTAATACGTATTACCCATGGGCTATGACTTAATACTCGAATAACATTTTACTCAAATGAAGCCTAATTCTAAGGTTGGTAAGTACTGGCCATTAGAGGAACAAGTTCTGTCATTAAGGCTATGTGCATTACATCATTTTTTCTCTTGTACAAATTTATTGAGAAAATGGCGCTTAAGACAGCGATGAAAATGATTTTCGCAATTTTTTTGTGTCGCATCTGCTCAGGTGTCATGGAGCTGTGCACCAAAGGCCTTGGCTCGTCGGTCAACCAGCTGAAGCAGAGAGGTGTCAGTTTGAGCTGCGTCAGAACGTGTGTGGTCGTCGCTGAAGAACGTCCACGCATAAACCTTACGTCGAGTTTTTCGAAATTATTTTCGGCCCTCGGCCTCAGTCCACGTGCCGTATCCACCAGTTTCGGCTGTCGCGTCAATATCGCCATTTGTCTTCAGGTATGCTGATTGTGCTTCATACCACATGCATTACGGGCATAGATAAGGGGGGTGGTTTCTGGGTGTCTGGATCGTCCTTTGCTCCAAAAAACAAAAAGCTTGACGTAAAGAAATAATGAATGTGTTTTGATTGTGGTTGCATTGTGAGGAGGAAACTCGGACGGGACAGTTGAGAAAATGTGGACCTCCTTACAGTCAAGCTGTTTACGCCCTTGACATGTACTCACGTCTTCAATTCCTGCTGCGCTGGCTATAATTCTTCGTTTTACGCGCGATCAGTATGTATATCACCTACTCAGACAGTGTGAACGTTTTATATTTTTTCAGGGTGCCTCTAGTCCTGAGCCGTCGAGTGTTTTCGTAGATTTAAGAGCGTTGCGAAACGATCGCGTGTCGCTGGTGGAGCGCGGTAGTCCGCATTCGCTGTGCTTGCTGGAGTCTGGCAAACTTTTGCCTGGCGTCAAGGTGATCATCGCGAATCCGGAAACGAAAGGTCAATGCGGTGATTCGCATCTCGGAGAGGTACGATGACGTGTCCCAACTCATTTTCGGGGAACTGGATTCTTATTCGTTTACAAATTTTACGGCTGAATATTATGTCGACGATTTATGATTTTTTTTTCTTTCATTTTCGGCGTTTTCTTCGTTTACGTCGCAACAGATATGGGTGCAGTCGCCACACAATGCCAGCGGTTACTTCAGCATCTACGGCGAGGATAATGAGTACAACGAACAGTTTACCGCTCGTCTGGTGACAGGTAATACGACTGAGGTGTACGCCAGGACCGGATACCTTGGATTCTTGAGACGAACCGAGTCCGTCATGTCGTCGCAGCAGACGCCGCTCATTTCGGAAGCTACGGACGTGTCGTCGGTCGGCGATCTGTCCATCGCGTCGAATAACTCCGTGGAGGCTTCGGGTACGAAATCCCATAAGCGTTGTATTATGGTTCGCTCGTTAAGTTAACTCTTACCTGTTACCTGTATCGTGTCCGTATTTTCTTTTGCAGATTTACACGACGCCGTCTTCGTGGTTGGTGCGTTGGACGAAACCATTATGTTGCGTGGAATGCGATACCACCCGATCGATATTGAGAATAGTGTCATGCGATCGCATAAAAAAATCGCAGAATGGTAAGATCTTGACTATATTCATTTTGTTTAATTGGGTATTTTCAATTTGCTGGCGGCAAAAAGTACGTGTTTGTAGTTTTGTGGAGCTCTTTTTCGTAGATCGTTTAAGAAGGTCGAGAAAATGTTCCACGAAAGGGTTTAGCGTGATAAGCTAAGTTAAAAAAACTTAAGCGCAGCAAGCAATGCTAAAAAATGTATGTTTTCATAACCAAAAAAAAATAAAAAAATAAAAAAATAAATAATTGAATATTTGATGAAATTGAATTATGTAAAACTTAATAAGTTATTGCTTATCGAATTAAATAATATCAAGAGTGCTTTGATAAAAACTTTTTTTTTCTGTATCAAATTCTATTGGTTAAAAATTACGCACCTTAGAACCATTTAAGCTCCAAAAATGAAACATAATAGGATGTAATAGACGAACAATTGGAACTATATGAACCAAAAATCATAGGGTTCGTCCTTGTGTAGGTCCAAATAAGTGTACTAAATTTCAAGTCTGTTGGAAGAAAATTTTGACCTGTACCGAGTTTAACAGAAGTTTGTGTGTGTGTGTGTGTAAAAATATATATAGTGCCAAAATTTTTCTGGGGTCATGAGATGGAAAACGAACTTACCCTCACCACTGAGTCTTGATACAAGATCAGTTTATATATGTAGATTTTCTTCGAAAACCGACAGAAATGGAATCGAACGCGGACTGAACTATAAAGTCAATAGTTGGATAAGCGTGGGAAATAGCCATTTGAATCAAATTGATCAATTTTTTTCTCGGAGGTTATTTTTGTTTCGTAGGTAACATTCAGTTTTCCCGAGCATCCCTTTCGAAATGTTCGTTTTATTGAGAAAAAATTTTTTAATTTCTAAGAAATACAGTTTTCTTAAAATGAACGTTTTTAAGTAGAATTTTTTCTTCAAAATTCAAGTTTTATTTTTTTTCTCAATCAAAACGAACATTTTTAAGCTGATATTCGGCAAAATGAAATGTTACCCTAAAAATAACCTCGTTCTTTGAAGGAAAATTTCCTTTTTCTTGACCAATTATAACTTTTCGTATAAAACATCTTGAAGTGCAACGAGGGTGTCGCTCACCTCTTTCTTCGCCCTTGAAGGGTGAAAAGAAATAAAAAAGAAAGAATTTTAATCACTGGCACTACTTCGGCTAACGATGAAAGACAGATTTTGTGGTGATAATTGAGATGGAGAAGGGGAAATTCTTATATGAGGGATGATTGGAGGGGATGTGGAAGTAGAAAACTCACATCTCTTTTCTTTTGGACAAGCATGTGATTCGGGAAGTATCGGCTCTTATTTTTCGCCCAAATAAGGAGATATTCTTACGCTAACATGGTGCGGTATTTCGATGTGTGTACATAAATTCCAGTTCCAGAGCTTATGTTTTTGAGAATTAAAGTTGTCAAAGAGACAGAACAATATGACTGGACCGCTTGGCCAACGTTAAGTTACAGGCGATAATTTTTCATTTTACAGAATTTTATACTTACCCGTAAAGGTAGAATGCATTTCTCCGTCTTACAGAAACTTTCAACTGAATTCGTTCGCATTATGAAAGCTCTTTTTGAAATGTTTTACGATTCGAGACGAGATGGTTGACCTAAAATCACTAGTTTTTCTGAACTTGCGGCTGCTTAGATCTTTTTGAAATCGTTTAATATTGTTCCGTTGTTCGAAATTTTGCGAGGCTTTTTTCTTGTTTCCTATATTTTAAACGTCGTGAAAATGATTTTGATTTCTTTTGTCCGTCGCGAACTCCACTAATCCGATGTTGTAACTGTTTGTTTATGCAGTGCCGTTTTCACGTGGACTAACCTTCTAGTCGTCGTCGCCGAATTAGATGGAAATGAAAGCGAAGCTCTGGATTTGGTTCCGTTAATCACGAACGTGGTGTTGGAAGAACACCATCTGATCGTGGGAGTAGCAGTTGTCGTCGATCCAGGTGTTGTGCCAATAAATTCTCGTGGAGAAAAACAACGCATGCATTTACGCGATGGATTTCTCGCCGATCAGTTAGATCCGATTTACGTTGCTTATAATATGTAACTTTCATTATTTTTCTCATTTACCTTCCTCCTCCCCCCGGTTCGTCGTTTTAATTATAGCACATTCTATACCTATTTTTATTTACCTACATTTTTATTTAATCGTGGCATTGCTTCTATAATTTTAACGCCGAATGAAATGAGATAAAAGATAGTGCACCACTTTTATTCAGTTATCCGTTCAGTTAACGTGCAATACATGTTTATGTTATGCGAGAAAAAAAAAATTGTAACTTACGCATCCAGAAACTGGTGAATTCATTGCAGATTTTATGATGATATCTTTTTTACAACAAAAACATTCTGGGAAATTTCTCGTGTTGCTTTTATTTAGAGAACATTTGTAAAATTAGTGATTGTTTTGGTGTCTCGAATTTGCTTCGTAGTTTTTATTTGTTTTAGTTTCTTCTTTTTCTTTTTTTTTGTTTGACTGTTTTTCTTCTTGAATTATATGAATAAATACGTCCCTACGTAAGAAGTACGTGATTATGCGTTGTATACTACGGACTTTTACGTAGTATATTTGCAATATAATAGTTGTCCGACTTATTTATTATTTTTGTAAGTTATTAGATAAATGTTTTTGTACATAAATTTTACCGCTTGATGAGAACGTTTTAAATGTTATATTTTCATTGCTACGAGAGATCTGTTTTTACGTATATTTGATTTAATATACTTTTTTTTTTTTTTTTTATGTATATCATTACTATTTATTCGATTAGAAACTTAATATTTTTTTAATTTAATTTTATACGTGTTCAAACGTGATGAAGCTTCGTTTTTACCTTCTATTTTCTTTATTTTCTGTTTTTTTTTTTTTTTTTTTTTTGTATTATTATTTTTTTTAAATGTCTTTCCGTAAAAACGATTCGTTCCTTAGTTATTTCTGATGTTTCGTTTTTCGAATCTGAAATACCATTTGTATAGCGACTAGTGTTTTAAATTCGATTTAATTATTGTTTTTTCGTGTGCCATTTAAAAACGTTATTTTTTCTTTTTTTTTCTTTTAATTTGCACGATGGATAGGTTTGTTTTTTCATTCTTTCTTTTGCGAAGAAAATTTTCTAAAATCTGTGTTGTGCCAGATTTTATTGAAATATTTTCGTATTTTTGGAATTTTCACTCGCTCTAGAAACAAATTTTTTGATATTTTTCGATTACAATTTTTATTATTTCTTTATTGTAAAGCTTTTTACGAAAATTTAAATATAGATTTTCTAAACAAAAATTTCGTTTTTTTGGTATTTATTTTCTGAATAAAATAAATCTTCATGAGCAGCTGTCCAGAACCGAGTGGATTTGTTGAAAATATGGTGTTTTCCCCTTATTGTTTATTTATTGACGCCGTTAAGCTGAAGTTTTAATTTGAAAGTAAACATAAATTTTATATTTGTAAAATTTTATTTATGTAATATTTGAGAAAAAAAAATTTAGTATTTTGTATCCTGAATGTGTCAAATTTTCAAAATCAAATAAACCTCTAATGTTTTTAATTTGAAATATTTCGCACTTATTCGATTTATTCAGTGGTGAAGAATGATCTATCGACTGGTATTTTCATGGTTGTTACGAATCTCATGTTTGCTGTACAAGCGAATTAGTATTTAGCCTTCAAAAACAAAATGATGTCATTATCTTTATTGTTGCAGTATCGACTATGAATAGGTACTTGAAATAAAAAATCAAGTAGGTATTCTGGAATCTACAACCTTACGATTAAATTATTATTTTCTGAAATAAGTAACTTTGTACTTGTATGTTGATGATAAATTAACTTCAGATTGAAGTTCGGTGGGACTGTGGTTTGGTGCTCCACCTTTGGGTTAGCGTAAACTCACAAGACCGACAAACAAAGTCAAACTGTTATTAACAAATGAATAAAGCTACAGTGTTCCAAAGAAATCAACAAAACCAGATTTTGAAAAAAAATACCAGATAGTTTTATTTTGAGACGCTGAAAACAATGATGATGGTTTCATTCCGCTAAAACGAATGATTACTTATGTACATATACAGCAGAGAAAGGTTCGAAAAACTGAAAGCACAGAAGTGAAATATGGATCATTGAATTTCTTCTCCAAAACTACCCCATTTTCCATTAAAATTTGAGAAAATTTTTCCAACATAAAAAAGCAAGATTAACCTTACGATTTTGAAAAAAAAATATAAATATTTTTTTTCAATTTCATAATGCAAATTGAAATTCTTTGGGGTGATGAAAGTGATGGTGACGTACTCTTCCCTCAGAAACGAATGACAGCTCACAGCTGAAATATAGTAGGAAAAGTTGAAAAAAAAAAGTGAGCGGAACATCGAAACAGGGTTCACAGACTTTCTCCTCCAAAACTACCTCATTTTCTAATAAAATATGAGAAAATAGTTTTATCACAAAAAAAAAAAAAGCATGGTCCCTTTCATGATTTTTAAGGAAAATTGAAAGAATATTCTTTGAATTTTTTGATGGATATTGGGGTATTTAGAGGCACTGAAAAAATATGAATATATGATATCTTCTCTCAGAAACAAATGATACGACTGATAGTATGAAAAGTTGATAAAAAATTGAAAGCATAGCAGCAAAACAGGGCTTACTGAATTTCTCCCCCAAAACTATGCCTCATTTTCCATTAAAATCTGAGAAAATAATTTATAGAGAGAAATGTAATTATAATATAATTTACATCTCTACCGGCCAACCTTAAAAAAGATGCATCACGTTTTTACATGGAGGCATGTGTTGGGCTAACAATGACCGATGAGCTTTGACTATAGAGTATTGGACTGGTAAAGCTCCATAAGACCAATGTACTTTTTAATATCAAGACATGCCGGTGAAAAATTAGGCAACCCTAGCGTACCTTCTGCGTATTTTCGACATTTTGCTTGAAATCACCAATTTAGAATACATATGATAAAGACATCACTTAAGTTCACCAGGATAGCGTTGCCTATTTACCACCGGCATGTCTAACCAGAAATCATGTTTTTTTACAGGTCTAGTACTATATGGTTAAACCCAATGAGTGATGTTTTTGATTCATGCCTCAATGTGATGCATCTTTTTAAATAGGGGTAGTTTTATTTTATATCATTACACTAAGTTACTCTTACATCTGATTCATCATTAATTCTGTGTTGGTACAAGGGTGAAAATTCTCCTATTAAATCAAGGGTTTTGACAGCCTTCCTTACTCCCTTAAGGGAAGCCACTGCACTTCATCTGCTAAAACCCCCAAATCCAAACCAACAAGTAATCTCAATTTCGAGAGAGACTTCACTTACGTGCTGGCTGTCTAAAGGCCAAGATCTCTTTTAAACTTACTTGCTAGCTGTTCTTGGATCAAGACCCCTAAAATCTAACTCATCTTTGTTCAAAATATAAATGTCTATATCTATTGTTTTTCCATTGTGAAGATAGTTAAAGTTTAACATTTATTAATATTATTTTAGCCTAAGTATAGTTAAAGGCAATTAGAACTAAGATCGAGTATTTCTCGTGTATATCATTGTGAATTTTAATAATTAAAATTCATCATTTTGAGGCAAATAAAATCATTTGTTTCATCTACTTACCATCAAAATTATTTCTGGTTGAGCTTCTTTCAACGTAGGCCAAATCACATTGAGTCGCTCCATAACACTGTTTTGAATTTCACTATTTGTTGCAGGTGTAGTGATTGTAAATTCTTTTAGATCAAGAATGTATTTTTCGTAATTATTTACGAAAGTAATTAATAAATTAAAATTACTATTCTCAAACTGCGGTGGTTAATTATAAATGTTTCAAACGATTTTCATAGCCTAAATTAGGATGGAACGCATAGCAGGCATAGGTATTCAAACTATATCGGTATTTCGTCAGAGAACATCATACACAAATGTGGGAAAAGGTTGTTATGATTTTATAGCCTATAAAATACAGAAAGTATTTAATTGAATCATTTACAATAGATTGAAAGGAATAAAGCAAAAAGATTTAGAAGACGCGCAATACAGCTTGCAGCATAATAAAAATGTCTTCTGGTTTTTATCAGATTCTAAAAGATGGCAAATTAACATTTCTCATTGCTGAGGAATTTCGTCTTCAGAATAGAAACAGAATTATATACCTTTTTTTGGTATAATGTATAAACGTAGGCTTCGATGCTGCGTTGACATTGCCATTAGAAACTTCTAACGAATTAGAAATATCAACTTATGTCTATCAATTATCAGTTATGTTATGCATATTGCTAAACATAACAATGATAGGCTGACAGCATAATGCTAAATGGTATTGGTTATATGAAAAATAGCCTAAAAGGTCGTATTATTTCAGATATCTACAATTTAACATCTAACGATAGTTATCGATATCTTATTGTCATATCGACAGAAAATGTTGTTGAGACCACCAATCCTTCTCCCCTCCCACTCTGCGAACACACGATTACATAAAATACATAATTTATTTATATCTATTCGCGGCTACACTGATATACCACTTCCGCCACTCATTCGTTCATTTCCGCTAACGCTCGTTTATCTATCATAAAATGTACTTTGCTGAAATTATGTAACTGTCTTAAAATACACTCGCTTCTTGGACGGAACTTCACTTAAATCTTTCTTTCTTGTTTCATCTCCGGTCCTCATCCTCTATAAATGTCATCAAAATATCGATAACTATCGATAGATTTCACATCTCTTTGTTTTTGTTGAGGTGAGTTTCGATCGATTCATAAAAGAAACATAAGCACGGACGTTCAACTTTAGAAAAAGGTTTATTGATTGAGTTTAGTACAACGACTGACGAACGGAGAACATTCTCCGTCGAGCAGTGGCAGAAAGAATATTATGTTGGCGATCAGTGTTGCCACATGTAAAAAGAATAAATGTAATAATGTGTTACATGCAGTGTTGATTATTGTACAGTTACGTGTTCGTGTGGTAGTGAGGGAATTGTATCCCAACACCCCCCTGCGATTCAAAACGGACGAACGAACATATAAGTAAAAATGTGTCACATATTGCATGTATTTAAAACAAACATATAAACAAGAAATAAGCAATAGCAGTCAAAAATTATTACATATAGGTGCCATATAAAATGGTAGAACAAACAAAAAAATTAGGTATGTCGTTGACTAGTATAATGTTATATAATAAAATGTGTATAAGTTCATATATTGACATTTTGTTTTATCTTAAATATATCGTGTAAATGTTAACATGAGGTATATATTCAACCTTATGTTTTAGTGTCACGTCTTATAAATATTGTGTGATTTTTGATTTAACATATATAAAAACCCGTCGGAGAGATCAATGTCTCCTCATCGTCAGCTGTAGAGAGATAATATTATTATATATATATATCCTTATAATTAATCTTGTGTGTTTTCAATATGAATTTACTATTGTGGGAATCAATGGTGTATATTAGGGAATGCTGATACCAATAAGAGAGGCAGAGCAGCGACGGGGAACCTAGTGAACGTTGTGAAATGAATTGTGAAACGACATATGGACCGCTTGGTTTACAATAGGCGCCAAAAGACCGACGCCCATCCGCAGTCCAAAACCAATTATCAAAAAAATTTTGCGGGTTGAGTCAATTAAGAATATTGGCCGAAAGGTTGACTTGTTCGGAGTATTCTCATAACAATATTTTGGTACGTTTTTCGATCAAGTGCTTTTGTTAAAATATCAGCAACTTGATCGGAAGACCTAATATCGTTAAACATTATCAATTTATTTTGAAAAGCTTCCAAAACTGCATAACATTTGATCGCTAGGGACCTGGAGCGTTTCTGGACTCCCCCAGATGCAATGTGTGATGCGGATATGTTATCCTCATACACCTGCACTGAGTCGGTTACAGAGAAAACGCTCTCAGTGAGTCTCCAGATCACATATATATTGTCCAGTGCGTCATTCAACGCAATTAATTCGGCTGCAATTGACGATGTTGCAACCGAGTTCTGTGGGTGAACGGCCCAATTTAACAAGTCTCTGTTAACAAAAATCATATAGCCTGTTGTGGAGCACCCTTTCTCCAAATTTTCTATTTCTATGGGTGAATCGTCTACGTCGGGTGCATACGACGCATCGACAAATGCTTTAATCTGAGTCTGGTCAGAGTGAAATACAAGAGAGAAGTCCCTTGTTGTTTTAAGGTACCTAATAATGCGACGAACATAGTTCTTAATTTCGCTATTTGAGGATGCCTGAAAACGTGATAGGTAATTGACGGCGAAGGCAATGTCCGGGCGGGTTAGTCTTGCCACATATAGCAGATTCCCAATCATGGCCCTATATTCAGTGTCGTCTATTGCATTAGCTGGCTTTCTTATTTTAAATCCCGTTTCCATAGGCGTGGTTGTCGGATTACATTCCGTCATACCAAACTTACGTAGGATTTTATCTATGTACCTATTCTGTGTCAATGTTATTTGTTTCCTCGGGATGTCCCGACTTATTTCAAAACCAACAAAGAAAGTTGGATCTTTTTCTATCTTCAATGTGAAGTTCTTATTAAATGTATTTATTAGGTCTTGTGTCCATTCGTCGTGGTTGCTAGCCAACAACATGTCATCCACATAGACTATTAGAAGTGCCATTGCACCATTATTATTTTGTTTTGTATATAAGCATCTGTCTATTTTTGATTGAACAAATCCAGCTTGAATTATAGTCGAGTTTAATAAGTCGTACCAACTTTTAGAAGACGTTTTCAGTCCATATATTGACTTAATTAGTCTCAGGCAATTATTTTCGCCTAGTTGGCATCCCCTGGGATTTGATATGAAAATAGGGTATCTTATTTCTGAATTAAGGAAAGCTGTTTTTATGTCAAATTGTATTATATTTAAGTTATATTTATTTGTTATTGACAGTATCCATCTTATAAGCCAATACTGGACCACCGGGGCATACGTTTCGGTTCAAGAATAGTGGGTAAGGTCCTTAAAACCCCTTGTAACCAACCTGGCTTTCGGTATGTGATTGCCTTGATTGTCGGGTTTTGTGGTGAAACACCACTTGGTATCTACCAACCTCACATTTCTTTCTCTGGGAACGACCTCCCACACACCCATATCAGACAATGACTTCAGCTTGTCAGTAATGGCTTGTTGCCATTCCGCCCTAAAAGGGTTATTTTCAACATCCTCCCATTTTTGAGGGATGTGGTCCTCTATGTAACTTTTATATCTTTGTTTACATACGTTTAGTATTACGGGGGTTTCTATTATATTATTATCATTATGTTTATTTTTATTTTTAAAATCTATTTTATTTATATTTATTATGTTCCTCGTTTCATCAAATCTGACATCATAAGTAACGTGTGATTTGTCAATTAATGGGTCCCTTATGCAGTACCCACTATTTGTGTAACCCACAAATACTCCCCTGTCCGCTCGCTATGTCAGTTTCGGATGTTCACTATTTGTTTTATTTTTTTTATTTTTTGTGGCCTGTTGTTGGCGAACTTCCATAGGAATATGTCTATAGGCAAGAGACCCAAAAACTCTCATATTTGATAAATCTGGCTTTATGCCGTAAAACATTTCAAAAGGGGTTTTATTATCTTTGTTTGCCCTGGTTGGGCTCCTATTTATGACATAAACCGCCGTCAGAACGGCCAATGACCAAAACTTGAAGTCCAAATCGGAGTCAAACAGCATAGCTCTGGTTCTAGCCATAATCGTTTGATTTTGCCTTTCGGCCATCGCATTCAACTCCGGTGAATACGGAACGACAAGCTCGAGACTTACGCCGTTTTCCTCACAAAATGTCCTCATGTGTGAATCTAAATATTCTTTAGCATTGTCACACCTTAGGGTGGCAATGGGATGATCCGGAAATTTTGATTTTAGTTTCATATAAAGTTTTTTAAACTCTTCACACACCATTGACTTTTTTTCGATGGTGGAGACGAAGGTGTATTTTGTGGCGTGGTCCACAAATATTAACACGTACTTCTCACCATATATACCTGGTGAAAAGGGGCCCATTGTATCCGATGAAACGAGTTCTAGTTTCCTTTCAGGTCTGGTCCTGGTGCTATTGTGTCCTAACCTTTTTGAATTAGCTTTCACACATATTTCGCACAAACTAAACTCATCATCTCGGAATATTATTCCATTAGGAATACCTCTTGAGACTTTAGTTAAGAATCTTAAATTCTTTCCAGATAAGTGTCCTAGTCTTCTGTGCCATATCATTTTTTTGTCTATTTTTAACTCCCCTGCATTTTCATTAGTTTCTTGATTATTATTTATTATATCGTTATCTATAGTGTTATTATTAGTGTTTATACCTACATCCTCATTTGTTTCTCTCCCATCTTCGCTGGTTTCCCTATTTTGGGTTTGGTTATTATTTTGTTCGTCATTATGACTTATTATTATATTGTCATTTTCATTATTATTAATTGTGTTCTCTCTATTCTCTTCACTTTCTTCCTGACTGTCCTCAACAATTTGTTCTTCTATTTCATATTCCATCCATTCATCTTGGGAATTTACATTAGGCATACATGCCAATTTATTCGATTGATTTTTATAAGGACATATTTTATTTAAGTCATTTTCATCTTCTATTATATTAACTGTGGATTCCGACACAATTTTGTATTTTACCATGTATACCCCCTTATTTTTGGGGCTGAAAAAATTACTTCATTCGCCCCCTGGACGTATATATGCGCTGCAGAGAAATTTTGGTCTATGCCAAGCCCTCTGTTTTCAGTTATCTTAATCCCCGACATTAGGTCCACATTCAGGGATGGCACATAATGTACATTCTTAAGTCTTATAACAGTTTGTTTCCTTTCGGAATTTTCTACCCTAATGAACATTGTTCCTATATGTGTGGCAATTAGTAAAGTGTCCTGGATAGCACATTCTAACTTTATAGGTTTTTCTAACATTATAGGGCTAGACAATTTTGATAGGTCTGATACTACATGAGCAACAGCCCCACCATCCAACATGATCCTATTAGTGAGGGGGATATATTCTGGATTAGATTCATGTCTTGTGTCCCTAGATGTTATTAAATTTATTAATTTATTATTATTTGTGCTCTTGTTTTGTTCACTGGCTTTATATCTTATCATCATAGACCACTGAACGTCATTCTCTTTTTTATTTTTGTTATTATTGTTATTATTATTACATCCAAATCGGGTATTTTGTGCAGGACCATCTGGTTTATTTTGGGGTGACGTACCCTCTTTATTTGATGGACACACTTTAGCAATGTGCCCCTTGCCATGGCCCTTAAAGCATACTAAATTATTCGTATTTGGCAAGTTATTTTGATTTTGGTTATATTTTCTATTCTCATAATTATTATTATTGTTATTTTGGGGCGTATCTGGCTTTCGATTATTACTATGTGTCTTCCCCTGATCTATATTTCGACCATAATTTTGACTTCTATTTGTATTATTATATCTGTTAAAGTTTCCTCCGTATTGGGATCTTTGGTTTTTATTATTTTGGTTGAAGTTACGAAATTTATTATTATTGTATCTTGACTTTTTCTCGTCATATAATCTGTCTGACCTTTCGATCAGCATTGCGTGAAGGGTTTCAATGGTCTTCTGATCTTGACTCAAAGTATTAAACTCCAGCCTAGTCATATCATAATCCATGTTTAAAGATATTAGGAGTTGTTCTATCTCCTCCTGTTTGTCTAAGTTTTTCCCACAATCTCTTATTTTTTGTGCTGATTTGGAAAACACATCCAGATAACTTCTCATATTCCCCTCACTATTGAACTTTAATCTTTGAAAGGCCTGCTTTGCATTTATATATGTGACCTGCGTGCAGCTTTTATACCTTTTGTCAAGAACTTTTAAAATTTGGTTTATAGTTTTTAGTTTTACTCTTTCGATCAGGTCATTGTTTAGTCCTTGATAGATTAATGCTTTCCCCTTTTCCTGGTTATGAAAATATGCCATTCTAATAGCCGGACTAGCATTGCCAGATTCAGGGTTTAAAAAACTGTTTAAAATAGAACTTTGGTTTCATTGTCTTGCATAATAGGGTATAATCCTTCTGCGTAGAGTGTAGAGACCATCATGGTTCTCCAAGTGTCATAATTTCTCCCGTCAAAAACTTTCTTTGCGTCAAAACATGACATTTTGTTAATTTTTTATTTTTCAGGGGTTTTTGGGTCCTACCTCAGAAACACGAGAACTTAATTCCAGGGGGTGACACGGTCTCAACCGCACGATTATGCACAGCACAGTCTTAGCCCCTCGATCGGGAATGCAAGTTAAATATACTATATTATAATATTCAATAATATGTTATTATTCTAAATTAATTCTCACGGAATATTCGTTGCTGACGATGAGTTGATCTCCCCGCATTTGTTTCTTCTAGTGAATGGTCAAATTATTTGGACCATGTTGCCGAACTTATTCAAAGTTGAATTGGCTGAGTCTTTGGCTTTTGTTTCAGAACAAAAATGGTTCTGTTAAACACGTTAAAAAAGTTTATTAATATTCAATGCAAAATTGTTCCACAAAAGTATGAGAGATAAAATCTGAAAGAGAAGTAATCTATTATGTATTATCATTTGAAAAAACTCCTTTCTGTGAACAGGAAAAAATCTGTCAGCAATGTCAATAATTATTAATGTAGGTTTTCTTTTGTTGGATTCTACGAATTTCATCCAACAAAGGTTTTCCTATTTCTGCAATTCCCGACCAACAAGATAAAGTTTGAAAGGCTATCGAATTTGCCTTTCAAGTTTCGACTTTACTTTAAATTTGGTTGGGAATATACCTGAAAATATACTAGATTTTATTATTTTATTGCCTAAATGTTAACTTTTTCATCAATTTTATGGGCAAAATCACACGAATTATCACTTATTTAATTTTAATTTTTTACTTATCTTAGGTATCTTCGTTTATTTTCCAGTTTTATCGACGTATTCTTGCTTTTTCATCAGCTGTTGACATCAGACTTCGACAATTTTGCTCCGTTATTTTCAGATTTTCAACTTTTACTCTTTGATTTCTTCTCCAGAACACAGCATGTACAATTGCCAACCGTTTTTGATTGTATGTGTTGGTCTGCCAAACCACAGGATCCTTTCGTACCTGATCTGCTTTCTCCAAATTTTCGACTTCGAAGTTTTAACTGGCACCCAAGACTTTACCGTTGTTTTCATTAATCTTACTTTTACTTTGATTTACACTGATTGAACTTTTTACAAATACGGGATAGTTACTTTAATCACTGATTCAAATTTTTCTATTACAAATTTTCACTTTCCTGCCACTTTGCGCGGAGGTATCACACGGCACTACGCCTTTCACTTTGCGTGAATTACAAATTTTTAAACTTTTAACAAATTACACGAACATCGCACTTTAATTACCGCACTTATTTTCTTGATCCGCCGTTCTGGCTACCATGTTGAGGTGAGTTTCGATCGATTCATAAAAGAAACATAAGCACGGACGTTCAACTTTAGAAAAAGGTTTATTGATTGAGTTTAGTACAACGACTGACGAACGGAGAACATTCTCCGTCGAGCAGTGGCGGAAAGAATATTATGTTGGCGATCAGTGTCGCCACATGTAAAAAGAATAAATGTAATAATGTGTTACATGCAGTGTTGATTATTGTACAGTTACGTGTTCGTGTGGTAGTGAGGGAATCGTATCCCAACAGTTTTTCGTATGTTGTCGCTAGGTTCAGACAGCTATCGATATCTAATTTTTATATTGATAAGAAACATCATTTGAAATACCGATAACTATCGATAATTTTTACATTCTTTTTGTCTCTTCTGTTGACTGTTTCATATTCATAATGCATTAGATTGTTTCCTTGTTTTGTTGTCGCTCGCTGTTTCTTGAAGACTGTTGTTGTGTCGGCGTTTTTTTGTAAGTTGTCAGTTGTTTGTAAGATTATAGACTGATTTATTGAAACATACGGTATTGTAGGTATCGGTAGGTATTCCACTCGTAAATTCTGTAGTTTTTTGGTTCTGTGATCTGTTATTAATCTAGAAGAATCTAATGTGCAGTATGCTTCTTTTGATTCCTCGTCCAGATGGTCCAGACTCCAGTTTCAGAGTAGAGCGAATAGTGTGTCTACTAGCTTCAGAACTTTGCAGTATTTGACGGTGGCTTCGCAGACATGCAATATTCTTATTAGTTTTAGTTGATAGACGCATTCAACATGAAGTAAGTGTTATTTATTTATTTATTGATCTATTCCTGTGCTATTTTTGTGGAGTTTGTAGTTACCAAAGTTTGATTTTTCATTTTCAGTGAAAGTAGTATAGCTTCGGTGCGTGCATTTGTTATGATATACGACAATGTTAACAAACGGTGGGTACCCAGCGGGTCTTCATCGGGCGTCAGCAATGTGCACATATTTCAACATAATTTTCAAAATACGTTTCGTGTCGTTGGCCAAAAATTACAAGATTACGAGGTAAACAGAACGAGCGTCTCGGTATTTTCGTTTATTTATGTGTAGGATGTGTAGAAGGTGTAAACGTTGAAACTTTCGAAAACGGGAAGCTTCTGATCAACATTTAGCTGCGACTCGCAGAATTCCAAAAGTTACTTAATGCAGAGGGAGCATTTTACAGTTCTAGTGGTAATTTCTAGGGTAAATTTTAGATTCCGGATCTTATATGACTTCAGAAAACCTAACTGATGTTTATATTTATTTTGTTAGATCTATATTCTTCGCTCGGAAAACAAATTGCGATGTTAAATATATGAAATATTTAATTCGATCAGTAAGTTCAGTTGCTCAACTTTGAATTTCTGTCACATTTTTAGAACATAATATGTTCAGTAAAACTTATCCGAATCCTAAATGATTTAAATAGTGGGGTGACCGGAATTTTGGCGCATATTTTATTCTGTAATTATACTCAACGTCACTCTGTCTTCTCAGTATTAAAATGATGCCTTTTAAAAGAGCCGAGGGTAAACGTAATTATTTCTTCAATATTTATTTTTTGTCCCCTGTGTGAAGCAAATCTCACGAAAATCTGTTCGGAAAATACATATTAATGATTGAAGCTTCTTCTATTTGAAATTTGAAAATTAAGTTTTTGTTATTAATTTTCTGTCGATGGTACCTTTTTTTCCGGAAATAGGAAACGGGAAATGTAAAGTGATAAATATTTTAATTTATTTTTACATTGAGATTTTCTTGTTTTCAGGTCGTCATTAATTGTATTATTTCTAAATCGTCGAAATACAATCAGGCAACTCCAACATTCCACCAGTGGAGGGATAGCAGACAAGTTTACGGTCTGAATTTCAGAAGTAAAGATGACGCAGATGCGTTTGCTGAAGCGATGAATTTCGCCTTAGAAGTAACTTAATTTATTTCCAATATTTCACTTTAATTGGCTGTTGCAATGAGTTATTTCCTCATTCGATAAAAATTTGATATATGCGGAAGTGTCGAACAGTATCGATTAATCTAGGAATACATGCGCGATCGACTAACCTCATTTATTAACAAAAAACCGTAAAATCTTTGTTTTTTTCCTCGTGTATTTTATTCGTCACGTTCGAATAAATGCGAATTTCATCGTCGTAACGAGTTAGTATATAGTCATATTTTCATTACGAAATCAGATACCACATGAAGAAATAATCATCGACATTGCTGTTTTTGTCTCAAAAATAATTAACTTGATTTTCTCATTGTGTTCAGACCGTAGGTAGTATGAAGCCAACATGCCAGCCTCCACCGATTCCAGTTGAAACCAACTCGAATCCAGTTGACCCTCTGGTGAATGATCCACGAGCCATATTAATAACCGACGGCCAGTACGACGAGGAATTTGAATATAGGTTAGTGATGTTGCAGTTGCGTGATGTTTAGTGGAAATATGATGGATATAGGTACATCTTGATGGATGCAAAACATTTGGAATTCTTACTTGGGGAATTCGCAATGAATTTGAATTTGATAGACTGTGTTTCCTGAGAAGTCCTCCGAACTTTTAAAGGTTGATAGTGTCCCTGAGAACGAGTAAACAAATGTTTTTGTCTCAATACTTACGAAGCTAGGTCTATATTAAAAGTATAATATGAACAAACTTTCTTTAAAATTGTCATTTGTTTATGGGGATCTATGATACTTACAACGTGGAATAAAAAAGGTCTTCTCCACGTTACCCTACCTTGATTAACACACAACCAATTTGAAGAATTAGTTAAATACAAACTTACCTTGGATTTTTCACTGAAACTATGAATTTCTAGCACCTTTGCTGTACGAGATGATGGAAAAGTGAAGTGAACCTTTTTTGTTACTCGTGGCGAGTACTATGAATTCACACGAACAAATCACAATTTTAAAGAAAATTTTCTCATGTCATGCTCTTAGTATACCCAGCTCCTTAAACTCTGAGAACGATAGACGTTTATTAAACGTTTTTTGTTGTTTTTTTTGAGGTTTACTATTTGCTGTTCAAATTTGAAGTACTTCGCAGGAAAAACTTTTTATATTAAACGTAACATCCCAGTTTTGAAAATGTTTGAATTTTTCATGTACATAGAACAGAATTTATCTTCTAAAGGATATGAACAAAGTTCAAAATTAAATTTGTTTTGAAAATTGAAGTGTTCGCAAAAGAAAGAAAAGTATATGTTACTGGAAAATTTTCTAGTTGAGACTTAAGAAACGTTAAGTCATGGAACGAATATCTTTTGTTGAGAAAATTTTAAAAACCTAGCCATTTTGAGGTGAAAAGTGGATAAATCTCACTTGGAATATTTATCTTTTTATGTCTATGGAAAGTTATTTTACGAAAAAAATCATGGGAAAAGAGACTGAGATAATGGTGTAAATTTCAGTGTTTCAATTATTTCAATGCGATAAAAATTGAAAAATTTGGGAGTACCTATGTTGAAGATTTTTAAAATTTTAATTTTTTCTTTCCACTATTTCCATGTTTAGTATATCTTAATCAAACATGTTTCAGGTTCGGTTTGTGTGTAGCTTAGTACCTTAATCCTTGAGGATAGTCTTCTTATTTTAATGGTTGATAATTAAAATGAAGGTCGTGATGAAGGTTTAACATTCTTTATACCTAAAGATTCATTCTAATTGAAATACTTTTCGTTATTTTTTTTCATTAGCTGTAACGAATTCGTATTAATTCGAATTAACTTAATAATATGAAGACTTGTTCTTTCTATTCTTCGGA
Organism: Ericerus pela; assembly: GCA_011428145.1. Classification (NCBI taxonomy): domain Eukaryota; kingdom Metazoa; phylum Arthropoda; class Insecta; order Hemiptera; family Coccidae; genus Ericerus; species Ericerus pela. The sequence continues at coordinate 4,521 of WOFM01000324.1, read as the reverse complement.
AAATCCGGTTCAAGGCTTCGGCTTAGACAGCGGGCTAGGAGGAGATAGACGCGCGTAGATTGACTACGAAGTATGGACAGAAAATCATCTTAAAAAATGTTCTTTTATCTAAAATCAATCTTATTTGATTCATTTTTTCTTTGAGAAATGTTTTGCTTCTTTAATATTTGCCCTTTTGTGTATCTTGGCTGTTAATCTTCTAACAAACATAACTTTTCGAAAGTATATGTACGCGTTACAAAATATTTTTTGTACTTTATAAGCAGTTTTTCTCACAAATTTTGAAATGGGTCCGAAATACTATTTTTGAGCGAATCATCATTCAGTCTTTTAGTGTATTTTCATTGCATTCAGTGCAGTGGTGGAACCTGAGGGTGATGCCCGTTAAAAAGCGCTGATCCCGAGTCGTAGATCACGAATATATAGATTACACAAATTCTTTGTACACGATATCAATATAATATGTGAATATAAATATATTTAAACTTTTTACTGTTTTAACAATTTTTGGGAGTCTGTGGAGCCTCCGCATTTTGATCAGTGGCAATGAAACTTCAAACATTGTTAGAGGCTTCGCACATTCATGTTGAAATTTTTGAAATTCATTCAGTGACTGGCAGGAGAGGTCCTCGAAGTTTTGCAAAACCATCGCGTTGTCATACCGATAACGTTCGTAAATTGAAAGATTTTTCCCGGAAGTTTTTATGGTAGTTGGAGACGTTTGAAGACAGGTTTAGTATTGAGTATGAGCAAAAATCGGTCGACTGGTTTTCCTCAGGGAGTCAACCAGCCATTATAAAAATTTGATACTTAGAAAATACACACCGCGGTTAAATTTTTTATTTAATTATTGTTAATACTATTTTTTCAGCGCTGGTAAATGGATGATGACTAAAGTGGAAAAGATCGTGCAAGAACTACGACATACGTCGCAACAATCACAAAGTAAGTGTCACATTGAGTATACTAAAAGAAGAAAACAAAAAAAAAGAATAAATTCGACGAGTAATGTTGAGTTTTTTTTTCTGCCCGAAGCTTTGTGTTGGAACTCTCATGTAATTCACATTTCTCGCTCTAGCGAAATGACCAGTTTCGTTCATTTCTTTATTTTATTTATTTTTCTTTGTTGCTGTAACATACCTATCGCATTATTTGTTTTTCTGCTGTTTACCTCCCCTCATAATGTACACAACGTTTGTTTGTTAATCGGTTCACATTTTCTTTCATTATTGCAGCGTTAGTAATGTAATTTATGAATCACGTGATGTTTCGTATCCCCACTCCTTTTCGATTAATTTAATCCGTCAAGCTCTACTAGTTTTTCCTTAAGTGGGTTCAAACTCGTATGTTCAAAGAATATTACGATTATTTTTGGGAAATTTATTATGAGATCTGTCATACTGTTTGTTGTTGAAACTTGTTTTTCTGCATTTAGATGATATGTTTGCGGGTAGTGTACCAAATGCACCGAGGGAAGACGAAACGGTTTTACTCGTTGGTAAAATTTGATTAAGACAAGTAGAAGTACTCGTTAATTTGTTCCACCTTTTTTGTTATTTATTTATGATTGTTTTTTAATATTGAATTAGTCTCAGCCCCTTCATCGGATGGTTAGTTGGAAATAATATCAATTTCTTCAAATTCCCATGTCAATTTTTTAACTTTTTATTCATCTGTCGTCTTCATTCCAGGAACTTCAGCAAATCCTTAATTTTTTTTCAGTCATAACTTGAATTACCAATCTTTGTGACGTATTAGTTACTATAGTTTAGAAATGATGGTAGCGGTCGAACATTACTTGTTGAAAATGACCTTTGAGGCACCTGTTTGTTTATTCATTTATTCATGTGTGTCGATTCGTTTCTTTATACATTTATGAGTCATTTCGAAAGAGCCATCAGCCATAAAATGATTTAGGTGCATTTCTATCATTATTAAAACTCGCAGTATCATCATTCTGTAATTAACGGTCTTGTTGGAAAATCAACTTCCATCTTACTCATAGGGTAGAAGGCTTGTCGATAAATATCATCCGTAAAGTAAGAATGATGAAGTTTACTAAAAAATTCCGTTTCAAGCATACTTTTAACCATAATAGGTGTAATACGTTGATAAAATGTGTGAGGATATTGGATTGCTGTGTCTTTCTTTATATGTAGTTTACTTAAAAATCTTGTGGACCTGAAAATTGACGTTCAATTTTCAGTAATTCGTACAATAATAATTATGGTATTCTTTGTCACGCATTGTGACGAACTGTTGGAATTCTCAAGGAAAGTATTGCAGTTACATTGCTGCCTACCATTGTTAGTATAGTTGATGCCCTTGTACAGAATAATTACTTTCTTTTTGAAAAACCTTGAACAAAAACACCCATTCATTTTACGATTGAATACAAAAGTCGCTCAGGTTTTATTGTGTTGTCGGCGAAGTTTTCTGGAAAATTTGAAACTGATTGTTCTGTAGTCTTACGATTGCAAAAATTTTACCTTGTCCAATAATAACACGTTTCACTTGAATGAGCATTGTTGTGTTTTCTGTTATTTTAATCGACTATAGCAGAGCACGTAGCATTGATTTGGTCTTGTAAACGGAAACCGTTTGGCGTAGGTCGTCTCGATTAACTTTCAAAGTGGCATCCATGCGTTTCACTGTGCAGCTTGTCATACAGATGTTTGCATTGCAGTTGGCAGATATTAGTGACGTATTTTTTGATTTTGGAGGACGATTGCATGTGTGTTAATGGTTTCAGTTGTGACTGTGTCAATGTCATATTGAATGTCTTAGTTAAAACAAACTTTGAGAATTCACTTTTAGTTTTGATTACTGTGACTCGCTTATTCCTTGAGAATGTTTGTAAATATTCTTGGCTCGTTTTGGATTCAATTTGAAACTCTCCATATATGCGTCGTTTCAAGGTTCACGACATAAGACATGAATATACAATGCTGTTTGACGTATATTCGTTGCGTACGGTTTGAGGATAGTAAACGTACGAATATATTTTCTGTGAATGAGCAGCCAAAAACATTCCACACTGTTCGAAGAGTTTTTTTCGATTTAGGTGACATATGAGATTTTTTACATTGTTTTTAATTTTGGTATTATTTTGTGTCAAACTGAGAATAATCTATTTGCAAGGTCGAATTTTTGACAAGCATCTGATCGAGGCGAGAGTAATAAGACTTCTTCTTTTGTTGGAGTATTCGGACCCAAGGTTAGGAGTGGGTACGTTTTTCCTTTCATGATCTTCTATGTATTTTAGTACTGTTTTTTGAAAATTTTTTGATCGGATTGTTTCGAAATTTGAAACACGTATTCGAATTCATTCAAGGATAAACTCTTGTTGTTTTTGGTCCGAATCGGGCGTATAGTTTGCTTGGTCAGTTTGTATGCATTTTGTATTGAATAACGTATAGATGGTAGTTTTTGATCGATAGGTCTGAAATGTAGTATGTGTATATGATTCAGGTCAAGGACAGTACCTGCCAATTTTGGCGTGGATAGGTGTAATGATATTTTCATACATATTATTTCAAATATTCTCGTACTTTATTAATTCGTATTTTCCCACATTATTCTTCATATTTCCGCCTATTTACACTTCCTTTCATTCACGTCATTTAAGACTAGTTCAAACTTGTCTTTCAAGTCTTGACTTGTCTGATGACATCACCTCCAGTACACCGTAAACTGTTTTTGTCTATATTCCATGATGTCATCTTTTCTACGAATATATTTCGATACCTTGCAATAATTCCAATTCTTATTAATTTCTTAATCACTCCTACTTTTGTCATTTCCTTTTAATTTCATTGTCTTTACCTAAAATACGTTTTCCTCAAACAACCAATCATATTCATATCTCCCACAATACCCAATTCAAATCACTCGAACTTCACCCTTATAAATAGTCTAATGTTCTGTATATTATACTTCTATTATTAATCAATTCATTATTACTCTTACATTGTTCATACTTTGTAATAATCTGTTCACCTTTTTATAATAATATACTCTTAAACTACTATTGTGTTTATTTGTAACAACTATACCGTTACAAGTAAAATTGGCGCCCGAACCAGTGATTTTTAAGTAAAAAAAGTAGTAAATTTAAAAAACGTGAAAAATTTTTTCAACATCGAATTAACGTGCAGTTAAAAATAAAATTCTTGCAGAATAAAATAATAATTTTAGTAAAAAATTGATCTCAAAAAACAATACGGTTCGCTGAGAAGACTCCAACGCAGATTGTTCGACCGAATTTCAGGTAGAAAACATCCAAATTCGCCAATCAAGGTACATTTTCGAGACTCAACCCATGATGTTCGTCTTCCAAAATCAACGTATGTCAAATTGCTGCAACAACAACATCAAAAACCTGTAAGTGTTTCAAATTCTACTATTTCCATGCAAGAAGAAGATTGGGATAATAAAACAACTCCAAATGCTCAATCCCTCAGACCAAACTATTGGATTACAGATCTTCCTAACAAAAGTTTAAAAATTTTATAGGAAACA
>WOFM01000323.1:300844-619261 GCA_011428145.1 Ericerus pela | reverse complement strand
GTTAGTTTATGTTATCGAAAGTAGTTACGTTAAGTGTTAGTGAGCGAGTGCAGGTGGAGTGTAGACAAACATATATTTATATAATGGTAATGATGATGATGATGAGTGAGTGAGGTGGAATTTCCGTATCAACAAAAATTTTACATTTTGGCATTCTTTTTGGATCAAGATTTTCTTAACACTGTCCCCTTATTTGAGGTAACCTGATATCAACCTAAGGCTAACCACATATATCTTTACCTTATATGCAACAAATGAAATGAATAAATTTTATGTAGTTTTATATAATTGTGTGAGAAAATAAAAACTGCCAACGGATCGAACTACACGAAAAGCAACAACCAAACCTACACTGATGAAAAGATTGAACGACGACTAGAAACACACATTACGAACACATAAATAAAAAGACTAAATATTCACTATTTCACGAATTTTATTCCACATAATGTTAGCGGACATGTTGATGTTACGAAGGTTGATGAGCGACGAGAAGGCATACAAAACATATAGTCACAGTTGAGTTACAAACACAAATATCACAGATTAATAATAACAACAAAAACAGTGTTGCCACAACATGTGATGTGCGAGAATAATAAGTTAACGTATAAAATAATTTGCTATTATTCTCACACGCCTCCTCAAATTATATTCATACGATAAAGTCAAAAATACTATTAAACAAATTTTCTAAATTAATAAAGTCATTAAAAACAACAAATGACAAAGGTCAACAATAACACAACGAATTTACAACATAAAAAAATATCAACACAAATGGTAAACATATACAAAAAGTTACATTAATTTTAACAGTTTACAAAACATATCAAATTTGGGCTTTGGGCAGCCCTTCGTGAAAACGTCCCCCAACTGTTGCGAAGTCGGTACGTACGAATACTTAAAATCTATATCTACGTGATTGCACACAAAACGGTACTTTACATCTATATGTTTGGATCTGCGAGTATTCCACTTTCCAGAGTGCAGAAGAGCCAGACAACTCTGGTTGTCTTCATAAATCACAGCTCTGTTATTAATCTGAATGCAAAAGTCACCTAACAGATACTTCAACCAGATCGACTCAGTGGTAGCATCACATATTGCAATCAACTCACTCTCAGTGCTAGATAGTGCTACAGTTGGTTGCTTCTTGCTAGACCAGGACACCAGTGATCCATAAACAAAGACACAGTAACCAGAGATAGACCGTCTTGTGGTGATACAGTTACCCCAATCGGCATCAGAAAAAGTTTCTAAAATATTGCCGTTATTATCATATTCATTTGAAAATATTAATTTTTTATCTTTTGTGGTAACTAAATATTTAAGTACCCTCAATAAGTATTTATAATATTCGTCAGTGGCATAACTGGAGAATTGGCTAAAATACGATATTGCAAAGCAAATATCAGGCCGTGATCCTAGCATCAGATACATTAGGCATCCCACGAGCTGTTGATAGTTGTTGTTGAGTACACTATCACACGCATTGAGATCCCTGTCCAATTGGAGTTTGGGGTCAATGGGTGTATAGGTCGGTGCGCAGTTATCAACGCCAAAATGCCTAGCAACAGACTCAATGAGACCCCTCTGCTCAATTTCCAGTATGCCATCTTCACGATTGTGATTTATATTCAAACCTAAATATTTCCTGACCTTTCCCAGATCCTTACACTTAATCCTTTTATTTATTTCATTTTTAAAAAATGTGATTTGTGTTTTGTTATTTGAGCTAATCAGGACATCGTCAACATATGTGAGTAAAAAGACTACAGTCCCATCGCTTTTATTTTTATATATATATAAGCAGTCATCCGCCGTACTCTGCACAAAGCCAAGAGCAACAAGGAACTCGTTGAACAATTTGTTCCATACCTTGGGCGACTGCTTTAGACCATAAATAGACCTATTCAATTTCAAAACATTATTATGTCTATCGATTTTAGTTTCTATCCCTTCGGGTATCTCAAGATACACATCTTCCGAAAGAACTCCATTCAGGAAGGCACTACATATATCAATTTGTTCTATGTGAAATTTTAATTTATTGCTAACAGCCAAGAGGGTCCTGACAGTCGAAAGTTTCGCCACTGGCGCATACACTTCATTAAAATTGAAGCCCTTCCTCTGTTGGCATCCTCTGGCAACTAATCTAGCCTTATATAAAACATCATTATCAATATCATATTTTTTATTAAAAATCCACCGACACGTGATGGTGGGGGCTTCCTTTGGATGTTTGGTCACCCGCCAAGTCTGATTGGAATTCAGGGCACTTATTTCCGAAGAAATAGCATCCCTCCACATCAGACTGTCCGGTGCAGCATTCGCCTCCTCAAACGTCAAAGGGACGCCATCCTCAGCAAGATATATATTACTCGCTACTTCATCACGTTCAGTCGTTTCCTGTGGAAGGCAGTCTAAATTCAAGTCACCATCAACTTCAATATTTTCTAAGTTTGACTCCGTGACCTCTGTGAAAATATCATCATCTTTAGTATACTTATTTATATTATTATTATCTATTTTATTCTCAAAGAACTCAACATCTCGCGACAGACGTATCTCCCTAGCATCTATATCCAACAATCTATAACCACATGGAGAATATCCCACCATTATCAATTTTTCACTTTTATTTTTGAACTTATTAGAGTCATGTTTGAATGACAACATATATGCGTTGCATCCAAACGTTTTTAATTTCCTATAATCAAATTGTTCATTAAACCATCTTTCATAAGGAACAAAATCCTTATTTGTGGGGCACCTGTTCACGATATAGGCGGAGCACAATATGGCTTCCGACCAAAATATCTTACCAAGACCACTCTCAAATAACAGCGTCCTTGCCCTTTCACATAGCGTCCTGTTCATCCTTTCAGCTTTTCCATTTTGCTGTGGACAGCCACCAACCGTAGGTTCAACCACAATTCCTTTCTCAGTACAATATGACTGGAAGGTAGTTGTGGGGATTAGAACATTACTCGTATGAGGAAATAGGCTCGGCCTATCGACAACAGTCGTCACCTTCGGTGACAATTATTCGTGCCTTGCACGTTAAACCAAACAACAAATGTATGTTCGTTTGTACTTGTCTATTTTTGCAGATAGACAAGTTACAAATCTCGGACCGTGACGAATCGATAGATAATTATCTCGGCGATGTCACGGACCGATACGAAGATGCATTCTCCGTACTTTATCGTTGCCATAGCAACCATAAAGTACGAATAAATTATCTACACTATACTTATGTAAATATTACATAAGTGTGTATGTGTGCATGTAGGGAGCCGGCTATATAAGACGAAAAAATCATAGACCAAATTGCCAGTGTTTGCGGAGGTCTTGGCTCCCTCATACCTTTTTCGTATATTGGCATAAACACGCAAATTGTTCTGTTGAACACCTTCTTTGTTGGTTTTACTTTCCACGACGTAAGGTATTCCACAGTGGTGACCTCGACGTGATTTTTTGGCCACATCGTGGTGTCTTTTGGCGCGGTGCGCTTATACTAAAGTGGCGCGGTGCGCTGGCGAGTAACTCGCTTTCCAATTAAAGTAAAAATAAAATTTTTTCTAACCAATAAATTTTATTTTTACAACAAGACACCAGGAGCTCTCGAAGGTGTCTGCTAAGTGGGAACTTATACCCCCCTTCTAGAGTATAATTACCAGAAGGAAGAACAGCAGACCCTGGAAGGACATAGTTGGCCTCATCCACCAACTCCTCCACCTTCGACACACCAAAGAGAATTTGAAGACCTCAACCTCTCAGAAAATAAGAAGAGGAATAGACGTCCAGAACTTGAGCGTCTAGGTGTGACAATTGACCAAAACGAATTGTCCACCAAATCTCTGAGGAGTAGAAACATACCAACTCCTCCAACAGATCAGCAAACACGATCTGCCCCAACTTTTGGCGAAGCTACTAGCCAACAAGGTTCAATGGCACAACCAACCGAAAACCCACCCACAATGGCAGCAACCGGATCCTCACAGCAAGTGCTAACACCCGAAATAATAGCCCAAGTAATACAGCTACTGAATACACGTACAGAGCAGAATCCGGCATTCTACAGACGGAGGATTGATATTCCAGAATTCCTCCCAAATGAAGTCGATGTCTGGCTGACTCTTCTCGATGGTAGATTTAAAACCGAGAATATACAAGCCGACCAACGATATATACATATTTGTGGAGGCATGCCCCCACAAATAATAAGAGGAATTCCGAATATCATGGATTGCCCTCCGGCAGAAACCGATAATTACGCATGGTTCTGCAAACAAGTAAGAAACGTATTTGGGAAATCAAAAAATGAAATTATTGACGAAATAATGGGTGGAATGAAAATAGGGGACGATAAACCCTCAATCTTCATGGCTAAATTGCGAAAAAAGGCTGACCATATAGTAGCCCCTTCGGTAATCGGAAACCAATTCTGTAAGCAACTTCCTCAACATGTTGTACAGGCATTGGCAGCAGTAGGATCAACAATAATCAATGAATCCGCTGATCTAGATTACCTAGCCAAAAGCGCTGATAACGCACTACAATATTCGAAAAATTCACCTTCGATCAGTGCAGTATCAGCAGAGAATGGAGAAATTGCACAGCTGAGAGCGCAAATAGCCCAGCTCACTTCACAAGTGCAAAATAACAACAATAAAAATAGAAATAATAACCAGCGAAATAACCGGTCTAGAAGCAGACCTGATAAGAAAAGACAAAGCCGATCAAGAGACCGAAGAACCGGAAATTCTCGCAGGGGGCAGAGTCCAACTCCCCCGAAAAATAAAAAATCTTCATCCAACTCTCCTTCTCAAAAATGGGATGAAAAGAACTGCTTCTACCACAATAGATTTGGCGAGGCCTCCACCAAATGCAACAACAAATGCCAATGGTGGGGCAAAACTTATAAATCCGATCCGTCAAACTAAAACGAGGGGCCATCTACGCGGCCGAAGACCCCTCGGAAAATTACTCATGCCGCCTGTTCCTAAAGGACAGGACAAGTAGGAGAAAGTATCTAATAGACTCAGGCGCTGACCTAAGCATATTGCCAGTAAACAAGAAACATAAGATACACACTCCGAAATACTATCTCCGTACTGTGAACGGTCAAAACCTTCCAGCATACGGACTTGAAACTATCAAAGTCAACATTGGATTGCGAAGAGACATGACTTGGTCTTTTACAATTGCGGATGTTCCAAATCCAATCCTGGGTGCTGATTTCTTAGCACACTACAGCCTAATCATTGATCTAAAAAATGGAAAATTGATCGATAATGAAACAAAACTTTGTGTGGAAGGCAAAACACTAGTGTCTCAACTGGACACAGCCATTTCCAGTTGTAGTAAAGTCGACGAAAGATTCTTACGGATCTTGTCAGACTATTCTGGAGTCACTCAACCATCAATTCGCAGGCACCCTACCTATAAACATGATACAGTTCATTATATAGAAACAAAATGGCCGCCATGTCATGCTAGAGCAAGACGGCTTCTGCCCGATAAGCTAAAAGCAGCAAAGGAATACTATGACCGAATAATAAAAGAAGGTATTTGCAGACCTTCAAATAGTTCATGGAGTTCCCCAATCCACATGACTAAAAAAGCAAGTGGAGAATCGCGAATTGTTGGCGACTACAGAGCCTTAAATGCCAAAACAGTTCCAGATCGTTACCCAGTTCCAAACATAATGGACTTCAATGCAAATATGAAGGGTAAAACGATGTATTCTAAAATAGATATAAACTGGGCATTCCACCAAATACCAATGGCCGAACAGGACATTCCAAAAACGGCACTCATAACGCCCTTTGGACTATTCGAATACCTTCGAATGCCTTTTGGACTCCGCAATTCAGCTCAAACTTTCCAAAGATTCATCAATGGACTGTTTCGGGATTTGCCGTTTGCATATGCATATCTGGATGACATTTGCATATGCTCAGAAGGCGGTGAGCAACAGCACGAGAAAAATGTGAGAGCCGTTATACAACGTATACACGCTGCCGGCCTTACTATCAATGTAGGAAAAAGCTTATACGCACAAACCGAAATTGACTTTCTCGGCTACAAAGTCTCAACCGAAGGCATAGCCCCACTAAAGACCAAGGTCGAGCCAATATTAAATTTTCCAAAACCCTCAAACGTAGCAGAATTAAGACGCTTCTTAGGGATGGTAAATTTTTATAGACGCTGCATGAAAAACGCAGCAGCTGAACAAAGTAAGCTGTTTGCTTTAATAAAAACATCAAAGAAAAGAGATAAAACTCCACTCGAATGGAATAAAGAAGCTGAAAAAGCATTTGAGAACATAAAAAACTCACTGGCTAATGCAGCCCTCTTGGCTCACCCAGACGAAAGTCTACCATTATGTGTCGCTTCCGATGCCTCTGACTTTGCAATTGGTGCAACACTGTACCAAAAGGAAAAAGACCAAAAATACCCGCTCGCTTTCTTTTCTAGAAAGCTATCAAAAACAGAGAAAAATTACAGTACTTACGATAGGGAATTACTGGCAATCTTCGCTGCACTGAAGCATTTCAGGCACCAATTAGAGGGTAGATGTTTTACTGTGTATACAGACCATAAACCCCTAACACATGCCTTCACGCAGAAAGCAGAGCCAGCATCACCGAGAAGAGCACGACAGTTAGACTACATAGGTCAACTAACTACTGACATCCAGTATATAAGTGGAGAACTCAACACTCCAGCTGATGCACTCAGTAGAATCGAGGCTATCTCGGCCCCAGCCCAATTACCTTATGCTGAAATAGCTAAAGAACAGCTTAAGGATGCAGAATTGCAAGAGTTGTTGTTGAACGAAGACACATCTCTTAAATTGCGGCAAAGAAAAATTCCCGGTACTGACGTCTTACTAACATGTGACATCAGTACAGGCAAGAATAGGCCATTCTTGCCGAAAAAATATCGCAAATTGGCATTTAACAGCGTGCACAATTTATCGCACTCTGGCCCCAAAAGTACTGCTAATCTGGTATCATCAAGATTTGTCTGGCCTCGACTCAAGTCTGACTGCAATAATTGGGCTCGCACTTGCCTGAATTGCCAAGAGTCCAAAGTAGGAAGACATACTCGATCTCCACTCAAATCTTTTAAACAAACAGAGCGGTTCAAAACAATCCACATAGATTTGATGGGCCCATTGCCCCCTTCACAAGGACACAGATATCTCCTCACTATGATTGACAGAGCAACCCGATGGCCCGAGGCAATCCCATTATATGAAATGACAGCACCAACTATAGCTGCCAAACTATATGAAAACTGGATTGCCCGATATGGCGTACCTGAAGTCATAGTTACAGACCAGGGTCGCCAATTTGAAAGCTCACTCTTCCAAGAGTTATCAAAAAAGCTAGGTATCCAACATAACCATACCACAGCTTACCATCCTCAAGCAAACGGAAAAGTTGAGAGATGGCATAGAGCTTTAAAAGCCTCAATAATGGCTCATGACACAAAAAGATGGGTGGATGTACTTCCAACCATCCTTTTAGGCCTACGATCAGCTCTCCAATCAGACACAGGACATTCTGCAGCGCAGTTAGCGTTCGGCGAAGAGCTACGCCTACCAGGGGACTTTTTCACAAATCCGACAGAAATTAGCCCCGAAATCTTAGTTCAGAACATACGAACTGATGCCAATAAATTCTTAACACAGGCAGCTCGCCATGGCCAGCCAAAGATCTATGTCTCGAAACATTTGGCCACTACTTCACACGTATTTGTCAGAGACGAAAAAATAAGATCTTCACTGGAAAAACCCTACGCCGGTCCTTATAAAGTGATATCACGTGACAACAAAAATTTTGTGATATCCATAGCAGGTGAAAACAAAACAATATCAATCGATAGATTGAAACCTGCATATTTGGTAACAGACAACAGGAAAATAATAAGAAAAATAAAAGGAAACACACAGACTAATTCCTCCGAAAACACTAAAACACAAATAGTACAGGAAGAACCAGTCGAAATACAAAAAGAAAATTCACAAACAAATAAACTAACAAAAAGGAAAAAGACACATTGTCACAATAAAATACGACCCTACGGACCCAATAAACCCTCGTAAAAGAGGCAGGCCCCTAGGAAGTAAAAAAGCGAAAAACCAGCTTCCAAAACGAAGATCTGAGCGATTAGCGCAAAGAAAATAAAAAATCTTTCAAAAAAAATTAATATAACATACAAAAAAAAATAAAAACCCGCTAAACAACGACGACTGTGGAATCCTTCGATAAGAAAAGTGCGTGAACAATAAAACAACGACAGGTATCAACAAAACCACGTGCGCTCGATGACAACAAAAAACATCGCAACGTGTATCTGTTGTCAAACAAACAAAAAGAATAAAAACGTTCATCTTATTGATGACGTCAGAAGCGGAGATGAATTTCTATTCATCTCAAATTACCTATAGCTTCAAAATGTTCAAACACGCCTAACTTTGCAGAAAATGAACAAAATTTTTCGGGAAAAACTGCAAACGATAGAGAATTTTTACATCTATCCCCTCCACGGACGTACTCGCTCAAATAAAGACAACGTTTTAATGTAACGGACAAAATCAAAATTTACCAAGTCCTCATTCGCTTTTTCTACTGTCGCCTCGACTGTCGAACTTTGCTCTTAATAATTTTCTTTTACAATCCTTTCCTTTTTCTTAAAATGTCGTCTATCAACCGTCAACAATTGCCCGCCGATTTCGACCCTCAAATTCCTTCGTGTTCTAAGGACAATGTTGTGCGTATTGAAAATATGCAACAACAGTGTCTAACAGAACACGAAAAAGATTTGGCCCGAATCGAAGAGGAATTGTTAATGGACACGGACTTGTCCCCGGTAGAAAAAATCGTCAGCCATATGACGAAGGAACTACCACCCCTGATCTCGCCTCCCAAAACGCCCGTCAAAGAGTCACCATTTCTGGCAACCCCAAAAATGGCGACCCCTAAAGCGACGATGCGGGAGCGAGCCAAATTCCTTTTTGCCGACGAGGACCCTGCTCTCCAAGCAATTCCTCCCCCGGCCCCAAAACACATCCGGACTCAGCAGTTCACGGCAAAATCAAACTCGCCACTACTGACCACTCCTGGATATTTTAATCCTCGCCCCTCCATTCCTGTTCGCGATCATCCATACCGTCGTCCCCAATACAGACCACCAAGACAACGAGGACAGAAAAGCAGGGACACCTTCCTCCGACGACAAGCCCAACGTATGCAATCATACAAATGCGTGGGGGCAGCAGTCGGAAGTGCCCTCGCTAAATGGGAGAGGGAACAAAAACAGCGCTAAAACCTCTAATCCCCCAGGCAAGCGATTAATCGTTTTTACGACGCAAAAACTGGGGGAGAGTAGCTGTGGGGATTAGAACATTACTCGTATGAGGAAATAGGCTCGGCCTATCGACAACAGTCGTCACCTTCGGTGACAATTATTCGTGCCTTGCACGTTAAACCAAACAACAAATGTATGTTCGTTTGTACTTGTCTATTTTTGCAGATAGACAAGTTACAAATCTCGGACCGTGACGAATCGATAGATAATTATCTCGGCGATGTCACGGACTGATACGAAGATGCATTCTCCGTACTTTACCGTTGCCATAGCAACCATAAAGTACAAATAAATTATCTACACTATACTTATGTAAATATTACATAAGTGTGTATGTGTGCGTGTAGGGAGCCGGCTATATAAGACGAAAAAATCATAGACCAAATTGCCAGTGTTTGCCGAGGTCTTGGCTCCCTCATACCTTTTTGGTATATTGGCATAAACACGCAAATTGTTCTGTTGAACACCTTCTTTGTTGGTTTTACTTTCCACGGCGTAAGGTATTCCACAGTAGTGTTCAAGTATTCTGTGCCGCGATTACAACGAAGTCTCTTTACATTATAGCCAAATTTATTCGAGACCATCTCGTGATATTCTTTAAATTTTGAAAAGGCTTCCGTCTTACTTGTCAACAGGTACACACAACAAAAATTTGAATAGTCATCTATAAATGTCATAAAATATTTCGCTCCTTTATATGCAGGAGGATTTATTGGACCACAGAGATCAGTATGTACCAATTCCAGAGGCTTACTAGTTTTTCGTTCATGCCTCAAGAACGGTTTTCGGCTCTGTTTCCCCATCACACAGGGCTCACACAGCAATCTGCGGTTGGAGTCAACGTTCGGTATTAAACCTCTGTTTGACAACAACTTAACATCGTTCACATTCAGATGAGCAAGTCGCCTATGCCACACAGTCAGCGGGCTCGACTCATCCCCCAATGTCAGATTACACGATTGACCAGTCATTTTCAAAAAATCAATGGTGTAAAGATCTGAATTTACGCTAACACCAGTGGTCACTATTTTTCCACTGCAGCGTTGGATGACATCGACAGATTCCTCTTTAAACAGGGTATCAAAACCCGACTTGCTCATTCGTTTTACTGATAGCAGATTCTGCGGCAGCTCCCGAGCATACCTAACATTTTTCAATTCAATTACTATTCCATTTAATAATTTTAATTTTACTGTACCAACCGATGTAACGGACAAAGAAACTCCTTTCTTCACAACACAGATACTATGTGGTTTAATTAAATCAATGTAGTCACTGAATAAGTCTATATCGTTAATTATGTGAATTGTGCATCCACTGTCTACTACGAATGTGGTTCGAGGCATCAAATTTACATCTCCCTTTGCATTACAGAACTCATCAATTTTGTTATTATTATTATTACTATTATTTAATGTAAAACTATAACCCACATTTGAGCAATCATCATTATCATTAAAATTTTCATTGCACATCTGTGCAGAATTTCTATTATTATTATTATTATTGGAAACATGATCATTAGAACGATTTCCGTTATTACTATTACTATTACAAGCGTCATTATTATTATTTCGATTTTTAGCATAGCAATTTCATGCTATATGTCCAATCTTATTACAAAAATGACATTTAATATTTGAATGTCCATTGTCAGCACCAGAACTACGACCATTTCCATTAAAACTATTATTACTATTGCTTTGTGAGTTAAAATTGTGATTACTATTATTATTTCGACCTTCATTAATGGAAGATGAGTTATAAAAATTATTATTATTATGATTATTATTTCTACCTCGATTGAAACCACGATTATTATTTCGATTTTGGGACCTACCACGATTAAAACGATTACTATTGTTATTATTATTATTATTATTACCTGAATTTCGTCCGATACTGTAATGATTACCGAAAAACACATTCTCCTCACCAGTGACAGCCACTGATGAAGGTTTTTGGGATGCAGAATTCAGAGAGTTACCTCTCACTGTCGACTTACTATCAGATGATAGCTCACGCTGGAAGTTGTTTAGCTTCATAAACACAGCATCCCCGGTGACAACTTCTGCATCCTCTATCACCACTTTGATCGGACGAAACTCTGCAGGCAGCGATCGCAGCAATACCAATACAAATTGCCTTGTGGTTGTCAGGTCTCCCAATTCGGTTAATCGTCTACAACGGGCACGATAATCAAGCAGATACTTCTGCAAATCAGAACCAGAAACATACCGTTTTGTGTACAATTCACCTCGTAAATCCATGAGTGTTTGGTCGTTTCCATTGTCAATCAGGTTCGTGAGCACGTTGAACATCTCCTTCGCAGTAGTGTACGTCTGAAGCATCTCCAAATATTCATCTGTCACGTTGTTGGCTATCAGGAACATCGCCTTCGCGTTCTCCTTGGACCAGGCATCTCCCCTATTACAAACAGTAGGCAAAGAATCAACAATTATATTACTTAGTGACTCCTTTGCCAGCAGCAGCTCCATTCTAAACTTCCACGTTCGACCATTCTGCCCATTGAACGGCTCAATCGAATTCTTCTTTCTCGTGTCCATCTCGTTTACAGGTTACGACGATCAGTTGCACTGCAAAACAGCAATTTCAGCAACTACCAGATACGCCGACCAACGATTCAACACAAACGAGATCACAGGAACATCGAGAAGCGAACATATCAAACAATGAAAAATGAATTAAGAAGCATGGTACTACTTGGGAGTGGCGAGCAGAATTCGACAGCACAACTTTGAAGACTCAAGACAATGGCGACCACGTTGACATCCAGGTAACTGGGCCCATAACCTGTGAGAAAATACGAACTGCCAACGGATCGAACTACACGAAAAGCAACGACAAAACCTACACTGATGAAAAGATTGAACGACGACTAGAAACACACATTACGAACACATAAATAAAAAGACTAAATATTCACTATTTCACGAATTTTATTCCACATAATGTTAGCGGACATGTTGATGTTACGAAGGTTGATGAGCGACGAGAAGGCATACAAAACATATAATCACAGTTGAGTTACAAACAAAAATATCACAGATTAATAATAACAACAAAAACAGTGTTGCCACAACATGTGATGTGCGAGAATAATAAGTTAACGTATAAAATAATTTGCTATTATTCTCACAAATTGGGTGCTTTTATTGCCATAAGGAGCAGATATTTGCAGCTTCAACTATAGCTCAGTGGTTAAATAGTAGATGAACATTTGGAAGAGGTGAATTTTAATGTGGAGTTGGGCAATTGATTTTTGAAATTTTTTAATCAATGGTCAACTGAGGTATTTTTTGGGGTGGGTTTTTTACTATACAACTTGTATAATGATTTTTTTTAAATGTTAAAATAAGTCAAGGAAGGCTTTATGTTTTATAAAAAAAAAATATGCAGCTCTTTATTTTCCTGATTCATCTGTTTAATGAAAGGAATAGATATTAAATATACGTGGCGCTGACTCAGTGTTTGGTGTTACACCTGCCCTGACACAATAACTTTGAAAATAGAACAATCCTAAAGAGCTTTAACCAAAACCACTTTTATGACTATTAATTTATGTATCATTAAGCCTGAGCATCTTGGAGGATATGTATATATGATGGAGACGACATGCTGGTGTTTTAAAATGGAATCGACTGTCATTAATATTTACACCAAGCATGTTTACACTGGCGTACAAATTACTCCACATTAATCTACGTCGACCAATCAGAATGATCAGATTTTCAGAAATGGGGTATTTTGTACGCCAGTGTTTATAAAGCAAAACACAAGGTGTCGAAAGCGTTATCTATAGATGCAACATCAAAACCACTATTATGTCGTCTCCATCATATATATATCCTTGAAGATGAGCGTATTTAACAAAATATTTATCCGAATTTGAATTTTGATTAGAAAACTAATTTTTTTTCAGTAATATTGTGTGAAATACTTGAATTTCGATGTACTTACCTTCTTTGAATTTCATCTTTCATTGATACATTCATTTTTTCGTATGTAGCATTTATTTATCCTACTCTATTTCCTGAGGAATTTTTCAGAAATCGGAAAAAACTGAAGTGTTTTGGACACGAATGACATTCAATTCAAAATATTCGCTTTTGCATTTTCGCGATGCAGACCGGTGTAACAATCAAACAAATAACTAACGATGCATTCCACTCATTGAAATTGGTTTGTGATCCGGCAGTCTGTAATCCGTCTACTGAAAATCTAAACAAATGGATGATCGTAGTTTCGAATATTAATGATATTGCTTTCCATCATTTATGGACGTACGCTGTTTTTCCAATCCAGTATCACTTATGTCGACATAACACCCAAAACCCTATTTTACAGTATGTTACTACTCTGTGAAGGATTGTAATTTTGTGACATTTTTAATTTAATGTTTCATTTTTAGTTCCTCCATTCTTTTAATTATGTTGCAAGGCCTGAAGAAGATTTTGTCGAGAATTTTTATTGGCTCGGTAGATCATTTTATCCAGTTCAACAAATTGCTGACAGAAATTGCCATTGAAGATTTCGAAACAGTCACATGTTAGTCTATTGATTTTTCGCTCTTAATTGACCATAAATTTTTCACCATTCCAGGAAATATTGTTGTATTTTTAGTAAAAAAACTGT
Organism: Ericerus pela; assembly: GCA_011428145.1. Classification (NCBI taxonomy): domain Eukaryota; kingdom Metazoa; phylum Arthropoda; class Insecta; order Hemiptera; family Coccidae; genus Ericerus; species Ericerus pela. Next base: position 605,215 of record WOFM01000323.1, on the reverse strand, counting down.
CGGAGGATATCAAGTTCGCAGTTGTTGATTGTTTGTGGGTTTTAAACGAAAATTTATCTGATGATGTTGTTCGTGAAATTTATAACTGTGTCAAAAAGTTTCATTTTTTGCATGCGCAATCTGTGTACATTTGCACCCAGCTAGCAAGGAATGAAAGTTATGTTAACTTGAGGTAAAAATTTTTTCGTTTGTCGTACTAAATTATCTTTAACTTAAACAATTCTTTATTACATTTTTTCGACAGAATTGTATCGTTGAAATGTATATTGGCTATCATTCGAATTCATGGAAATGAGAAAAATAAAATAGACTCTAAAACCAAAGCTAATATTGCTGAAACAATAGCATCGATGATTCCTGGATTAATATCAATGTATTATTTCATTGTATCATCAAGTTCTATTCTTCATCGGGACCTGTACATAGTAAGTGGATGAGCATTTTGACTGTCAGTTTGTTCAAAAATCAGATTCGTCTTGAGTTTCTTACTTTTCAGCTGTCTGCTCGAGTATTCGGTGCGAGTGTAGCTGTAGTCTTTGAATCTCATCATACAGTCGAAAAAGATGAAGAATATTTGTCGAAATTACAATCGTTGACTCGAGCAAAAAATCCTATTATTTCATCTTCCACTGGTGTCCAGTCTGATAATTGGTATCAAAATACGGCCGAAAAACTGGTTTTACCTGCAAAATCTTTGTTGTCTCTGTGCAATAATAGTCAATGGAAAGTGAGGTTGGAAATAGCGAATGTAGCAAAACTTATTCTCTCAAATTGCGATGATAGGTGAAATTTTTATTTCATTTTATACTAAAATTTTTGATGAATTCTGGAAAACGTTAAAATTGATGGATGGTTTTGAGTGAGAATAACATTTTTTTTTTGTTTATTTTTAGTTACTTAATGCCGGTTCTGAGTACCTTGTTCGAAGTTCTTATTGTTCTGTCTCGAGACAGTATGGAGGAAGTTCGCCAGATAGCTCAACGATCTTTATCCATTTTGCTCGAAGAAAATACTTTGCGGCGGGAAAAATTTTTTGTATCGTTTAAAGAACGTTTATTTCATTTACTGACGTCGATAACATCTGCATTGAATTCTGTTGGTAAGTATACATTTTCTTGGTTAATTTGTTTTGAAAATTATTCTACTTTGCACCATCAAGTGACGTATGTATATTTTCAGACGAGAACGTATTATTGTCACAGTTGACCTTGTTAAATGGTTATCTATTAATTTTGAGCCCACGAAGAATATTTAAATCTTCTGTACATTTGGAAAATTTATTTCTCACTCTTACAAAAGTTATCCGTTTTGATTCATCTACAGTCAGAGCAATCTCTGAAAATGAAGCAACAAGTAATTAACTTTGTCGGAGAATGAATGCCTGCAACATTTTAATTTTTCCATAATTTTTCGTGTGCAGGTTCAGCTGTCTGTGATCTTTTCGAAAATTCATGTGCGAAGAGATTATGTTGGAGAAACACTAAATATTTGAGTTGCGAAACAGAATCTGTAGTTAAAAACATTTGTCATTCTATCGGCGAAAACGTAGATGTTGAAAGTTTAACTTTGTATTTATTAAATGCGTTAGAAAATCAACCGAATAATCGAAAAGAAATGATTTATCTTATTAATAATGTTATTTTGAATGGTGAGTAACTTTTCGCCGGAGTTTCCAATTGTATTTCTGTGTTTTACGTATGGAACATTTCAGCCAAATCAAAAAAGTATTCATCTAATCATGCACATTTGTGCAAATGCATCCTCAATACTTATCTCGATTCGATGTACTGGTCCATTCCGATTACTTTAATAAGTGAAGAAGAGAATTCGATTTCTTCTGCTTCTGTACACAGCAATATTATTCAAGTTGGTATATTCATTTGAGAAAAGTTATAACATTTTCCATGTTTTCTGTTTATTACGACGTTAATTTTTCTCTTTAGATTTGCCTTCTTGTTGAAGGTATCGGAAATATTAGTTTATGTCTTGGGAAAGAATTCAAGCCGTTACTTTTACAAAGTCTATACAAAATGGTGGAGAAAGCTGGTTGTGCTAACGAAATTATTAGCTCGACAGGTAAATTTTGTTTTAGCCCAATGAAGGAGACATCATGTACTGGTACTGAAATTTTTGGATACTTTCCAATTCATAGCTATTAACTCGTTGAGATACATAGCCGAAGCCTGCAACTACTCGAGTGTAACTGAACTAATTGCTGACAATGTCGACTACCTAACAAACAATATTACTTGGAAGTTACGTGACCTCAAACACGATATTGCTGTTTTCGATGTGTTTTGTGTTATAATTTCATTCTCCCAAGAAAATTCACTGCCCATTTTGTTAGATGTTCTGGAAGTATGTACGTTCAAAAATTGAAAAAATAGTTTGTAAAACCATTCTATCTAATGTGTGTTATATTTTTAGACTTTGTTAGAAAGCAACAGCCTCCTTCATGATGTGTACTGCGAGAGTTTTCTACGCGTGTTTAAATCATTCACTGTAAAGTTGCGTTCTTGGTTCTCGCCTATATTCAAGGCTGACAAAAGCTCCATTAACGAATCGAACGATAATTATTTTAAATTTCTATTGGGGTTAAGTGAATTAGTCGACCGTTTAAAGAATAAAAGCGATCGTGTTTTGCCGGGGACAGTTTCAAAAGATTGCGATATCAATTTAAATGATATTTTCGATCGTCGCTTGTAAGTTACCTACTTGTATTTTGAATTATACCCTAGAAATAAACTTTCTTACTGACGCTTCTTATTCCGTAGAATCGCTTCTGTGGAAATGGATGCCGCTGATGGAGAGCCGCCTGTTGAAAATTCTCCAGATACGATGGATAATCATCTCGATAATGATGAAGAAAGCCAAAGAGTTGATCCATATATTGATTTTATCATCAATGTAGCAAACAATATTTTACATTTGCTACCTAATACAAATATCTCGAGGAAAGCTTTCATTTTAGACGTGCGTAATTATTTTTGAAATGGAATTTTTTGTTTAGGGAATGTTTGATTTGTATTCTGACGAAAGTTATTCCCTCCATAGATTCTTGCAGACATTTTATTGATTTTAAGCGATAAAGAAAATCAGCTGTTACCTCTGGTCCATAAAATATGGTCACCTTTAGTGAACCGGTTAAAATATGACAACACCAATCCTCTTATTATGAGACGTTGCTTTCAACTGTTATGCATAATGGCTGTAATTTCTGGTGATTTCATTCGAACGCGCACGTTGAAAGATATTCTGCCCATTATTTCTGGGTTTTTATCATCATCTGCCGAAGACAGTAAGCTGAAAGATAAACATTCTGTTTATCGAACGTCGCAAAAATATAAGTTTCAACTCATGCTACTGAGTGAATTGGGATCTTTAGCTGTGCATATTAATTTGCAAGAAAAAGAATTGCATTCAATTCTAGTCGCTGCTACACCTTATCTTAGTTCGAAACAACCACTTCCATTACAGGTAAAATTTTTATAATCAAGAAGTTAAAAAATTAGAACTTAATATCGATGTTTTACCCTCACTGTAGGATGCTTGTGTCAATTTATTCTGTACGATCAAATCAAATAATGAAGATCTGGTGTGGATTTATCTCATGTCTGTTTCACCCCCAGAATCATGTCTAAAGTTCCAGCATTCAGAATATTTTGATTCTATCAAGGTACGTTGAACTGAAAACATGCCGCTCATATTTGTAATTTTTGTGTTGATTTTAGTGCTTATCTGTCGAAAATTTTAGCTTATTGAGTCCGAAAACAGTAAAGACTACAGAAAAAATACAATTCATCTGCTGGGAATGATAATTTAGAATGCCTTAATCAACGCTTTGATGTGAAACCAGTTTTTGGCTGACCAATTTAAAGAAGTTCATCGCCACTTCAGTAGATTAAAATGTCTGGTTTGGAATTTCGTGTCACAAGTTTCTGAAAGTGTGAAATTTGGTGGAGAGTACTTCATCAGACGTCTGAAGAAAAAATGAATTCAATCAAGCTTGATTTTTGGTTGATGAAGGAAGAATTAAAGAGGTCTAGCCTCATTAAAGTGGTGAAAATGACCGTGAAATGACAATTTCTTGAGAAGTAATAAAATAAACTGATCTACTTGAAGTTCCTCCATTTTCATTTTTATAAACATTTCAAGAAAGTTGACTTTGTTATGTTCACTACCGTTTTATGAAAGATGTGCTGTAATAATCAGAAGTTTTTATTTCAGCGTAGAGTAGCTAATAAATTATTGTTAATTACCGTGTACGCCTAATTCGGTATTAATATGCTGAAAATTAAACATTGACGGAATTGTGCGAGTCGAGTCGAACGCAGTTTAATCCGTTCTTTCCCCCTGGAGCCCATAAATTTGTTCCTTTAACAAGTCTGATGAACATAGTATTAAATATTATAATTAGAGAACGCACGCCCATCTAAACGCAGCAAAGAGAAATGGCACCATTTCTGAAGCTGCTGTTCCCACTCTCACGATATCGAATTCAAATTTGTTAGCCCATATTCTAACTCATTGACAATTGGACTGTCTAGTGGTAGTGGAGAGCTGATGTTATTCAAGTGCTATCACTTCTGAAAAGGAGTTCATGGAAATTGATTAAATCTTTTACTTGCCATTTCCCATAGCGAAAAAGCATCCATATTTTATTTCTTAAGTAATTTTTTATACAACTGTCAATTTTATAACAGACTAGTAACAATAATAAAACGAAATCATGTTTTAGTCATCAAAAATTTCACTTATATTAAATATTTCCTTTTATAAATGGCTGATAATCACTCTTTCAATACTTTTAATTCCTGCCACTAGAGCAAAACTCTTTTGTACTAAATTTTCCAATAGTAAAAATTTTTTTTTTTCAAGAACTTTAAATGAACGAATAAATAGGTATAATTATTAGCTTTGTTCTATATAGCAAGAAGTGCTGTACTGAAGAGTTTTTATGGGGCTATTCTGCTAATGTTGAAGACACATATGCTTTTCATTAGTGCATGTAGTCACATGAGATACGAATAGCCCCACTAAATTTTTAGAACAGCACTTTTTAGCCATAAAGAATCAGAAATTACAAGACCGTGTAGGTACCTTTTTGAAATTAAATTACTTTTAAAAAGATTTAGAGAGAACTAAACAACGTTTACAGAATCGTTTCAATTTAATTTGAACATGGAAAACATCGAGTACGAAACAGCGAAGGTATATTTATATTCATCAAATATTCCTAAATTACATCAGAACAACAATGAAAACATCTTGATACAAAACGTTAGAACAAATTTATCTTCAAACAAAACAAAGTCAACTATGACTGTGACCATGTAATTGAGGTTCTATAGATAGATAACCGATCATGGTTGAAACTTCAATGTGCGCACTAATTTCAATAATAGTTCCTGTAAATTTAAGAGAAAAAGTATTTATGATCCAATGTTCAGAGGTAAACTCAATGGTCTTTGTTACATTAATTTGTTCACTAAGAAGAACAGAACAACTATAATCACTAATGGATGGCAAGTACTTTTCATCCTTCGAAATGTTTAATACAACAGTGAAGTGCCTACTCTGATTTTCCACGCTTAGAAATACACGAAAGGGGCGAAATTCAGTAACTGATTTCGCTGAAATAGAAAATTTTAAGGGAGTTTCTTCAAAACAAGAAAAATCACACATCATCAATTTATGAATTTGTGTTTCATTTTCAACACAATTTAATAACAGACAAGTTCCACCAGAGAAACCATCATCAAGAGAAAGATGAAAGCAACTCCAGTTTTTATTTTCATTTTTACAGGATGGCAAACTCAACTGAAAAGATTGTAACGAAAGATCATACCAAAGCACACGTTTTTCTGGATGAATATGAACACCTTGATTGAAATTTGTTATAAAAGGAAGTGAACTTAGGCAGTGAACGTATAAATATGGGAACAATTTTGTCCAAAATTTTTTTTCAATGGAGAAAAATTTGAAATCATTTGCTTGCGTTTCATGAGTCCATCCAGGACCAAATATGGCAGCAGACAAGCCGAATGATCGTATAACCGAAAATGCAACATCAGTACAGAAACCACCGCCTCCATGACATCCACGTCCAAACACATCTATTCCAACGAAAACATCATGAAGTCTAACTCCCGCGTTTGACAAACTCTTCTCTAAATTTGGCACCTTCCAGGCATAGTTTAAGAAAATTCCGTCACAAATTTCAAAAGCCTGTTTATTATGGTGATTTAATTCATTTTGCCAGTCCAATTTTCCATTAACAAGACTTACCGCATCATACCAAACGATGATACCATTTGTCATTTTTGATTTTAAATCTTTCAAAAAATTTCTAAGCTTTGGTAACTGCGAATAGTCGATTTTATTTTCTACGTTTATTAGGTATCCGTCAAAACGATAGTGCTGCTGGATGGCAACTAATTGATCCACAACACTGTTCTGAAGTTCTTCATCAGAGAAAATTTCACTCCACATTTCAGCTCCGGTGACGTGTTCCGTAATGATAGTTCCTAAAACTTGAACCCCATGATTATGGGCAGCATTAATCCACATAAGAGGAGGAACAGTCACAAAATGATGACTGAAATAAACAAATATATCAATGACGGACCAATGATAAAACAAATATTGATAGCTGTAAGCTGATCCCTGCACGTATTTGTCATCCAAATAACCACCTTTCATATCATGACATAATAAGGTTTTTGGAACGCTTGAACTCAATAATTTCTTGGATTTTTGGGATACTTCGTGACATTTCAAATCCACGCCAGCATAGCAATGAGCACTCCTAGGTGACGAATTATTGACCAATAATGACCAGTCGGATTCATCTGCCATCCATGAGAGTAATTCACGTAAATTCTTCAACGGTTTGCATTCATTAACGTCGGTTGGCTGCATAATCGAACAGTTTCTTTAATTTTTTAGGCACATATCTGATTATTCAACATTAATCTACCGTCAATAGCCACGAAATTACTAGTAACTTCCACGTTAAGATTATGAATGTCATAATATCATATAATAAATCAGTTTATTTAAATGATATGAGCCAATCATGAATCAGCTGATTGAAGTGATCGAGTTAAAAAATTTACTGAACTACTGAAATAATCTTTGACTATATACATACTGGACTGCTAATACTGATAAAAAGCTGGGTTCAAAACAAACAGGCATATCCCTGTTCAAAATGTTAGTTCATTATTAAATTTTGATGTGAGGTATGCAGAACGAGGATCGAAAGAACTCGAGACTTTAGACTTTTAAGAGGTTTATTTCGCAACTAAAAACATATTTTACAAATGAAAAAGTAAATGGTGAAGCAACAGCGATATGCGATCGAAAGTAGTAGGGGAAACACTTCGTGACTAGACTGTACATGTGACATATATATATAGAATGATACGATGATGATGATGAAGAATGAGATGAGGTGGGATTTCGTATCAACACCCCCCTGAAATTTTACCGAATAATTTCTTCATCATGTTCCCCGAAAATGAATTATTAATTATTATTAAAAAAAAATATTAAATACAAAAAAAATACAAGTACAAAAAGAATATATGCATAATATAAAAAAAAATTACGAAAAAAAAATATTGACATTGTATGTTTATTATTGATGGTAACTTTAGTTTTTTAAAAAAAATTTATTGCGCTGTGCTTCAAAATAAAATTGGTAAAAAACAAATTAGCATAAAATAAATAAATAAATGTATATAAGAATATGGTAACATGCATGCAATAATGAACACTATCGTGTACGTAAATATTATATGGTATATGTGATGTAAATTAAAAAAATAAAAATATATAAAAAATTAAAAAATGGTAACATGCATAATTATTAAAATATTTTGAGTAATATATAAGTTTTTCGCTCGTATAATTCGAGTCAAAAAAAAATTCTAGTAAAATATTCACGAACATATATACGAATAAATAAAAATAAAAGAAGGCGAGAGAAAAAAATATGATAAAAGGTTTTTCCATTTGTAAGGTTCAATGAATTAGAACGTACGTTGCGTATTTTATCTTAAAAATAAACATGAAAAAGATTGTAGAATAATATTCGTTGCATCGTATACTATCTTTCGTACGTTGTATTGTATTCGAAGTGGCGTTTAACATGTTTTAGATAAGGCAACGTTTTTCGGTTTATCATAATTTGCGGTCATGTAATGGGTTTTTATCTCTTGTGATGTTTATTGTTAAAGAGTTTCCTTTCATACATGCGTGTGGGAATATTTCGTGTATTTTTCTCACGCTTGTTGGAAAGTGTATAGGGTTTTTATTATACGATTTGTAGGGTTTTTACTTGCTCGATTTTCTAAATTTTTTCTTTGTTGCAATATTCGAGATGTCGAGGATTTATCTGTTACAGGTATTTTCTGGTAAATGGTCTTATTAAGTATATTTTTGACAATGATTGAAGGTTAATTTTTCAGCAAATATTTTCGTGTTATGACTTATTTTTGAACGTTTTACGACTTGTACTTAGAATAGGACGAAATTCTTTTTGGACATATTCTGACTTTGACATGAATTAATTATTATATTATGTGTATATGTTGGTTTCGTTCAAAATTTTCACAATTATATTCTCGAATTTTGACCGATCCAGCGATTTTGTTAATATATCTGCTAATTGATTTTCGGAGGTAACTGTTCTAAAAAATATTATTTTTTCTTCAATAGCTTCTAAAATGGAGTAACACTTGATCATAAGGGCTCATGATTTTTTCTGACTTCCCCCGGAACATATTTTTTGCGTTGAGATATTGTCTTCCATAATATCGACCATTAATTTTTCTCCAAAAATTTCGAAATTTAAATATTGTATCACTTTTATAGTATCAAGGGTGTCAAAAACTGCAATTATTTCAGCCGCGGTACTTGATGAGGCGTGAATAGTCTGTTTACAGCAATTCCACTCCACCAAGTCTCCATAGGCGAATAGCATAAATCCAGTTATTGACTTCCCTTTATCCAGATTGTGTAATTCTATATTTTTGTCGTCAACTTGGGGTGCATAAGATGCATCAATGTATGCCTGTATTCCATCCCCCTTTGATGTAAATTTTAGATTATAATTTTTGGTTGTGTTGACGTATCTGAATATCCTTTTTACGTAATTTTTTAAAGTATCATTTGAACTGTTCTGAAAATGGGAAAAGAAATTTACTGGGAATAATATGTCCGGTCTTGTAAGTCTTGCCAAATAAAGTAGTCCCCCTATCATGGATCTATACTCCGTGTCATCTCTTCCATTTTGTATTTTGTCAATTTTTAACCCAGTTTCCATGGGTGTATTTGTATTTTTGAGTTCAGAGATTCCAAATTTTTTGATCATTTTTTCTATGTGTTTGTATTGCGAAATTGTTATTGTGTTATTTTCAATGTCTCTCATTATTTCCAGACCTACAAAAAATTTTGGATTATTTGTTATCTTAATGGTAAAATCTTTTTGCAATTCTTCATTTATTCTCGTAATGGCCGATTGTGAATTTGATGCTATTAATATATCGTCTACATAACTTAAGAAATATGTTTTTTCTTCCTTATTTTTCATTATGTAGAAGCATCTGTCGCTTTTGGTTTTTTCAAATCCCATTTCTTTTACTTTAATGTCCAATAAGTCATACCACGATTTGCTAGAAGTTTTTAGGCCGTAAATTGATTTCTGAAGTTCTAATACTTGATTTTTATTTATATTAATTCCTTCTGGCCTTTTAACAAAAATTGGTTTTATAATGGGTGAATTTAGGTAGGCAGTTTTTACGTCGTATTGTATCATTATTAATTTTTCTTTATTTACGATTGATAATAATAGCCTTATTGTTCCTATGGATGCTACAGGTCCATGTGTTTCTGCAATGCCATATTCTGTCCGATCCTTAAAGCCACGTGCCACAAGTCTGGCTTTAGGTTTTGGGTTCCCGAATTCGTCAAATTTTATCGTAAATATCCACCTTGTATCTATTAATTTTTGGCGATCATAATCTACCACTTTCCATACTTTCAAATCATCGAGAGAACCAAATTCGTCATTAATAACCTTTATCCATTCTTCTCTAAAAGGGTTAGTTTCAATTTCCGAGAATGATTTTGGTATATTATCTTCTATGTAGGCCTTATTGTATTTCATTCTGACATTCATAACTACAGGATTTATTATTCCTAAATCATACTCATAGTCTGCCGATTTTATTGTAAGAGGTTTTTTATTAATTAAGAGTGATTTTATATTTTGGGTTTCATCTACTTTAACGTCGCATGATATATGTGATTTTGAATTGTATGGATCTCCCAGACAATACCCTGTGTTCGTGTAGCCCATTAATATGTTTTTTTCAGCCCTATGCGCTAATTTTGGGTCGATTTTATCTTTTAATTTTGATTTCGCTTTTGTGGCATTTTGTTTCCTTACCTCCATGGGTATATGTCTGTATGTTAGTGCACCGAATACTTTTAAATTTTTTAGATTTGGTTTTCTTCCGTAAAATAATTCATATGGTGTTTTGTATCCTTCATTCGCTTTAGTTGGGGATCTATTGATTAAATAAGCTGCTGTTACTACAGCATAAGACCAGTATTTTATATCGAGAGAAGCATCAATTAACATGGCCCTTACTCTCCTCATTAATGTTTGATTTTGCCTTTCGGCAACACCATTCAATTCAGGAGAATATGGAACCACATAATCCATTGTTATGCCTATTTCTCTACAATAATTTATTATTTTTGTATCGGTATACTCTTTTGCGTTATCGCACCTTATTGTCCCTATGGGGTGTTCCGGAAATTTGTTTTTCATAGACATTATGATATTTTTAAATTCGTTTGTTACCTGATTTTTATTGGTTATGGGCATGACAAATGTATATTTCGAAAAATGGTCTATGAAGGTTAGAATATATTTTTGATTAGCCACAGAGGGCGTGAATGGACCCATAATATCCGACGATGTTAATTCCAATTTTCGGGTTGGTTTAGTTCTTATTCCTGTATGTCCCAGTTTCGAATTATTGGCTATACAACATATTTGACAGTTAACGAAATCTTCATCTCTAAAATTAATGTTTTCGGGTATTCCTATTGCTAAATTTTTTAATTTCTGTAAATATCTAGCATTTAAATGTCCCAATCTCCTGTGCATTATTAATTTTTTATTTATATTATTATTATTTTTAGGTTCATCTATTTCATTTTTTTCATTGGGTTCATTTTTAATTTCAGTTTCGTCACCCCCCTGAGATTGTTGGGTATTTTCGTTTTCCTCAATAATTTCCATTTCAACTGTGAAATCATCCCATTCATCATTGGTATCTTGGGTGACTGGGGCACATATTATATTTTTTATTTTTTTATCCATATAATCCTCTTTATCTTTTTTTTTTTTTTTTTATCATTAGTTTCGACGTTATAGTATATGTAAAATATACCCTCTTCTTTTTTGGCGGTTATTATTATTTCCGCTGTTTCAATAAAATAAATGTTTGCAATTTCCTTTTGTTGGTCGATGTTAATTATACCTGTATTTGTTATTTTTATGGCCGAGATAATATCCAAATTTAAATCCGGCACATAATGAACGTCGTTTAGTTCTATCAATGATTGAATTTTTTTGGAATTTTCGATTTTTATGATCATTCTACCTGTATGTGTAGCATATAAAAAAGTATTTCTACCCGCACATTGTAGTTTAATAGGGGTTATGAATTTTTTTACATCCATTAATTTACTAAGATCGGATGTTAAGTGGACTTCTGCGGCTCCATCAAGAATTGCTCTGTTATTTAATGTTTCGTAATTTTCATCTAAATTTTGTTTATTTTCTTTAGTTAATTCATTCAATAACCAATCTTCATTACTATAAAATTTTTTACCATACAGGACATTTTCACCTGTTGGTCCGAATTCTCCTTTTTACTATTATTGGATGAATTTGGATTTGTTTTTGGTGTATAATTCCCCTGACTATTATTTGTATTATCATTATTATTTGTTTGGGAATTATTACTCACGCAGTTCTGTGCTATATGGCCAAATTGCCCACACCTATAACATTTAGGGTTGTTTTGGTTATTATTTCTACCACTGCCTCTATAATTATTTCCTCTATAATTGGGATTGCCTCTATAACCATTTCCCCTGTAGTTACCATTACCATTATTACCATTATTATTTGTATTACCATTATTTTGGTTTTGTTCCGTCGAATTACCATTATTATTACCATTTTGACCATTATTATTGAAACCATTTCTATTCCCATTTCTATAATTATTTCCTCTATAATTATTATTTTGGTTTCTATAATTATTTCTACCTCGATAATTACTATTAAATCTTCCTCTATAATTATACCTATTGTTACCATTATTATTATTATTGTTCCGATATGTATTATTATTTTGGTTATTACCATTATTATTTTGTTTCTTTAACGTTTGGTCCCTGTATTTTTGGTCTGAGTCCTCTCTCAATATCCTTTTGAAATCATCTAAATTCTTTTCGTTTAGGGGTAGGCTTTCATATTGTATTTTTGCGATTTGTTGTTCGTAACATAATGCCAATTGTAAATTTTCTAGTTCTTCGGCTTCTGTAACCTCCTTCCCACTGTCTCTCACATCTGTTACGAGTTCATCCCATTTTTTCAAAAAACCCTTCATATTGCCACCTGGCTGAAACCTAAATTCCAACCATTTTGCTTTTGCCATGTTGGCTGTAACAGAAGTTTTAGTCCCATAAATATTATCCAATTTCTTAAGCATTAGAATTGCAGTATTGCAATCTCGTATTTGTTTTGTTATGTCGTTGGATACTCTTTCTAACACAAACGCTTTGGCGTTGTCCTGCATTTTACAGTAGTTGATCATATTTTTGTCTGGCCGAAAATTTAAATCATCAATATTATTTATATATGATTGTAAAAATTCATGTTCCCCAAAGATGTCGTAATATCCCGCACCTCGGATGGCAGATATAATCATTCTGCGCCAATCTAAATAGTATTTTCCATTAAAAACTTTTCCGAGTGGGGCTTGAATGGGTTTAATTTCGTTCGGGGATGCCATTTCTTCTTTTATTTTATCAAAACCTAACAAATTATTTTCTTTATTGCAAACAGGTGTGTATTTTTTATTTTCGATTAATTCTTTTTCTAATTTTTTTATCAAACTTTTTTCTTCACGATTTTCTTTTTTATCCAGTTTTCTAAATTTATTCAATTAAAGAATCTGTTCATAAATTTTTCTTTCGATTTAGCAGAACTGTAAATTCTGTTTGAAAAATAATTTACTGAAGATTCTGAAATCACAATATATTTTAGAGTACTGATTTCCTCTATTCTACCCGATATGTCTATTACAAAAGATTCCAATATTATTTCACCTGTATAGTATTTCACGTGTGGTAAATTGTAAATTTCAATTTTCAGATCAACTACTTTCTCTCCTTCAAACTTTTTTACTAATTCTTCTAAGTCTTCCTTTTTAATATTGTATTCTCCAATTTTACACTCAGACACGTTTATAATTTGGGACATATGATTTTTAACTATATTTACTTATTTTTGCCTCACTTCAAATACAATTACGAAATACGAAAAATAATTAATTTCATCAAATATTACCTTTACAATGATTTTTACTTTTCAATTTCTGCTGCGCTGATGAATGATTTACGTTTTTTCTGCTGTTGACCTCTGTACTTCCTGCCTAAATTTTTTGTTGTGGGTTGTCCGAAAAAGTTGGGTCTTCGATGTTGGATCTCGGTTGAGTCCTCGATGACGGGAGCAGGTTTCCGTTGGCTGTTCTCTTGATCTCGTTGGCGGTCCCTCTGGTTTTAGCGTTCGTTGACTTCCAGTAATGGCCGTTATTTGAGTCCGGCACTTCAGCTATTCTTCAAATTTAAGTTTTGATTTTTTCAAAATAAATTCAAAATTCGAGATACTTTCTCGAAAAACACGATGACTTTTCGTGTATTATTTAATAAAAAAAAACATAAAAAATTTTACGCACAGCAGTAAATCAAATTTCCAAAAAATAATTAATTCATTAATTTAAATTTTTCTAAGTCTCTCCTCAAAGTTCTACCGTAGCGATGGCTACCATGATGTGAGGTATGCAGAACGAGGATCGAAAGAACTCGAGACTTTAGACTTTTAAGAGGTTTATTTCGCAACTAAAAACATATTTTACAAATGAAAAAGTAAATGGTGAAGCAACAGCGATATGCGATCGAAAGTAGTAGGGGAAACACTTCGTGACTAGACTGTACATGTGACATATATATATAGAATGATACGATGATGATGATGAAGAATGAGATGAGGTTGGATTTCGTATCAACAAATTTATTAATACTTATCAGGGTTGGAAAATTTACGCCAAATTAATTCTCTACAGTAATTAATAGCTCTGTTTGATAGGACTACACCTTTGACTATATAGCTTAATGGACTGCTAGAACTGATAAAATCTTGAAGCCAAACAATGCAGACGTTACTTTTTGAAAAAGGTACTTTGTGTGAAAACTGAATTTGTATTAAGTTATATTTTCATGACTCCTAACAATATAAGCAGATACTAGTGAAATATTAGAACCTATACCCATTTACTGTCTGAAATTAATGAGTGAAACGTTCGCATAATGATTTAAATTAATCAGAACTCTTCAGAATGTGAAAATGTAAGTTTTGGATAGAGTTCCTTTTTTCTTGAAAAGTTTGAAATAAGGTTTTCTTAAACCAAAAAATTCGGCTGTTAGGTAAATAGTTTCATCGTTCGCTGATTTGTTGTCTGAAAAAAACGTCTTGAACTACCGTAAGAACTTAAGCGAGTCCTAAATGCGCTCTTTATTAACTCTATTCTTTATTTGAATTCACTATTTTTTCCGACTAGTTGGCTTATATTGAAAAAAAAAGTAAATGGGCTTGCGCGCAAAGCGAGCTCGTTTACCTTTCAATAAGAAGTATGATTTAATCAGTTATTATCTCGATGTATGTTTCATTACAACAAACTGTTAGTCAAGGGTCAGGTATCTGAAGTCCGAAACCATTTCGAGAAGGGAGTTAACACTTGATTTTTTCAGTATACATCTTAAACAATATTTGAATGAACGTCGTGGTCTGTTAACACTTTGGTACTTCAGTTTTTAGGCAACTTTCATATGTAACTTACCCTCTCTACGAGTGAAAAATACTTAAATTTACCATGTTAATGAGTCTTTCTGTATTCAACTGAAATTTTAACAACTTTCGTCAACATTTTCCATTGTGCGAATGTAATAGTTACGAAGATCGAATGTATTAAATAAAATTTGATTGAATTTAATCCCACACCCAATTGTTATCTGTAAAAAACCTCATTCATTCGATAATAGTTTCAAATTTGAAAGGAATTGTAATAATGAAATTAAACTTTCCATCTGCCAATTCTGCCGGTGGTTTTCGGTAATTCCCATAATTTATTTAAAATTTGTTACTGTACTATTTCAGAGTAATTCGATGAGAGGCAGCGGCAAAGCCAAGGGAATTAAGGGGATAAATCCGACTTTAGGATTTTTTCAAAGCAGAATGTTACGGAGTGAGACCATTATGGTTTCTAATTTCACGACAAATGACGATTGGGATATTAATCAAAAATTCATATCCCTAAATACACAGAAAATTCTTTCGCTAGCTCCGCTCTTGAGATTATTTTTTCAATTTCTGAATTGTCCTCTCCTTCAAGATGAATCCTTCACACAGCCCTGACTTAGAAGATGAAGGTCTACACTTTTTAATTCAAATTTTTTGTTACACTCAGATAGTTAACCATAGTTCGCCTGTGATCTTTCCCCACTAAAAAAAATTCATGAAATTCGCCAATTCGTTGCTGTGAGTGAGGGGAAAGGAAGAAATTTTTCATCAAATACCTCCCCTCTCTAAGAAAATCCTGAATAAGCCAATGATGAGGGATAATAATTTACAACGTACAAAACTTTTTGAAACAATGATTTATTAATGAATGAATGTTAGTGAAACAAAAAATAACAAATGTCAAAAGAAGTTGATCACAAAATTAGAATATAAAAAATTAGTAACAAACTAAGATGGATTAAAAATAAAATCTTGACAGCAGAAAATACTGATTTGTTGTTTAGTAGAAAATTTGAGATTACATTGAAGGAATGATTTTTTTAAATTCCTGTCGAGATGAGAATTTAATATGTTTGCATTATAAAACTAATTTAAATATAATAACAATTTAATAAATAAGGACAAGGAACTAAAATAAATTTAACGTGGAATATAGGTAATGACAAAATTGCACATTAATAAAAGTAGAATGAAGCCACCATAATGTCAACAAGAGAAGTAAACTTTAAATTAGCTAGAGGTCAACAAGGGGAATTTAATGACTAGAATATAAAATAATAAATTCAAATGATCAAGAAGTATAATACCAAAAGGATAATTTTTTTGATATAGGAAAATTTATGATCTACAACAAACAATGGAAGAATGAAAGAAAGAGTAAAAAAAAAACTTCACGTAACTGAGTTTCAAGAATGACTTCTTCAACAGAAGATGAGAAGAGAGATGAGAAAACAAAAAAGAAGTAACACGACAGACAGCAGCTTCGTTATGGATGTCAGGGATGTTTAGTTAAATATTATTGGTTAAAATCCGTGTTTAATAGTACCTGTATTCCTAAATTTATTTTTAATATGAGTAAATACTTACAGTTTATGAATACGTTGTAAAATAATACACTGATGAATAGAAACAAGAAATTATACCAACGATTCTCGAAGTAGAGGTCACTAAATAGGAACGTGATTTTCAAATGAAGACCTGAAGTTGAATATTAAAATCAAGAGTTTAATTTATATGCATTTTTAAAACGAAAAAAACTAATTATCAAATTATGAATTTAAAAACATCAGTTATTACCTATTAATTACAGATGAACAAATCTTGATTTTTGACGGATCATTGGTATTACCTATTAATAAAATAAGAAGATAACCGCAAATCAATAATTATGTTTCTAACAAAGACATACAAGTCACTCTTTTTCAAAACAAAATAATCTTACTGGTGAAAAATTGTATCATTCCTTACTCCAACACAAACATTCTTTTTTAAATGCTGAATTATACCTTTTCTGGTACGACATGATTTATTACACTTGGTACAGTTCTGCATGATTGAAAATCAGAGGGTACAAAATTATTAGTGGAATGAAATTCTAGTAAAGTATTACATATTTATGTCATTAATTATTCTGTAAACTTACAAATAATGTCATTTTATCATGTGTCAATGGCAAAGTAGAAATTTGAAATCACTATCACTTATCACCAAAGGTCGTTTTTCGTAAAAAGAACGCCTGTTAACAGTGGCTTCAGCGGTCTTCCATTTAACCCTATGTATTTCTTATGAGTTCTAGCAGTCTATAAGCTATATAGTCAAAGGACTACACCAACCTTTGACTATATACATACTGGACTGCTAATACTGATAAGAATAACACAGAGTCTAATGAACAACCGTTGAAGCTGAGTCAGACACCCGTATCCCCGTTCAAAATGTTAGTTTACTGGTAGACTCAAAATGTTCCCAACCATTCGAAAAATGTTCTAGGTTATTCATATTTGAAAATTGAAAAATTAGAAGGTGTAATTAAAGAAAATGCGAATTTAAAGATTGAAAAAATTGTTGGCATAAATTTAGGCATATCCACCAATAAGAGCTATGCATCAATAAATCAAATTTTAAATTGATTTAACTGAAATTTTTGAACTTCTGAGTTTTATAAAACTACAACATTACCGATTTAATTCGTAATTAAAAGCAATAATTGTGGTAAGAAAATATCTAGTCAAAGGAAAAGACAATAAGTATTAATAAATTTGATAATGAACTAATATTTTGAACACAGATACGCCTATTTGTTTTGAACACAGCTTTTTATCAGTATTAGCAGTCCAGTATGTATATAGTCAAAGACACCAACTTACACCAACCTACACTGGGAGGGAGATTCCACAAATGTAGGAATGTTATATGACTTTATGTCTTGTTTTACACAAATATTTGTGGAATATCCCTACCGGTGTAGGTTGGTGTAAGTTAGTGTAGTCCAATCAAACACAGCTAATGTAAATAATGTAAATAATGTAAATAATGTAAATAATGTAAATAATGTAAATAATGTAAATAATGTAAATAAATGTAAATAAAGGTAAAAAATGATAGAAAATTGAATTGATGTGGAAAGAAATTTCAAAAAAGTAAGGTGACGTGATTTATGATAATGAATGTTTGGCTTTTCAAGTACTATTGTGTCCTGGCTCAATCTTGTTCAGAGTTGAAATTTACATTGCAAATTAAATTAAAATGGAGAGTAATCAGAGTAGACCAAAATCTACTCCAGGCAGGAAAACCAGCACAGCTTATGGAGCTACATAAGTTCTGTGGTTGAATGACTTCGATTCTGTATTCAAAGTTTTGAAAATCAAACTGATCTAAACTGAAGGCTGTTGGGTACCTAGCCCAGATCAAATGAAAAAAGTAAAAGGTATTAGCAAGATTCACGGTAATATCTCCACAGACATGAAAAACTCAGTCCAACTCAACCAGCTGAATTTTCTGAAATATACAAGGTTAGGAATATGAACTTTTTGTCTGAAAAAGTCAATGACCACTGTTCCATTTGCCGCTGTTCTACTTTACCGAACACATGCTTGATAAATTTTTCAAATTGTAGTGAAAAACAAAAATGCGCTTTAAATATGTTGAGGTGAGTTTCGATCTTTTCATCCAACGAAAATGAAGCACGGACATTTATCAATAAAAAGGTTTATTTACGACTTTAGTACAACGACTGACGAGCGGAGAACATTCTCCGTCGAGCAGTGGCGGGAAAAATATTATGCTGGCGATCAGTGTCGCCACATGTAAAAAGAATAAATGTTATTGGTTACACGCAGTGTTGGTTAATGTACAGTTATGTGTTTGTGAGGTAGTGAGGGAATCGTATCCCAACACCCCCCTGCGATTCAAAACGGACGAACAGACATATAAATGAATAGGTGTTACATATTGCATGTATTAAACAACAAAAATATAAATATGAAATAAGCAAAAGCAGTCAAAATTATTACATGTAATTGTCATATAAAATTGCTATTAAAATGGTAAAAGGAAATTAAAATTATTAAAAAAAATTTGTGTTTGTCGTTGACTAGTATGGTCTTGTCTAATAAATGTTTATGCGTTCATGCATTGTCATATCTTAAATAAATCGTGTAAATATTAACATGAGGTATATATTGAACCTTATGTTCTAGTGTCACATCTTATAAATATTGTGTAATTTTTCAACTTAACGTATATATATATAAAAAAAAAACACGTCGGAGAGATCAATGTCTCCTCATCGTCAGCTGTAGGGAGATAATATTGCTATGTATATATATATATATCCTTATAATTAATTGTGTATTTTCATATAAATTTACTATTGTTGGAATCAATGGTATATATTAGGGAATGCTGATGCCAATAAGAGAGGCAGAGCAGCGACGGGGAACCTATTGAAAAATTGTGAAGTGAGTGGTGAAACGACATATGGACCGCTCGGTTTACGATAGGCGCTAAACGACCAACGCCCATCCGCAGTCCAAAACCAAAAACAAAAAATTTTGCAGGTTGAGTCAATTAAGACTATTGGCCGAAAGGTTGACTTGTTCGGAGTATCTTCGTGACGATATTCTGGTACGTTTTTCGATCAAGTGCCTTCGTTAAAATATCTGCAACTTGATCGGACGACCTAATATCGTTAAACGTAATAAGTTTATTCTGGAAGGCTTCCAAAACTGCATAGCATTTGATCGCTAAAGACCTGGAACGTTTCTGGCCTCCCCCAGATGCAATGCGTGATGCGGATATATTATCCTCGTACACTTGCACTGAGTCGGTTACAGAAAAAACGTTCTCAGTGAGTCTCCAGATCACGTATATGTCGTCAAGTGCGTCATTCAACGCAATTAGTTCAGCTGCAGTTGACGAGGTTGCAACTAAGTTTTGCCGGTGAACGGCCCAGTTTAACAAGTCTCCGTTTGCGAAAATCATATAGCCTGTAGTGGAGCACCCTTTCTCCAAGTTTTCTATATTTATGGGTGAGTCGTCTATGTCGGGTGCATACAATGCATCGACAAATGCTTTAATTTGAGTTTGATCAGAGTGAAACACAAGAGAGAAGTCCCTTGTTGTTTTAAGGTACCTAATAATGCGGCGGACATAATTTTTAGTTTCACTGTTAGAGGATTTTTGAAAACGTGACAAATAATTGACGGCGAATGCAATGTCCGGGCGGGTCAGTCTCGCTACATATAGCAAATTCCCTATCATGGCTCTATATTCGGTGTCATCCGTACCATTTGTTGGCTTACTTATTTTAAGGCCTGTTTCCATAGGTGTGGTTGTCGGATTACACTCCGTCATACCAAATTTACGTAAAATTTTATCTATGTACCTATTTTGTGTCAATGTTATCTGCTTCCTCGGGATGTCTCGACTTATTTCAAACCCGACAAAAAATGTTGGATTCATTTCTATTTTCAATGTAAAGTTTTTATTAAATGCATCTATTAAGTCCCGTGTCCACTCGTCGTGGTTGCTAGCCAACAACATGTCATCCACGTATACTATTAGAAATGCCATTGCACCGTTGTTATTTTGTTTTGTGTATAAACACCTGTCTATTTTTGATTGAAGAAATCCAGCTTGTATTATTGTCGAATTTAGTAAGTCGTACAAACTTTTAGAAGACGTCTTTAGTCCATATATTGACTTAATCAGTCTTAGGCAATTATTTTCCCCTAGTTGGCATCCTTTTGGATTAGATATGTATATGGGGTACTTTATTTCTGAATTAAGAAAGGCCGTTTTTATGTCAAATTGTATGATATTTAAATTATATTTATTTGTGATGGATAACGTCCATCTTATAAGCCAATACTGTATCACCGGGGCATACGTTTCAGTTAAGGAGTAATGAGTAAGGTCCTTAAAACCCCTTGCAACCAATCTAGCTTTTGGCCTGTGGATGCCTTGATTATCGGGTTTTGTGGTGAAGCACCACTTGGTATCTACCAATCTCACATTTTTTTCCTTGGGAACGACCTCCCACACACCCATATCAGACAATGACTTCATCTCGTCAGTGATGGCTTTTTGCCAATCTGTTTTAAATTGATTGTTTTCCACGTCCTCCCATTTTTGAGGGATGTGGTCCTCTATGTAATACCTATTTCTTTGTTTACATACGTTTAGTATTAGGGGTTTTTCTGTTGTGTTATTATTTGTTTTATCGATGTTTATTATGTTCCTCATTTCATCGAATCTGACATCACAAGTTACGTGTGATTTGTCATTTATCGGGTCTCTTATGCAGTATCCACTACTTGTGTATCCCACAAATACGCCCTTGTCTGCCCTTTGTGTGAGTTTCGGGTTTTCGGGATTTGTTTTCTTCTTTTTATTTTTGGTGGCTTGTTGTTGGCGAACTTCCATGGGAATATGTCTATAGGCCAGAGACCCGAAAACTCTCATGTTTGATAAGTCCGGCTTTGTGCCGTAAAGCATTTCAAAAGGGGTTTTATTTTCTTTGTTTGCCCTTGTTGGGCTCCTATTTATGACATATACCGCCGTTAGAACTGCCAGTGACCAAAATTTAAAATCCAATTCGGAGTCAAACAGCATGGCTCTTGTTCTAGCCATTATTGTTTGGTTCTGTCTTTCAGCCATTGCATTTAGCTCTGGTGAGTACGGAACCACAGGCTCGAGACTTACGCCGTTTTCCTCGCAAAATGTTTTCATATGAGAATCTAAATATTCTTTTGCATTGTCACATCGTAGTGTGGCGATGGGATAATCCGGAAATTTTGATTTGAGTTTCATATATAATTTTTTGAATTCCTCACACACCATTGATTTTTTTTCTATGGTGGAGACGAAGGTGTATTTTGTGGCGTGGTCTACAAATATCAATACATACTTCTCACCATATATACCCGGTGAAAAGGGGCCCATTGTATCAATGAAATGAGTTCCAATTTTCTATCAGGCCTGGTTCTTGTACTATTGTGCCCTAGTCTCTTTGAATTTGCCTTTACGCATATCTCGCACAAACTGAACTCATCATCTCGGAATGTTATTCCATTCGGAATACCTCTTGATACTTTGGTTAAAAACTTTAGGTTCTTTCCCGAAAGATGTCCCAATCTCCTGTGCCATATCATATTTTTTTCTATTTTTAAATCCCCTTTACTTTCGGTCGATTCTTGGTTATTATTTGCAATTTCATAATTTACTGCGTTATTATTATCGTTTGTATTTGTGTCCTCATTCGTTTCTTCATTCTCCTCGTTGATTTCCCTATTTTGGGTTTGATTACTCGTTTTATCATTATTTTGACTTATTATTATATTATTGTTCTCGACATTATTAGTTTCATTTTCTTTATTGTTCTCACTTTCCTCCTGACTTTCCTCAATTATTTCCTCTTCTATTTCGTATTCCATCCATTCGTCTTGGGAATTTATGTTGGGCATACATGCCAATTTATTTGATTCGTTTTTATAAGGACATATTTTATTTATTTCATCTTCGTTCTCTATTAAGTTGACTGTGGATTCCGGCACTATCTCGTATTTGACCATGTATACCCCCTTTATTTTTGGGGCTGAGAAGAGTACTTCATTTGTTCCTCTTACATATATATGTGCCGCCGAGAAATTTTGGTCTATTCCCAATGCCCTATTTTCGGTTATTTTTATTTCTGACATCAGGTCTACGTTTAATGATGGGACATAGTGTACATTTTTTAGTCTTATTACTTTTTGTTCTCGTTCAGAGTTTTCTACTCTAATGAACATTGTACCTATGTGGGTTGCTATTAAGAGAGTATCTTGGATGGCACATTCCAATTCAATTGGTTTTTCAAGCATTGTTGGGTTGGACAGTTTTGATAGGTCTGATATTACGTGGGCAACAGCTCCACCGTCTAGCATTATTCTTTTAGTTAAGGGAACGTAATTAGAATCTGACTCTTGTTTTGTGTCATTTGACGTTATTAGATTTATTAATTTATTATTATTTGGTTCTTGATTTCTATATCTGATCATCATTGACCATTGAACGTCATTTTCTTTTTTGTTTTTGCTATTATTATTATTGGTGTTGTTTCGTCCGTATCTTGTGTTTTGTGCAGGACCATCCAATTTATTTTGGGGTATTGCACCCTCTTTATTTGACGGACATACTTTGGCTATGTGCCCTTTGCCATGGCACTTAAAGCAGACTATCGTATTTGAATTTGGCAAAGTGTTATGATTTTGATTGTTTTCATATTTTTTATTTTCGTAACTATTATTATTTTGTGGTATTTCTTTCTGTTGATTATTATTATATTTTACGTTTCCCTGATCTGAATTTTGGCTTCTGTTTGTGTGGTTATGTCTATTGTAGCTTCCTCCATATGGAAATCTTTGGTTTTTATTATTATTTGTGAAGTTACGGAATTTATTATTATTATTATATTTTGACTTTTTTTCATCGTAAAGCCTATCCGACCTCTCAATTAGCATGGCATGGAGTGTCTCAATTGTTTTCTGGTCCTGACTTAGCGTATTAAACTCCAGCCTGGTCATGTCGTAGTCCATGTTTAAGGAGATTAGAAGTTGTTCTATTTCCTCCTGTCTGTCCAAATTTTTTCCACAATCCCTTATTTTTTGGGCTGCCCTCGAAAAAACATCCAAATAACTTCTCATGTTCCCATCGCTATGAAATTTTAATCTTTGAAATGTTTGTTTTGCGTTGATGTACGTGACCTGAGTGCAACTTTTATATCTCTCGTCAAGTACTTTCAAGATTTGGTTTATTGTTTTAAGATCCTTTACTCTTTCTATTAGTTCGTTATTAAGACCCTGGTATATGAGTGCCTTTCCCTTTTCCTGATTTCGGAAATATGTCATTCGGGTTGCTGGGTTGGCGTTACTAGACTCGGGGTTTAAAAAATTATTTAGTTCTAGACCCAAAAAAAGTACTTCCGTTTCTGTATCGTGCATTATCGGGTATAATCCCTCTGCGTAAAGTGTGGAGACCATCATGGTCCTCCAGGCGTCGTAATTTCTCCCATCGAAAACTTTCTTTGTGTCGAATCTCGACATCTTGTTCAATTATTATTTGCGGGGCTTATTATTCCTACCTCAGAAACACGAGAGCTTAATTCTAGGGGGTAACACGGTCTCAACCGCACGATTATGCAAACACGGTCTCAACCGCTCGATCGGGAATGCAAGTCAAAATGTTATGTTATAAATCTTAATAATTAATAAACGTTTTTTATATTAAATCTCACGCAATCTGCCGCTGACGATGAGTCGATCTCTCCGCCGTTGTTTTCAATCTGTCTTCAATTTATGGGTTCTCTTTTATTTTTATCGCCAAAATGTCTTTAATTCGAAATATTCTAAGTCTTTTGGTCTTGTTCCGGATCGAAAAATAATTCTGTTGAACAGGTTAAAACGTAGATTAGATTCCAATGCAAAAATTATTCAACAGAAATACAAGAGGTTGAAGCTGAAAGGAAAATAATTCGTTATCTATTGTCAATTTGAAAAGCTCTATACAGATTTCGGACAGGAATAAACTGTCACTCAAAACCAATGATGTTCAATAATTTTCTTTTGTTGTTCAAAGTGTGTCTTTTTTACTAAATATTTTCCTATTTCGACCACTTTCGACCAACGAGATAAAGTCTGAAAGGTTACCAATGAATCTTTCAGGTTTCGACTTTCCTCTAATTTTGGTTGAGAGTCAACAGGAAAATATTTCGAACTTTTTACTTTACTTTAACGAATTTTTAAACTTTTATAATTAATTTTGAGGCAAAAATCACACCGATTACTAATTAATTATTCTAATTTTTACTTATCTTTATTCGGTTTTCGTAATTTTTCGTTCCTTTGGTCCTCTGCTCCGATGTTGACTTTGATTACTGGCTCTGCAACTTTCAGACTTTCGACTTTTTGATCTAAACTTCCTTTCCGGAACACAGCACGAACAGTTGCCAGCCGTTTTTGACTCTGCAAGCCGGTTTCCCAAACCACAGGATCCTTTCGTACCTGATCTGCTTACACCAAACTCTCGACTTCGACGTTTTACTCGGCGCCCACGATTTCACTGAAGTTTTCATCAATTTTAATTTTTACCTTTTATTCATTTGATACAACGCTTTTTGGGTTCTTCCAGGATGCTTCCTTCGATCACTGGACATGAACTTTGTACTTGCGAACTTTTAATTTTCCATCCGCTTTGCGCGGAGGTTTTACACAATACGAAAATTTTTTACTTTTTCATGACACATAAACTTTTACTTTTTTGATTAAATTCACGATTACTATGAACGCACTTTACTTCTCGTACTTATTTCCGTTGGTCCGCAGCTCTGGCTACCATGTTGAGGTGAGTTTCGATCTTTTCATCCAACGAAAATGAAGCACGGACATTTATCAATAAAAAGGTTTATTTACGACTTTAGTACAACGACTGACGAGCGGAGAACATTCTCCGTCGAGCAGTGGCGGAAAAAATATTATGCTGGCGATCAGTGTCGCCACATGTAAAAAGAATAAATGTTATTGGTTACACGCAGTGTTGGTTAATGTACAGTTATGTGTTCGTGAGGTAGTGAGGGAATCGTATCCCAACAAAATATAGGTTCTTTATAACGAAGTATCTATCGTATGTATTGTTTGTTTTTTGATAAAACAGAAGCTAAAGCTAAAATAAAACATGAGACTCATACAGAAAAACAGTTAATATTGTGAAAACAAAAAATTATAGTAATTGGTATTTAAGCTACCAATGCGGAAGCTGTACTTGACTCATACTTCTAATTTGGAGCAATTTTAGATTTATGTTTATCGTAAGGAGCAAGTCTGTAAATTCTGATTTGACCAAAATTGAATGGAATTTGGAGTCTCTATCTTTGCTGGAAACAAAAAAAAAGAATATATTAGTTAAATAATGCGAAAAGGTAAAAAACAATAAATTGTCATACCAGTTCCTTTCCAAATGTTTACAAATAGCTACAGCTTTCTTAATTGAATAATATAAATCTTCCGGCAACTGAGGTGCTAGACTCATAGCATTCATAATACACAGAATCTTGTTTCCAGTGAGGAAACACATTTGGTTGATATTAGTTTATCACATTTCGGAACACCCTTATTCAACAAGTGTTAAACAAATTTGAACAAAACTTTTCTCAAACAGCATGAAAGATCGAAAAATACCCGAATCGAAATTCATTACCGCAATATAATATGTCAATAAATAACTTCGAAAATACATCGAAATATGTGTTACGATCAAATAATAATCTAGTCAATATTCATAATTTATTTAATTTTATGTAATTTAATTTATTTTATTTTTATTTTGTTTGGGAAATGAACATAGATGTACAATAATATAATAATTCAAAATTAATTATTTATAATATTCGTTCTCTCGATAAATCCTGTTTGCTCGTTTTGTTGGGATGTAGGGGGGTGTTGTTCTGAACTCCACCTGCACTCGCTCACTAACACTTAGCGCAACTACTTTCGATAACGCGTACTAACAATATTAAGGTTGTGCCAACAAACACGACTTTTTTCATTCGTTCACCCGAGAACGCTGAAACTCATTTCCCACTCGAACTTTGAACTTGTAATGGAGGGAGATCGCTCATCTTCCTCAAACTTGTAAATTGTACTTTAGATCATTGCATTACAGTATCTCTAACTAACTTGCTTCTTTCCTTGGATTTCAACCTCACTTCAATTATCAACCCAACCGGACTAACTTTTTCCTCCTATGTCTTGGCAATTGATAACAAAATTTTGTACGTATTTTTCAATCAAATAGCAGTCCATGTTAATTCTGTACAGTCAAAGTCGAAGGGATTTCCTCTTAACTGTTTTATCAATGTTGAGTGAAATATTGTTAGAGTTCCAGCTATATATGATGGTCCTATCTCGTCGCCACCTTGGTACACTATACAGTTAATAATACATACTATAATATTTCTGTGTGACCTCACGTAATCATGTAAACTCTGTATGTCAGGAACTCACGTTAAGATGAGTTCACTTCTGTTCTGTATCTCGTATGGTGAACATACAAAATATATTTTTCTCGTGTTTAATTACTGTTTTATTGAATCCTCCAATATGGTAGCTTCAAAAGGTTAATTAATAATAATAATTTAGATTCTCGTGCAATAAAATAGTGATAAAGTGTATTTTAAGTGTTATGGATAAGAACCCAGTGATAGTCTGGCATCGGTAAAGTTTACTTCCCGATACAAAACAAGGACCATAAGGGTAAGTAATAATCATTGAATTTCTAAGTGATATATAATTAACTGTGGTCTTAGTGACAATTTAGAAAATAAAGTGTGTCTATGAATTACCTAAAAACGTCCTTCAGTGTGTCTGGGACGTATGTCAGTTGTCAGTCAAAAATATCTACGTAATAAGTTTAGGCAAAGATGCCGCACACGTGGTGTTTGAATAAATTTAATTACACTAAGTGCGCAGACATAAAAGATGGCAGGAGCAGAAGAGAGGTGTATAAAGAAGCCATCTTTCATGTTCAAAATGGTGTAATATTCCATGTGTGTCATGGCAAAATTTTCTCTTTGTGATTTAAATACACATTTGTTGCACGTATACAAAAGACGCCATTATCAGGAGCTTAGCATTAAGGGTGACAGACACTAAATTACGTAATTATAATTAAAGGAATGTGTTTCCAATAATTATTATTCTGAATTATTATTATACCTGTGTGGTCAGAATAATTACCCGTAATAATGAAATCTTGAATTACGGTTAGTCCAAAATATTTCAGACTTAGTGTTGTGACGTCCAAAAACGAACGTACATCCCGAGTATAGGGAATGATATCACAATTCGAAGTATATCAATAAGTCTCGATTAATCGTAGAGTCAAAACCACAAACCAGCTCAAACAGTTAGGCCACCAGCCTACCAGCGATAGCTCCCAAGGCCTACGAAGTATGTCGGGCAAATTTATAGAATTGGAAATAAATAAGTTGGCCAACCCATTATTACAGTTTACATTTTATTACAATGGAAAAGGTTACTTACAAATATGGTAACTAGTATCAGGTTGTGCAGGTTATATATCATGTCGCCTCATGGTTCTCGAAGTTCGGTGAACCAACAAATCTCGATTGAGTATTCGTCTTCGAAATCGGAGAAGTAATATCGCAAACTATTTAGGTTACTATCGATGTTCACATTCGAAAGTATCGGTGAAAACAATTTAAAATGTGACTTGATGTCATATAAAAGAGCTGTATTTTGTCGTGAATAATATTTCGTATTCACGATGAACGGAAAACTATCACGTCTAAAACGAGACTGACTGTTCACTCTTAGGCCAAAAACTTGAACAGTCAAAAAGATAAGAATTGGTTCACCGATGATCGAATATCGTATTTCTACATGTCACCATATCGTTAAATAATAGTTAATCGACGTGTCTTCGATGTTTCTTAGATTTGGGGAATTTGTTTCCATTGGTGAATCGGCATATTTCCCGTTCATCTTATCGTTATCATAATCTTAAAGTTTGAGAGCCGTTCCCTATCGTAATATTAGTATACATTCGATATTGACGTGAAGGGAAAGGCTATGGGTAATCAGATGTCACAGTGTCAAGGGTAGAAATTACATAATTTATTGTGTTTGTATTGGTGTGTCCAGCGGTGTTAATTCTGATGAATTCATGGATGAACTCTGCTGAACCCTGATTGGCTGGAAAAATCAACTGACTTACTACTACTAAAACAAGCAGTCAGTTCTGCGTAGTAATTTTGATCAACGTTCGTTCGAAATTGGAAAAAGTGAGTGTTTGTTATGAAAAATTTCTAAAAATACGTCTTTTATTTTTTTTTTAAATTTGAATTTTAATAAAATAAAATGAATATTGATGAATCATTACAAATATTTAGATATCTATCATTATACCAGGTATGTAAAATTAATTGTTTCGTAATTTGAGTGTGTACTTTAAATACGAAAATCCCAGTTTGGAGGGAGCTTATGAATAATTTTTTTTTTTAGAAAGTGTAAAAATGGAGGCTAAGTACTGAAGTAATTAATTAACAGGGAGAAGTATATTCTGTGTGAAAAATTATGTATTGTAACTTTAAAATATTCATTCTTTTCGATCATTTTTGAATGAATTCTAGTTTTTACGAGTAAATCCCGAATCCTAAGGACGTATTTGGGTATGAGTTAGTGCTCATCTGTGTGTAATCAAGTCCTTCAGTGCAATGATATACCTTGGTGTAAAGTCCTGGCCAGGCATAAACCGTCCTAGACCTACATATCTGTGGGAGTGGGCACCTTATGAAATTTATTCAATGGTATGCACGATAAAAAAAGGCAATATATTTGCATACGTGTGTTGTATGATGAGTTTGTCTAATTATATTATGTGAATTTTGTCATTCCATTGAAGTATAATAAATGATCGTTGGCCATGGCTGTAAAAAATTAATTTTCGTGTGTGTTCACGTATATTATTTCAGATACCACCAAATCAGATAGCGAATGAAAATGCTCCCAGGCCTCCAGGGCTTACAGTGCTGTTACGTTTGTTACCAAATTCTAGTCAACAGAGTTACCAAAATACGATTAGTTCGACCGCTCAACCATTATTCAGTTTGTCTAACACTCAGCATTACGTAAGTTCGAACTTAAATCTGTTAGCGCCTACTTACGCCAGAACGGATTACGAAATGGAGCGTGCGTCGCAAAAGGCTAAATTAATGGCTGAATTCAAAAAGGCCATTGAAAATGTCATGGCATATGACATTAATTTAACTGCTATCGTAACTGAGGACTACTTGAAAATATGCCAAAATATCTTGATAGAAAATCAAAGATCTGAGGCACGTCATTAAGTAGAACCTGTTAGTCAGTTAACAACTCAAAATTTCAGTCAGTCCATATCCATGCAAATCTTAGGTCAGTCCACAATACCGCAAAATCTCAGTTCGTCCGTTATGGTGAGTAAATCAACTTCAGCTCCTATGGAAGTTGATCTTACTCAAGAAACTGCCCCACAACGAAACAAAAGAATTATGCAGGAGCATAATGCTGGTGTGTCTGCAACAAGATCGTTTGCACAGGTAGTGAAATGAAATCTTCGCAACCAAAAGAAACGTTATTCGTACATACACAAGTTCTTGCTGATGAAAATCAAAATCAGCAGGAGCAACGAACAAATACCGTAAGTCAACCTCAAGCTAAATCCGAAATACAACCTACGTGTGTTGTAGCTCCGCCAACTCCAAGTTATTGTTCAGTGACAAACGAAACCAGCTTGGAAACAATCCAAGAAGAAACTTGGGAGGACAAACAGAAGAGCATGAAGTCGCAAACGAAGAATGGCAGCGTTGGAAGAGCTCGGTTGCAAAGGCAATGCCAAATACGCGAGGACCAGGTAATGGCCGAGAGGGTACAAAAGCGTTTGGACACGGACAGAGCCCGTGAATCGGAGCAACATCGGAGAGACAAACAACAACAACAAATGCAACAACAGCAACAGCAACTAAAAGAGCAGGAAGCAGAAGAGAGAAAAAGAGTTCAAGAAGCAAATGAACGTCAAATGCGGGAAATGATCGAGAGGAGATTTCAGGCGTTCAGAGATGCTGAAGAAAGAGACCATTTGGTGGCAGAGAAAGAAAGGAACCTCCCGATCTAACATCGTGGAAGGAATATTGGTACACATTATTCGTCTTCGGAGCCGGGGTAAGGATAGCCATAATTATTATTTTTCAACCAAGGTTCGTATTACTCCAGTTAAATTAACCGAGGAGACCGATTTCCAACTATGGTATGATCAATTTAGTATGTATATTTCTCGTTTCAAATTTAAAAATGTTTTTGATTTTAATAATCCTATTCGCTTAGAAGAAAATCAAACTCTGCTCTAAATTGATGTTCGAGCCACTCTGTGTGAATGACTGGATGAAACTCATATAAAATTAATTTTTGGTGAATCTGATCCTACGGTGTGTTTCCTCAAAATTAAACATATGAAAGAACCAAAAGGTCATGTGTGCGACACGTATATAACTCAAATCTATCAGAAAACTTTTAATCCTAAAAATATAGAATTAAAAGAATGGCTGAAAGGATTTGAGGAATTATCTCGTAAGTTAACAATTTATTATAACGGTTGGTCCGAAGAACGAAAGCTTGAAGCTTTACTAAATCATATGATAATTCCATTTCCGAATATTAAAATACAATGTAAAGATCATAAACAGGTTGGTCCTAATGGTGAAATTCTGTCTGATATTACTTATGAATAAGCTAAAGGCATTGCATTAGAAGAAGAAATGTTATTAAAAGAACGAAATAATACCTATAAGGTAAATAAAGCTGCGGCTAAGCCAGCTAAATTTAATAATCCGAATTTTAAAAGAAAAAGACTTAGTGGCAATTTTAATAAAAAGTTTGATTTTGCAGGAGAAAGTAATGAAGCGAATAAGTTCGACTTAGCTACTCGTAAGTGCTATAAGTGCAATAGGCATGGTCATCTAACGGCAGAATGTAAAGCCACCACTAGATTAGAGCCTATTAACGATTCTTCAGGTTAGTCCAAAACAAACAAAATATCCGGTCAGTTCCGCAACAAAGGTGAACGAAGGGAGAAACGACATAAGTCGTATCACAAATCCAAGCGTTCACATAAGCACCAAAAGAAAAGCAAACGACATGGTGCTCATTCTACAAAAAGACGTTTGTCGTCATCCTCATCAACGTCAAGTTCCGGTTTGTCCAAAAATTCAAGTTTGTCTAGGAGTCAGTCTCCAAACCCGAAAGGTAAAGCGATGGTTTTAAGAACCAAATCAAAATTTACTGAGTGTATGTATATTAATGAACACCCGGGAAATGAAATTTGTATTCTTAGTGATACAGGAGCTACAAATCACTTTGTGTCCAATCTCAAATTTATGAAAAATGTTCAAAAATTTAAGAAACCGAAAATCATTTCTTGTGCTAATAAAAATGAAGTTGCAAATTTATACGTAACCCATAAAGGTTCTATCTTTGTGAAAGATCTTAGTGGTAATACACTTGAGTTGAAAAACGTAAATTACTCTAAAGAAATAACTGATAATCTATTTTCGTTACATAAAATAACGAAACTAGGTTACAATGCAATATTTACAAATATTGAGTGTAAAATAATAAATAAGGAAACGGACGAAATTATTTTGTGTGGACATAAATTTCAAAATTATTGGATTATAGATTTAAAAATTATTGAAAATAATGAAAAAGTCTGTGTGACAAAACAAAAAGAAGCTGTTAGTCAGCAACAAATAAATAAAGAGCATGGATATGCTCAAATTCATGATGTATGGTCAGAGTCAGAAAATGAAAATGTTAGTCAAGACAATGACCATGATCATGATTATATTTCAACTTAAGGGTATACGAATATTCAAAAACTTGATGAAGGTCTAGAAGAATTTCTAGATATTGGTGCTAATATTACAATCGAAGAATTAAAGAAAATAGATGAGTTCAATAAAGAAAGTATTTGTAAAAAGTTAGGTCGTCAGTTGCATACTTAGAAAAAGCAAAGAAAACTTTTAAATTTCTCGAAAATATTAATTTTGCTGACGAAATTAAAGATTGTGAAGCATGTAATTTGGCAAAAATAACAAAACATCCTCATAAAGCTGTGCGTGATGTCGCATCAAAACCTTTAGTAAGAGTTCATTCCGATCTAATTGACCCAATAAAACCAGTAGGAGTCTGGCAGAAAAGCTCTTACATAATAACTTTTACCGATGATTTTTCTAGATATACTGTGACGTTCAGTATTAAAGATAAAACCTGTGTGGCTGAAACTTTCGTAAAATATCTAAAAGTAATGCGAGCAAATCTTTGTGATAGCTCAGCTAAAATTATTTATTTACGTATCGACGGTGGTCGAGAATATATGAGTGTGTCTATGAAGAAAATTATTGCAAATGAGGGTATCATTGTCGAGACTTGTCCTCCTGATACTCCTCAACTTAATGCTGTGGCAGAAAGAGTAAATCGAACTTTACTTATGAAAATTCGAGCTCTTTACATTGATAGTGGTCTACCTATTGAGTTTTGGGAACTTGCGTTAAACCAAGTTGTTAATATACACAATAGGTTACCTCACAAAAAGTTGGGATTTAAAACCCCATATGAGTTACTTCGGAATAAAGTTCCTACAATTAAATATATTCATCGATTTCGCTGTGAGGCATACCGAAAAATACCTTATGAAAAACAAAATATTAAAAAGTTAGAAGGCCATGGAGAATTGTGTATTCTCGTCGGATGTAATGCTGAATCGTGGCAACTTTTAAATCCAACAACAGGTAAATTACATAAATGTAGTGATGTTGAATTTTCAGAATCAGTAATGTTCAAAGATAAATTTTCGTTAGATTATTTTTTGAAAAATGGTTTCCCTACTTTTGATACTAATACTTGGGACAAAAATGAACAAGTCTCTGAAGTTGACTTTGCAGGAGATATTTTGGACAATTTAATCCAAAATAAAAATAGCTCAAATAAACGTAATTTAGATGAAGAAATTGTCTATGTGTCCAAAAGTAAGAAAGTCAAATTCAGTGATACAACTTTCAGTAAGTCTAAAATTGAAAATGAATTAGAAATAATTAATCCTAAAGATAAACCTGAAGTAATTGAAAAGAAGTATTTTTCTATGATGTGTAAATTAAATGAAGTACCTGAAAATTTAGATGATGTGTTCAAATGTAAAAATAAATCTGAGTGGTTAAAAGCAATAGATAAAGAATTAAAATCCTTAAAAGGTAGTGATACTTGGGATTATGTTAAAAGACCTAAGTATACTCAAACAATTGATTCTAGGTGGATATTTGTTAGAAAAGTTGAAGGAAATGGTAATATTCTTTTTAAAGCGCGCTTAGTAAGTCATGGCTATAAAGATAAAAATGTATACGATTATTCTGAAATATATGCTCTAACTTTAGGTATTGCTGAAGTCAGAGCTATATTGGCAATTGCAAATAAATTAAAGTGGGATGTTATACAAACTGACGTAGATGTAGCATTCCTTAATGGTGAACTTGAGAAAGATATTTACATGGAAATTCCTGATGGTGTTAATAAATCTGATGAGTTCAAATGCACACATGTATGTAAATTAAAGAAATCTTTGTATGGTCTTCGGGTTAGTCCCAAAAGCTGGCATGTTTGTTTCAAAAAGGCTATGTCCGACATGAGATTTATCGTCCATGAAGGTCAAGTTAACATTTATTATTGGGAAAGAAATTCTACCTTTGTGATAATTGTTACGTATGTCGATGATATTCTTATTACCGGAAATAATAAAGATAAAATTTTAGAAACTCAACGTCGTTTAAATAAAGAATTTTAACTTAAAATTATGGGTGAACCTAAAAAGTACTTAGGAATTGAAATTAATCGTAATATAAATCAAAGAAAAATGTGTTTGTCACAAAAGCGTTTCATCGAGTCTATATTGTCTAAGTACGGCATGAAAGACTGTAAGGAGTGCGATACTCCTATGGTCACTAATCAAGCTGATCAAAAAGCTAAGTATGAACCTAAAATTGAAACAACGTTGAACTTAAAACATCATATTCCGTATCGAGAAGTAGTTGGTGCTCTTCTCTATTTAACTATGTGTACTCGACCTGATATTTCTTTCTATGTGAATACATTAACTCGTAAAAGTAGTAATTATGACATTTACAATTGGATTAAAGTTGAACGGGTGTTGAAATACTTAAAACAAACTAAATACCTTGGAATATACTTCGACGGTAATGGTCATAATTTCATTAGTTATAGTGATGTTTCTTTAGGCATGACTGATTCAGATGGTTTGTCCACATCAGGCTATTTAATTCAAATATTTGGTGATTCAATAGCTTGGGGTACCAAACGACAAAAATGTGTTGCTACCTCATCTATGAAAGCCGAATATATTGCGTTAAATCAAGCTAGTAAAGACGTAATATATTTGTCAAATTTGTGTTCAAAAATATTAAAACAAAAGGTTAGTCCTATAATTTTCAAAGATAACCAAGCTACTGTTGAAGCTGTAAAATCTGGTCAGTCCAAAGCATTAAGACATTTAGTGAAATTAAAATATAAGTATGTCTGTAAAGTATATTCGCAAAAATTAGTGGATATAAAATGGATTCCTACAAAGGAACAACTAGCTGATATATTTACGAAAGCTCTTCCTCGACCATTATTCGAAAGCTTCCGTAACGTAAATATGAATATTACTAATTGAATTATTTGATGTGTTCTCATTTAATAGCATTCCGAACATCTAGTAATCGTATGTCGTTAAGACGTGGTGAATAAAGCTCAAGAAATACGGTTAGTTCCACTCTGCTGAAAAAGTTCCTGTTAGTCAACATATAATTCAACTACTATAAATACTGATGTGTTCAATATTACCTAATAATGTTGTGATATGTACATATATATATGTTGGTTGTGAATAAATTTAATGTTGTTTATTATTATTACAACGACTAATTACTTCTTAGTGACGATTCTTCGATCAAATAATTCAAGAAATATTCAACTGTGTTAGGTACGTAATTACCTTCAATAATTTTCTCTTAGTGACAACTTTCTCTACGTGAATACAAAGTTAATTTGTTAGCCTACAAAATTCAATGATGGCAGAATACTCAAGAAGCTGTCGACTACGATAAGTACCAGGAGGGAGTGTTAGAGTTCCAGCTATATATGATGGTCCTATCTCGTAGCCACCTTGGTACACTCTACAGTTAATAATACGTACTATAATATTTCTGTGCGACCTCACGTAATCATGTAAACTCTGTATGTCAGGAACTCACGTTAAGATGAGTTCACTTCTGTTCAGTGCTTCCAGATGTCCGGATTTCTCCTATTTTGATGTTTAGAAAAAAGATCTGGAAATTTAAACCAATTTTTTCAAAATCCGGATTTTTTTTTTGTCCAATCCAGAATTTTAAAAAAGTTGGGAGGCCTATTTTAAGAGAAAAAAACAAATATCTTATTTATTTCAAATTCTAAGAATACCTAATCACACCTACTACCTTCTGCCACTGCATCTTCCTCTTCAGTAAAATCAGAATCAATATTAATATTATTATTAGAGGAACTAGAATTCATTTTGAAGTTGGAACTAGAGGTCTAGTAAAAATGTAAATTACTTGTTCCTTTTTACGAGAAAAAAACTTTCATTTAAGAACAGCATGATAATTGATAATATTGATAACTAATAAATTGATTATTGAATTACTGAATGCAGTCATAAAGCCGGTCCCACACGACGCGTGTATTTGGACGAATGTTATTCGGCAAATATTTGGCCCAAACATTTGCCTCGCTGCTTTGCGTCTCCTACTCTACACCATGAATATACAAACTTATTCACACGCGTCATGTAGGAGCCATCTGCAAGCATTCAATACGTACAAATATTCATCATCCCTTTGACTCATGCATTATTTACCAACAACTGCCAGAACCTGGACGAATGTTTGCCAAATATTTGGCAATGCCGAACATTCGCATTGGCATATCTCCCACACGGCGCGCGAATGAAAACAAATATCGAATGTTTGCCGAATACACGCGTCGTGTGGGACCGGCTTAAAGCAAACATTGGAAAAACCAAAGACTGCTATTAATAACCTTTTTTTTTTGGTCATGAGGGGCAAATTGGTACATCCGGATTTGTCCGGAATTTTATTTACTCTTATCACTGCCAGATATCGGATTTTTGAAAAAACAATTTGGCAGCACTGCTTCTGTTCTGTATCTCGTATGGTGAACATACAAAATATATTCTTCTCGTGTTTAATTACTGTTTTATTGAATCCTCCAATAAATATCGATATTTTGATGTGTCATAAGAAAGCTATGTTGTTTGTATTGATATATTATCAATAATTGGTGGAAAATTTAACAAAAAAAAAAACAAAAACGACATGGAGTGTAAAAACAAACCCCGTATTTTGCTGTAGTGAAAATAATAATGTTATCACATTAAAAAAGATTTTTGATGCAACAGCAGATGTTAAAACCACCAGAAAATGATTGTATATCAGCAGCAAGTTCCAGTAAAATAGAAACTGACGAGCAATATGAATTTAAACAGAGATTGCAAGAAATTTGAGATATGTGGGAGTGAGAAATTGAGTTAGAAAAAAAATTCCCAAGATTAATTACTGATGATGTACTCTTTATTAGTGACAACAATAATGAACCATCTCTAAAATCATTAGAAATCCCTGTAATTTCCATCCCTAATGACAATGATGAACAATCCAGTGTCCAAAGAAAAACAACTGAAGATTCATCTGTAAACAATACTGAACCTTTGTGGAAAAGAGAAAATATATTAGAGCTCATTAATTTGGTAAAAAAAGTGGATCACATTTTCAAATCAAATACTATGAAGAACAGGAGAGTTTGGTAACAAATTGCTTCGAATTTGCCACCATATACATGTAAAATTAAATTAAAATATTTGAAAAAACGTTATGTAAATAAGATCAACAATATGAGTGA
Organism: Ericerus pela; assembly: GCA_011428145.1. NCBI lineage: Eukaryota > Metazoa > Arthropoda > Insecta > Hemiptera > Coccidae > Ericerus > Ericerus pela. Next base: position 567,451 of record WOFM01000323.1, on the reverse strand, counting down.
TGGCAATACTGGAATGAAGAAAAAATTTTGCTATTTTTTCGAGGAATTAGGTGCATTTTTCCACAAATTTCACAATATTCATCCTCCTCACTTTGCTTCTTCTGGTTGTAGTTCTGTCAATTTCCTGAAAAAACAGTCTAGTCCCAGTGGATATGAAACTGGAGAATCGACTTCCATAGAAGAAACAATTGCTGCACCTGTTGGTAATAATGAACTCGCATTTGCTACGAGCAGTACGTAATAATAAGAAAATTTCAAAAAACAAAATAGAGGTATCGTATGGCCACAGAATAAAGGCTTCAAATTTTTTCACTATCAGAATTATTATCACAGAGAATACTAATCAAGTTCTTTTCACTAATAATTTATTCAAGGAGAAAGAACTAAAGTACGAAATATAATGAATTAATTAATTAAAGAAACAGATACTTTCTGATAAGGACTTGGAAAATTTTCAAATTTCAATTGAACCTAAATCATGACATCATAATATGTCACCTGCTGAAAAAACCTCCTTCTGCAAGACGCTTGTCCCTAGGGTCACTTTTCTTAACAAATAAAACAAACCTAAAAAAAAAAAGAAAGAAACAAAATCATACAAAAATAAACCAAAAACCCTTTTAAAACATCATCTACCGATATAACTTGTTATTTATTTTTTCCCCTTCCTTTTCCTTCAGTTAGTTCTATGTTTTGTTTTTTATCTGTGAAACTAATGATGCAAACTAATCGATTACCTTCATTAATAAACTAATTGATTTTTCATTGATTTATTTTTGCAAAATTAATCTTCATTATTATTTTAATTATCAAATTTTTATAAAAGAAATAGACGAAATACAATATGAGGAAAACCTTACTTGTTAGCTATTGAACATGAATCATTTTAAATTCTACATCAAAATAAATCCGTGTTGAAAAAATTAAGTTTACAGGATGGGGTAATAAATTGTAAATTGACTGCTTGAAACAATCGATTAATCAAACAGTTTTTAAATAATCGTACATTCTATGTGAAGCAAATACCCTATTGCAACATCGTTTATCGATATACCTTGTTCTCTTTTCCTACCCCCTTATTGTTTGTCTTTCTTTTGAAGACCTATAATTACAAAATTTTGGAAAAAAAATTCAATCAGAGTAAATCATTTTTCTAGGTCGCCTGAAATCGATTCAATAGGATTGATTTGAAGTTATTAAATTTGACAGTAAATAAAGAGTTTTATATAAGAGTTGAAATTTTTTTTTAGAAAGTGAATGGTATTGAATAGGAGTTTCTGTTTCACTTCCAAACCTTGTTTTCTGCTCCAAAAAAAGGATTCGAATCCCATTTTTTTCAAAAATCCTGCCCACTACTGATGTGGGAGTGCGTCAACCTCTTTATTAATACATATAATGTAATGTCGTTTATGTCAAAATTCTCATCAGTAATTTCACAGGGTGGCTAAAATATTCATGAAAAGCATTGAAAAACATGGAAATATAGGAATTTTTGATCATAATTGTCATAAAGAGATAGCTATTTGTTCAAAATAAATAAAATTTAGAGGAAGCCTCAAAGAATAAAATAAGACAAAGACTAAGAAATTTGAGTCCTTATAACAATTAACAATGGTAGCAAAACTTTTCTTTGAAAACCTTTTTTAAAACGAAAATATAGATGCAGTGCGAAATTTTTTTCATTCTTCTTAGTTTGTTTTCTTCCTAATTTGAAAATAAAAAAGTACACGAATGGCAAGAAAATATATTAAAGAGATGAAGAAAAAGAAAAAAACGTACAATAGATTAGACTTAAACGTAAATTCAAATTGTACAATCGGTAGTTAACAGAAGGATCGCTAAAAACGAATGCAACAGATTTATTTCCATCACAAATGAATAGCGAGATGGAAAAAAAATCTACGAATTCCAAATTTTTTCAGATATACACAACACGATCTTTGGAAGATGGATTCATTGAAGTCCGAGTCTTATCTCTCACATAATCATTTTCTAAGAAAAATTATGGTAACTTATAGAAATGAAAGAGAGAGAAAAAAGATATGTAACAAAAATACAAAATTAGTATAGTTCAATAAGAATTTGAATCCGTTTCATTAGATCAAAAAAATTAAATTTGAAAAAAAAGAAAAAAGAGAAAAGAGAAAAGTTTTACGTTTTGTAACTAGTAAGTTAATTTCGTGAAAAGGAACTTACACAACTTTTTTACAATCAGAGGAATGTCCATTTTTTATTAGATAACGTTTTAAAATATTTCTTCGAGGGAAAGAATGAAAGAGAAAGAAGGTCAATTTTTCTCAAGGAACTGTTAGTATTTTTAATATTCACTGTTTGCTTTGTTTTTAAAGGGAAATATATGACGGCACGACAGAAAAAGGAGGTTTGCGCAGAAAATTTTTAAATGAAAACAATCTGTATGCACGGCAACGCGTGAAAGTTTTATATGTTAGTGGAAAAGAATTTCTGGTCCGTTAAAAACTTTAATTTCTCGTGATTTTCGTCGTTCTGGTAAATGATACCCTTTTTAAAATAAACGACGTACTTATTTAAATACGAAAGCTAATGAAACCGATTGGAAACGAGCCTTCAAACATTTAACATCGACTGAAACTTTAGCGTTTTCCAACTACAACTTTAATATTTCAAAAAAATTAATCAGTTCAAAAAATTAAGTTCGACAGTTGTATTCTGGGTTAAATTTCTTAAATTGCAAAGGAAATTAAAAATTAAACTGAAAACATGATAAACACAAAGAGAAAAACAATCTTTGGAAATTATGAGAAAATTAAATAAAAATAAGTACAGCAAAAGACAATAAATGCAATTTTAATTCTTGTTCGCGACAAGAAAGAGAAAAAAAATTGCGGTGAATGAGATTTCATAACTTACGCATTGCTGTTACGATAAAAAAATCACACGCAAGAAGACAACTTGCAAGTATATAATTATAATTAAATACACATAAAAGAGAAAAAAAAACGCACGAATAAACTAAGAGAATAACAATTGAAAACATAATTTTGGAAGAAAAAAGAATCGGCTCCAAGAAGAACAAAACAGAGAATGAGAATAAACATACTCATATAAAACCAAATCCACTGCATCAAAGAGAATGAAGAACCCAACCTGCATGCACGAATTACTTTTTTTTTAAACTGTTCAAAATGTGGTTAACAGGGAATGTGCCATCTCCGTGAATGGCTAATATAAAAATGTTCCTGTTTCTTAATTTAACCAAAAAAAAAAAAAAAATTAATTCAAAGAAAATGCTTGTGTACTATGGCGTGATATTCAATCATAAAAAGGTAAAAATTCAATCCAGCAAAAATGAACAACCAAAATGAAAAACAAAAAAACGAACCTAATGTTTAAAAATTAATAATAACAAATTAATATCAATCGTAATACTAAAAATAATGATAAAAATAATAATAATAATAATCATATTATGAAAAATATTTAAAGCGTAGTGAAAAAAATATAAAATAATACTCATTTCTGTAGATGTCAACATCTTTCTTGTCAACTGTAAAGTTAAATTGTCGATTGGAGTTTTTTTTTCTTTTTTTTTTCATGTACGGGTTGTATTAAATATCGTTTCATCAAGCATACGAAACACATCCTGATTTTTGAAATTGATTTAATTCGAGGTAAATTGAGGAAAACCTCAGAATAGTGAGGATAAGCGACTACAGCGATAATTGACCCGCATTTTCAATCAGTTTCAGTGATGCGGAAATGGCACATTTTGAAGCATCAACACGTATCATTTCAAGATTGTTAACAAATTTTATGCATGGCACATAAGTTGGTGAAATATTAAGAAAGAGCCAATTGACATGATGCATAGATAAGTAATAATATGAAAGTATATTGATTGTTTTTAAAAATTGAATTGAAAAATTCGTGGTTTTAAAAATGCTACGAAATAATTATTCAGATATTTTCAAAATTTAATATTCACACAAATATGCTGGAAAATTTCAATGGTGTTTTTACCCGTTGAAAATAACCCATTTTCACTACTTGTATATCAGTCGAAGACGTATGGAACGTACCGAATCTATTTCTATTACTTAATGAGTTAAGAACGTCCGAGTAGGGTAAAAAAGTTTCGTGCTCATTATAAATTACGGTAATTGAAACTGCGATATATCCATTATTTTTTTATTTATTTTTCAATATAAACGTTTCAGATTTGAGATAGGCATTACGTGAGAACAGTTTTTTTTCATATTACCTGAGAGAAATTAGTTTTCTGTGAAAGATCGCTTAGAAAACGAAGTAAAGGTGGATTCCCTCGCCATGGATTTTTTGGAGGGCCATTGGGCCCTTGACTTATTCGAAGATACACTTAAATACCTTTTCCAATAAGACAGAATCTCCCGCGGCCCGGATTTTCTCTTCAAAACTCTGTATTTTCAGACTTAGTAAACTGGGGAATGGTCATCTTTAATTCAATTGAAAGAGTAATTCAATCAGTCGAATTAATTTTTGAAATAAGAAAAAAATCCAGTAACCTTCATTACAGAAGAAATTAAATGAAACGTCGCGTTTCTCCTTTTTTGAGGCATAAATAAGTCATTTTTCAAGAAAACAAAATGAACCACTGAAGTAACTCTTATTAATTACCCACAGAGATTATCTTTAAATCAACTTCAAAAATTTAACTTTTGTTTTTCTTATCATTTACGATACAGTAAAATGAATTTGGAAAACGGAAAAGGATGAATTTGATTTTTTATTTTTGAAGGAACCAGGACTGTTGACCCCTCGTTTTGAAAATAAATAATAAAATTATAATTAATATATAATTTATTATGATATTATATTCAATATTCATCATTGAAAATGCGACGAGGTTCAAAATTCACGATAATATCACCTACATTGAAAAATTCGATCACAAAATTAACTAACAACATTTAGGACAGGCTGGTTGCAGCTGAGAATGCGAATCGATAATTTTCGGGACTTAGAACACCCAGAGTATATCCGTATTGCGTATCGACGGCTATAAAATCACTGAAAATACTTCCCCCTTAACAACAAATGGGAACTTTTAATTTAGCCATTTTACAAGTTTCAAAAAGGACGCAGTTACCTTTGGCTCGACTAGGCAACGTTTATTCGGCCGGTTTTCAAAAAAAAAAACAAAAAAACTGCTAAGTTGTTTTCTTTTTCACTGTCAGCAGAAATGGGAGAATTATGTGGTGTTACAAGTTATCGAGAACAAGGAAATATATAGATGAACGGTAGCTAAGAATATTGCATCCCTTGAATACGCACTCGTGGACATACGACGAAGGCTACGAGAACCCAGACTGCCTCAAGAGAACAGCGACCGGAACGAAGACGACGAGAGGAAGATCGCAAACGAGCAGCTGGCGATGGTGAGAATTGAGGCGTGCGGAGGGAGGGAAACATACGAGGAAGTTAGAATTTGGTTCTTCGTTTAGCTGAATGATGGAAAATGCGAATGGCGGTGCGCAGGGGCCTCATTGTTCCCCTGCTGCAAATCTCATTCGCCGGTACCCGGCGTCCACCGATCGAACTCGATGCCGCTGTCCGGACTCTGACCAAACACGCCCGTTGGGCTGAGGAAGAGCGCTGCCGTATTGGGTGGACATTTGGAGCACGCGTTACTCGTGAGCGGTGTGCTGCACTGGTCGCACTTGCGGTCCGCCGACGACACTTCGGACTCGTCACCACCGCCGCCGCTGCTCTCCATCGACGACTGGGCGCTATCGGCTAACGACGACGACGACGTCGACGACGTTGGCGTCGTCACCATTTTGTTCGTCATCAGTTCGCACTCGAAAGCATGCAACTGTTCCATGAAGTAGAAATTCGGACCGACGTTCGACTTACGCGACCGCACCAACGAGAAAGCGTCATTCAGGCTCATCGAGCGCGCCGCCATTAGGTAGGCGACCGTAATAGTAACAGATCTGGAGACGCCGGCCAAGCAATGCACTAGCACACCAATTTTTTGAGATCGTCCTTCCTCTGAAAAGCAGAAAAACAAACAAATGCACATTAGTAATAGTAATAATACTTATAAATATAAAAAATTAAGTTATCTGGGAATAATGTAGAACTGAGTACCATCGAAGGAGCACACCAAAAAGTAGGCACGTCATTTGAATCACAAGATCCGAACGGAATTTCAGTATTTTCTTTAAAACTTAATGTACGATTTCAAAAAAATATTCAGAAAATCTTCTGCTAACATATATGAATGTTTCAGAAAAATTTCAGCTCAATCACACATTTGCTTCCTAAAATACCGTTGAAATAATTTTTGAAATGAAAGATTTAAATGTGGTAAATTCAGTCTGTTTTAGGAATTACTGTGATAATCTCGGGAAGTAAACGTTCGACAGCAACCAAATTTTCACAAAATCTTCAGCTAAAGTATGTTGGTGTCTCAACTAAATTTCAGATTTTTACAAGCTTAGTTCTTTGGAAATTGCATTTTATAACTTTGATTCGGTGCAAGTTCAATGGAAGAGCAATGAGAAGAATTATAGGTATGGGTAGTCAGTCAAAAACAGCTCTGTGTGGAAGTCATTCATTCATATAAATTATATTGACGTTCACCTTTTTTTTCCTGGTGATTTACTTAACTAATATTTTCGGGGATCTGAATTTATTTCAAAGCAAGTTTTAGTACTTTCGTTGTCAGCTACTTACAAATTTGATTGATGATAAAAACTGATAACGCATTCCTATTTCTAAAAACTTAGTAAATCTATAGAATGTTGTTTGGTCAGCTAGATAAAATTTAGTAAATCTACAGGAAAAAAAGCTACAACTACTACAACTAATTACAGATTTTTTTTTGTAGGTTTTTGTTAATTTCGTCACCTGAACGGACTTACTATCTACACTAACTGTATATTAAAATAACTGACAAAATTTGTTCACTTTTTACTAAAATTGAAACATTTTAAGACCTATGTGAGAAAAGATGACGTACATAACCATAAAATAGGAGGGACATCAGGCATAATCGTAAAGCTCATAATTTAGTCTATTTAAATTGAAGTTACAGAGGAATAAAATAAATGAAACTAGAATTTTATTCTTCGTTTATTCAAACTGAAATACCATCAGATCTAATTGAGCTACAATGATATACATGTAATATCAAAATATTGAAGATATTTATCACAATCAAATGAACCATTATTTACTTTATTTGGTCCATTTGGATCAAAATTATGGAGAAACACTCTCAAGGCCAGTTCAAATGGGGTTTTGGGGTATAATTCCTCCAGTGCCAAAACAAAGGTCAATTTAAAACAAAATTATTTGGTTTTTAAATTTTACGTTTATGAAATACGTAAAAAATTGTTAGCCCCACCCAGAAAAATTTATAAATATTATAAAATATGATTTAAAAATCCTGAAACCGGGTCTTAACACCCTACATTTTTGAAAAGGCCTAGAAAAGTTGGTTCTCCATTTCATGAGCCAAAGTGATTGCTGTAAAATACAACTTCCAACAGATCTGGTTTTCTAATTTCTATGTGATGATAGATAAAGCTCTAGGCCTAATATTAAATCAATTTAGACTTTATTAACCAGAACCTGTATTCAGTCATAGGCAGCTTTATGTATAAAGTACTATTAGTTGACAAGTGTATTAAAGACATGATGAGTCAGACAAAACCGAAGATCATGCGGACACAACAAATAGCATATGAAAAGAAAAGCTGTATAATAGGTCAGTGTGATTGAATCCTGCGGATTAATATGGGCTCTCTCGAAATATTTTGCTTCCTACGAACAAATATTTAAATACCAACTAATTAAAAGTCAGACCAGTATAGCTGTTTGTGAATCTTCAGTTTGGAGCTTCCCTTAAGCACTTTAAAATAAGAATATCTCCGCACATAGTACTTTCCAAAATGTCAAATTTTGTAATGACCACCATTTGAAAACTAGTTAAATTATTTCGCTCAAATTGCTATTAGGTTCTCTACGTTTCAAACAAAAATTTTAATTAAAAATAACTCAAGAACTATCTCACCGATTTTTAAAAAAAACTGAATGAACAACCATGGCATCACCCTTTAACATCCAGAAAAATATCATCGAAATCGGTACCCAGGGTGAGATGTGCGAATTAACAATAAGAGTAATCTGTCGAAATAACATGAAATTCAAAAGAAAAGTTGTTATTAACGATAGATACACTATACACGACTTCTTACTATTAAAAAAATATATCTAAACGATAAGAACTTCGTTCAAGTCCCAATTTCTTTTTTCCATTTTCAATATTCGGAAAGGAAAGAAATAAATTTATTGAAACAGTATTACAAGTAAACATTGAAGCTTACACGAGTCGAAAACAAAAATGAATTTGAAGCAAATCAAGAAAGTAGAGGTTAGAAAATGAATAACAACAATTTAATGCGTTAAAATTTGAAAATAAATTTTGAACTTTTCACCTCTGAAGCAGACAATTTTAGCAACCGATCACATATTTTACATCAGATCACTAATAAGTTATTAGTAGGTACTCGAAATTCGAAAGATTAAGCTTAGCTACTTTATCTTATTAAATAATAACTCAGATTTTTAAAATAAGACCTACACCTAACTGTATCAAAATTATTATTTAAGCCCACAATTTTGTTATTTTTTTCAACCCTTACATTTTTCTTTACACTCAGAAATTCAATCAGCATGAAATATTCCTAAAATTTCAAACAACAATTTATTTAGTCTCACTTTTTTTTTTTTACTTCTGCTTTATCATATCACTTGCATATCATAAAAAAAAAGCAAAAAAAGCAAACATCTTACTTGACAGGAACCCATCATTTCATACAGATACCGAAGCGAGTAGACTTCAATAAGTATGATAAAATCAGGGAATCATTCATTACAAAGGACGTTATATAGCAAGAAAAAAAAAGTTTAAATAAAGAACATTCAAATTATGAAGTAATTATTCAAAAAAACCGAACGTTCTACAAAACTCAAAAATTAATTTTCCTCCTAAAATTGCGTCTTAACCATCACAAATAAAATATCAATTCGCAATCAAGGCAAGTAGTAGTATATTTTGCTACAAAAGCGCAAAGGGAGCAATTCTCTATGAGTCGCGATGTTTGCAGCACGAGCCACAGACCAGTGTTGTAATCGGTTAAGCGCACAAGTAAACATCACTTACATCTGCGCTAGAATTTCAAACCAGGAATGATAAGTCAGCCATAAGTTTAAGCTAAACGTACTATAAACTACAAGCCATAAGCATAACTTACATTTTTTGGCTGACTAATAGAATGACATTTTTTATATTTTTTTACTTTTTTAAAATCCGTATTCCGGAAATTTCCGTTTTTCCATTTCACATATTTGAAAATTTAAATTCATAATGACTAATGACAAACTGTGAAGTATAAACAGTTGAAAACAAAAAAATTCGAGGCAAACCAAGGTTATTTTCAGAAATTTCTCAAATAAAAAATTTTTAAGCTATAAACATAAACCATGAGCTTAAGCCAATCACCTCATAAGCAATAAGCTATAAGCATAAACTATATTTTCAGGTCGTAAAAAAAAGCCATAATTTTAAGCTTTATTGAATAGTTTATCATCTCTGTTTCAGACACCATTTTTCACAACACACGCACAGCAAAGTTGGTGAATATAAGAAAACGCATGAGATTGACCATTTTTCACAACACACGCACAGCAAAGTTGGTGAATATAAGAAAACGCATGAGATTGGTTATTGAATGGGTCAGAATTTATTACTTTGCGCACTTAAAACAAGCATTTAAGGTGGAATACGAGAATTATACTTGAGTAATTCTTACATTTTTTTCATTAATACACAAACAAGATTATGATTATATAAGCCCTGAAAAGCGTAGCTTCGAGGCATTTTGGCTTGTGCCAGCTCTGGATTTTTTCTGGTAACACTGTAGAATTCATTATTTCGGAGAAGCCAACCAATATTTTTTTGTGTCTGTGTGTGGTTGTGTGGGTAGTGGTGGTGCATGCACATCAAATATGAGAGGATAATTAGCAAAATAGTACGGGGAAAATAATTGGCGAAACAATATCGGGGAAATAATTAACAGCTTGTACATTTATTATAGTGATAACTTTATTATAGTGATAACTTTATTAAAGTAAGTATTTCTCAAGTCGGTGTTGATACTCAAGATTCGTGCTTGCAATCGAACCATATTTGCTTACTTTGCGTCATGTGTTGCGAAACAGTCTTTAATTAACTTCCCACATCTACAAGAATTGTTATCTGGGCGTAAGCAAATGCCAAATAAATTTAAATAGCTAACTAATAATGGTTGGAAAATCGGAAAACTGCATTTTGCATCTAAACTTTTGTCCTAACTTTTTTGTTTCGGTATAAAATAACAATTTTATTCAAGGCCATAGTGAGGAGAGCTAAGGGAAAACTCTCTTTTCCATAATTTCGTTCACCTTCGATTAACGAAAATTTTTTATTAGAAATGCATTATTTCGTTATTACATGTTGATAATTGATATTAGGTTGTCATTTATCGACGCCACAATAATAATAAGATGGTGAATGAGTTGGTTAAACTCAACAACTGAATTTTGAAAAGTTATTAAAATATCGTCGTGTAGTTTAGTAAAGCTATTCACTGGAGCAGAAAAAGTATTGAAAGAAAAAATATATAATATGGAAATCGAACGCAACACTCATGAACCATAATTACAGACAAAATACACAAGTATATGAATATAAAGAAATTTCAAGTATTAGGATCAAAAGACAGCTCTAGCCCTCGTCCTTTGCCCCTTGAGCTAAGAAATACGTTCCGCGGTTATCATATCGAAACTGACAAAAAAAAAAGTTTCTGTAAGGCAAATAAATACACGTTCAGATGTAAAGAACGACGAAGATATTTACATGAGGATGTTTAAGTGCAGAGGAAACAGAGATTACACGAGAACTTTTTCAAAGATTCATAAACGTTTCGACCTGACCGACTCAACCTGGATAAACATTAAATGAAATTTTTTCACGTTATTATTTTACGTCATAAACATCCTTTTTACAGGTACACTTTTCTCGCAGTTCGTCAAAATTATGCACTATTTTGACCCAGAAATTTTACCACACGCGCCTTCGGAAAATTGGCACAACTACACGGGTGCAAATGGCAGGCCCAAAATAGGGGGATAAAAAGGGCACAGTAGAAACTCAACACAAGTTTTTCGAAGCAGCAGCATGAAAGTAGGTCATTTATCTGACGTTTATTGCGAGAGAGTCTGCGTCTCGTACTCTCCTGCGCCTTTCCCTCACTAAAACCTTTATGAGTCATCCGTTTGAAAAACCAGGAATGAGATTAAGAGGAGAGAAAACCACTGAGAGAGAGAGAGAGGGCAGATAGGGAATGGGCGGATAGGGAGAGGAGGATGGAGATGGGGATAGAGAGAGAGAGACACCAGAACCTTATAACGGTGCGCGTGTGAACATGTGAATGCCTATCTTCGCGCCGGCGCTCGTTAGTGCTTTTTTCTCGGCACAAAAACTTTCCTTCCTTCTGTTTTATTTTCCTGAATGTTCTTCATCCTGCTTTTCCCACCGTCCAACCACACCATCTCTGCAAGACCGTAAGGGATGAAATGGTAGGCCTTCGCTCGACAAGACTTGTTTACTATGCGGGTGGATGTACCCCACATCCAACTTCTCGTATTTTTCATCAACGATCCACTTCTTTTTTTCCCTCCTCTCTTTGGGCCCCGCAAACCCACAAGTCTTTTCAATTTCCCCTCAACACTTTAGCTCGTTATCGATCAACCTTGCTTCGCAGTCTGCTTCGTCTTCAGCAGCATCGCTTTGTATTATTATTTTTCTCTTCTGGCCTTTGTCGTTCATAACTACCACAACAGCCTCTCACTCTTATAAATTTTACCATTATTACGTCTCACTCTCTCCCTTCAACTCGCGTTCCTCTTTAGTCACTGTGTTTTCTTACTGAAAAGCATAAACTCAACCCACACATAGCTCGGGCGCTCGGCACGTGGAACGTACTCGATTATTGGATCGAAAAACGGTGGTTACTCGACTTTACAGGAGCCCCGAGAAGGAAGGATGTAGAACTCGAAAATAAAGATACCAGCCATTCTCCACTGTTTTTCTTCTTCACTGAGAAGAACATTATTACTACCGTTCATAAATTTAGAGCTACCTGTACGAAGTGCAACCAAATTGACTCAGATGTATGTATGATTCAATTACAACGAAAAATTTGAAAAATCATTCAATGGGAAAAAAATCATGAAGTTCATAAAACGAAGAATTTTTAGTCGAAACTAATTCTAACTATTTTTTGATTTAAATGACAACTGTCAACTAATGGAGAATGTTTTTTTTTAATGGACGAAAAAAGTTTTGTACACCACCGAAAAAATATCAAAACATTCAACATGAGGACATACTGTAGAATTTAACTTCAATAGGCTACAGCAAAAGAAAATTAAATTTATTTCCATAATTTAACAGCAAGTTTTTTTACTTCTTTAAAAATTTCTCAATGCTTCATTTTATACTTATATACCTTTATATTCTGAATAGGAAATTAAGGAGGCTCATTTCATTTTTGGAGTTATCTTGTCTTAAAAAAGCGCTCCAAAAATCTTTTCTCAGAAAAACTAGTTACATCGAATATTTAAGAAATTTAACGCCTAACTTTTGGAAAATTCTCGATAAATAACTTCAGATTTAGCTAATAAAACTCATCTGTATTAACAAAACTCAAAGTAAGAATGTTTGTTCGCCCGTACCTTCAGAACCACTAAACAGATCGAAAGCCAAGAGGATATTCAGGATTATTTGGAGTTTTTCCAAAGAATGTTTAAAGCCATTGTCGAAGTCTTACCCCGCCTTCTGTAGGCAAAGTTGTTCATTTTCAACAAAATTCATCGATCACATTTTCTCATCGCTGGACAAAGATGAACAACAAAGAAAACGAATAAAAGAGAATGAATAAGTTTAGGTTAAAAACAAGTTTTTAAAAACTCTAACGCAGCAGCAGTTTCGTTAGAAAGTTTTCGAAAAATGTAAAATTAGGTAGTCACTAAAACGTTATTAATAGATCATAATAAATATTTGTTCCGAATTACGTTCCTATTGGTCTAAAAGTAAACATTTTATAGGCGAAATGAAAACGAAAATAGTGTTACCGGAAGTACCGAAATGAAAAACGTACCTACCCCCACCGCCAGATCTTTCCATGACACAAAATTAATGAGTAGATTTTTAACAGAAAACCAACTTAAATACACATTAAAAATACGTTTTTATGTACCTAAGCTTATTTGAAAAAAAAATTGAACTTCGTATGAGATATTACGGAACTACCCCTGAATTCATGTAATCTATATTATAAAATTCTATCCCACTTTTTGTATATTTATCCGCGTTTTCTGTAACATTCACAATATTTTAATTTTGAAAAAAACTTCTCTCACCTCACGATTTCTTAGCTACTATTTAAGCTACAAAGCTGAGGTTTGTACTATTAAAAAGAGGAGAAAATTTGCTCCAGTTCTCAAATAAAATTGATTTTTTTAACGTCATTAGTTTTTCACATATCGGCCATAAAAAAATGCAAATTGATGGGAAATTTGACATTTTTTAATTTTTCATTTATTTCAAAAACTAATGATGGAAAAAAAAAATTTTCAGCGATGACCCGCCCAATTTTTCAACGACAAATTCATTTCCACCATCAGATTTCACCTAAAACGAATTAATCACGAGATAACGGCGAGAGAACATTCAAGAACAAACTGGGCACTCCGTGTATTACTATTTATAGGTATGTATATGTATACAAATATATACAAAGAGCTTTCTGCATAATTTTCACCACCTATCAGACACTGAATACGTACTTGTATATGATTTTGGTCATCTAGAATTTGTAACTAGAGTAGTTGGAGCGAAGACGTACACCCCGCCTCCCACGCTAGTCTTTCATTAAAAATCAATTATTTCTTGTCAAATTCAAAATCAGATTGTCAAAAATCATACCTGGCGACGTATTATCCCCAGTGATGAGAGAAAAAAAAATGATCGCCCAACTGGAAATCAGCCCCCTAAAAATCATTCCCAGTAAAGTATCTCAAAAAAAATATGAGAAGACAAAATCTGGATGCCTTTTGAAAGACTTTAGAGGTCGCAGAATGGTATGAATGAAAAAATAAACATCAAACTTGAAAACAACACTGCAAAAAACATACCAGCAGATGTATCACAAAATAAACTACAAAATAAGAATAGATAACAATCAAAAAATGTTTTTCTTATTTGTGTCTTTGCCCTTCAAACCTCAATTCTTCATTTTTTTACTGTAATAGGAGCAAATGAAAACCCCTTTTTTACTTTTTTTTGTATTAAAAAAAAAAATATAGGTATGTGCTTCACGGCTAACTCCCCCAACGTCAAATATTTTTAGCCAGTATTGGGCCTTATTATTGGTTCCTTCAACGATTTATTTTATTTTTAACCAGTAATGCTTTTTAGAGTCGGATTCATCTTGCCAAACTCATTTGAGTTTACTACCGATATTAAGGAAGTTTCACTTCAAAAATCATTTCCACCCTGATGGTATTTTACATGGAGTACTTCGCTCAAAACAGTAAGTCCAATTTTTAACTGTGAAATAAACTTAATTGATACGATGCATGAAAAAATAAAGTTAAACCCTACTCATCGGAGGTTTAACAATTTAGTACAACCAGCACTAAGTGGCTATCATGATGCCATAGTAACAGTTGCAGATACCCAATGAAACTGCGAGTTTAAAAAGCAAGCACGTTGGTAAGTGATAACTGATAAAAACCAAACCAATTTTATGGACCTCAGATGTTAGTACAAGAACTATGTCACATTTTGTTGCGTTAGTAACTTCAGTAAAAGAGTACAACAAGCTAATTCATGACATGATGGAGCAACAGGGTTTTTGCTTTATTAGTGTGACTGATTATGATCAGCAGATATCACAGCAAAATTGAATGGAAAACAAACAAAAAATAAAATTGTCACAGATGACTTAATGATGTAATAATGAAAAATTTTATTTTCAAAGTTGAAAAACAAAATATAAAACCACCGGCGAAAAAAAAAAACAAATTTGACGATTGTAACAGGGTTTTTTCACATTTCGTGCAAAAACCCTTAAAACTTATCTCACACTACCCCTCTCTATATGCTTATATATCTACCTTTTTTTGTTTTTTAATCGTCTCTTCTTTTATCATGGCCGCCACACACGATTCGCTGTTTTTGCTGTTTGCTGTGTATCGTAATTTTGTGTGAAAGAGGAAAATGCGAAACCCAACTCAAAATGACGAAATACAAACTGGGAATCGCGGGCGCAGTGAAAGCTACGGGTAAAATTTAGTTTTTGGTAAATTACAATTACAAAAACTAATGATATTATTTCAACATTTTTTCATAAAAGGGAGAATTCTCCATAAAATATGAGCCAATTTTTCACAAATAAATAAACACTCCATGTGTATATCAACCACAAGTTAGATGCGATCAACTCTACACCTACATTCTACAATAGTTTAATTTCGTATCCTGGAAACAAAAGAAATGGAAAGTGATATTCTATGTGGTGTCTGATGAATGAAACCATTCCTTAATTTTCAAAATTTCCGATACGCCCTACTTCACTGGAAGAAATGACGTCTATACTTCCTTTTCAAATTTCATTCCACCGATGGAGAATAAAGAATTTCGAACATTCTTCTCAAACTTGAATGACATTTTTTAAAAGAATATTAATTCTTCAATTTTGAAACTAAGTAAACCACTGACGAAAAATTCATTGTTCACATTCTTGTTTCTGATAACCTTGAATTTTTTTCCAAGCAGGCAAAATTCCAGTTTCTCGAAAAAAGAAATCAATTTCGAAACACAATAACTCAACTAACACTGAATTCTGCGAAATGAACGAAGACAATACAATATCTATGAATTTCGTATAATAAAATTAATTACAAACGAGTTTTATAATTTGAAAACAATTAGCACAGCATTACTTCGCGAAAAAACTCAGTTCGCAAATTCAATTCACTATTCAAAATATGAAGTTTAATCTCATATAATGCAAATTAAAATTTTTCTAAAAATTATCTTCAAATAAATTTTTATTAGCGAATTTCTCCAGTTAACTTTCAAAATAAATTTTAAATAAATGATGAAATGATTGATTTTCTATAATTATTCTCAAATAAATCCCGGAGTTTAACTTCCATTATTACATTTTTATATTTTTAGTTCGGCTGCCGTTAAATGAATATCCTTAAATAAATCTTTATTCTTTAATTCAAACAAAATAGGAAATTAAAAATCAGGAATATTTTATATAAATGATTATAAGATGAAATTCAAGGCTATACAAATACGATTTTTCAAAAAAATTTAGCAGGTTAAAAAAAATAATTAAAAAAACTAAAGTTGACTTTATGTAGAAAATTTTATAGGGAGTTAGATGATTTTTCTAATTTCTTGTCACAAGAAACATAGGCCTATATTCACAAACGTCACTTTTGCCTCCCTTCGCTTAACCTTCACTTAAAATGGCTTCTGACACAATTTTGTATTTCAGAGTATGCTAACACTTTATTTTTGCATTGGAACTCTCATAAGAAATACAATGTTCCCACGTTTTTATGTACAAAATTGTGCTAAAAACTTTTTTAAAGTGGAATTTAAGTGAAGGGGGTTAAAGTGACAATTGTAAATATGGACTATAATGTAACAAAAAATTGTCATCACTTTCAATGACTTTCTCCTCTGGCAGAGCTTGGAAATTCATGATTTTTGGAGAGATACCTTTACAGCAAAGCTCGTTGAACAAGAATCTCTTGAAATCGTAACATGTGTGCTAGTCAGAATTTTTAAGAATGGTTCAGTCCAAAAATGAACCTGACATCTGAATTCATTTGCACAAAAAATATGTCTGACGATATTATCACTAATCAATTTGTCTTCAGTAGAAAACTTTTTCCACTATTTTAGGCCTGATTATGCCTCACTTTTTGAAAAAAAAATTTTTTCTTAAATGGAATAGCGTTACAAAGTATTTTAGTACTGAAGTTAACAATGTGATCAACAGTTTTTGAAAAAAGTTGAAGAACCACACTTTTTGCAGTACCCATCCAATAAACCTAAATTATTAGACTCGTTTGACAAATATACCAATCCATGAATGTTTTATTGTTGAAGTTTTAGTAGTTTTTTCATAGTTCTTCTGAAGTAATAAGTCATGAAATTTGAACAAGATCTGCGCTTTTATATAAACCATCTCCAATCAAAATTTCAGCCCTATTCTTTCGATAGTTTTCTAAAAACCCTGGAAAAATCAGTTTTCCATGAATTTTTACTCTTGAATTTTTCTCAAAAACATCAAAACCGACTGAAACCAAACTTCTATCAGACCTGTTCCTATAAGAAAAGTGAGACCAATCTCTAGTGAAAATTTCAGCCCAATAGCTTTGTAAGTTATCTCAAAATAGTGAACATAAAATTTTGCCGGTAACTACGTAGGTACATTAATTTTAATACCCAAACTTGCAAGAAAACTGGGAAAGAAGGTTTTCATAAGCTTTTATTCTACTCACTACTGCGATTTATAAAATATACCAATACTGCTGCCAACATTCTTCAGTGGAATAATGTTTATTTCACATCAAGCTAAAGCCAAAAAAAAATAAAAGCTCATCTTTCAAAAAGTCATTTTTAACCTAAACTTATTTATATTTTCATTGCACTTACTAATGCGAAGAATTTTAACGTTGTTCTGGTTCTAGTATCTTAGCATCTGCAATCTTTTAGTGCTGTAGTTGTGTGATAAAACAAATGGGTGATGTTGTATAGCGTGTTCAATCACTAGTTGGTAACTTTAGCTGTGATATGTGGGGAGCATGCTGTATGTTAAACATTTCAGAGGTGATTCGAATCCCAAAATGATCAGCAGCAATACTTTTGTTGTGATTTTTTTTTAAATAATTTCAGACACATGCCCATGCTTTTATGACCGGAGTACACTAGGTTTCACATAACGTTTTACACTCGATATTTTAATAAAGAAGACCGTCTTTCCAAAATGTGGTTAAGTCCATTTTTCAAGTTTTGACAATTACAGCGGTTCTGAGGAATTTCTGACATGCCCGCTTGAATAAACCATATCACAAAGCTCCAACTCTATGATTTTCATATGTTCTACACTTTTAAAATGAAAGTTGGTATAATATTGGTCTTTCAAAATGACATTAAGTCCATCAGTTCAGTGTTTTTCGTTTACATTACTCTATGAGAGCTTGTAAACATCACTCATTCAAATCTGTATTAGGTCTATCAGTTTAGTATTTTTGATTTACATTAGTTTATGTCTACACCACATTTTCATTAAAACGAAGAATTTGTTTGATTTTTTTTTCCTCAAAATCATTATGGTTCTGAGGGATGGTCCTGGTGTATTACACTAATCAATATTCTATCCTAAAAATTTTGTTCAAAGCTAGTTTTACTAGTGTTTTCAATCTCAAGAATGCATTTTTTTTCAATTTTTTTTTTTTTCAAACTCTGTTGTCACTCCATTCTACATATTGAGCATCTGTTTACTGCCATATCAAAGCAAATCAGCGAAAAATATTCATACCTGTCCAGTGTAACCGTTTTCTTTCGTTTTTCTCGAAAACAGTTTTTTAGACTTAACGGATTTTGGAGACATGGTCTTTTATGAAAATTTGTTTTAAAAATTCATTTTTAAAACGTAACTTACTTCACATTTATAGCCGAATACAAATTACACATTACAAAAAAATAACACTCGCATGCAGTGAATACCTATATAACATAATGCAATCTGATGTTACTGGCAACAGTAGTTTTTTTGAAGTTGATGTTTGGCAAAATTGAATATTGGTCCATTTAGAGAAACTTGTAAAAAAAAATCAGCTAACTTGATGCAAAGGCCAATTTCTCACTAACAAATCTTTTCCACCCTTTAATAATTAATATGCCTTTGACATAAATATTTATTTTAGGGAAGGTCACCTAAAAGTTAAAAAAAGAATTCTTCTTTTTGTTGTTTGTTTTGGAAAGAAAAAACTTAAAAGAGGAACTCTTTAAAACTGAAATTTTAAAGTTCAATGATTCACTGTCAAAATAAAATCTCGTAAATCAATCATTAGTCAACTTTTGAGTGACAATATTAACACGATACAATTATTTCAAAATTGGTTAGGCTAGCTCAGCAAGCAATACTAAGAAACTGCTGACAGTTTGAAAAAATTTTTCGAATACACCACCATTAGCACGAGTCAAAAGGGAAAAAACTCGCAGATCCATGAGACAAAATTTACAAGACCAATATTTGAAGAAAGAAAAATAAAAAACAACAGAAAAGAGGGGCAACAATTTTGCAATTCGGGCAACGTGCTGAATCAAATTGAGTTTTTTGCTATTATTGTCACATCCAAACACGTTGAAAGAAGCAAAACACATTACACATTGAAACCCGTGAAAACCATGGTAGCGCCACACCAAAGTATAAGTATGACTTCAAAATTGCACCACACTGAACACAAATGACGAGCAATGAACGAGAAAATCCGGCTCATTAACCACAAACAACAGGGGTCGCATTTCTTATTAAAGCGAAAAAGCCTACCTGAATCGAGAGCTCAACGAAATCGATACTCGACACGAGTTTGAACTTAAAAAAAACGGAGGGTGGAAACGATTCAGAAGTTTGCGCGGAAAACTTGAATGGAAGAGAAAAGTCACAATGGAAAAGCACTCGGTTCTTTTAGAAAAACGTTGGTTTCTCCATTCATGAGGGTGGAGGACGCTAAACGAAAGCAATATGAGCTGGTTGAATTCTGCCAGGTAAAAAAGAGTATGTCGGGTAATGAGCTATTCGATAAACACTATAAAAGGTTATTCCGTAGTTTTAGGCACGTGTTGTACAGTTTTATTAACAGCAAACTGAAAATGAACGAAATACAAAAATTATGGTATAATTAAAAGAAAACTTTCGATAATTCAAAGCGCAAACCTACTTGATAATCATATTATCTCATGGGTGTAGGCGAAATAGCCCAGTAAAATATTACTTTAAATAGATTTTACAATTCAAAAGGTTTTATGTTTGAAATATATTGAGGGTGGGCTCCTTAATTAATGACAAAAGTGCTTTAACCCCATATCATGAGCTCATACCAAAGGGGGGGACTATAATGAGTGACTATTTTTAGTTTCTTCTTTTTTTTTCTCGATAAATCAGCGATGAACAATAAAAGTACTTCAGTAGAAACTTGATTTACATAAACTTTGAAACAAAAAAGTTTCTTCACATTTTTTTTCGCAGCTATCATAGGGCTGACATATGAGGCAGTACATAAGAAGAGTTTTTTTTTTTTCAAAATCATAATCTACATTTTTTTCCTAAAATGGGAAGTTGAAAATGAATATATACGAAAAGACGACCAAAAGAATTAGATTAGAATATCTCTGTAGCGCATCAACCGCTGTAAGGGTGTATATTCCAAGTGTCAAATTTTGTAATGGCTGTCATTTCAAAACCAGTAAACCTATTTCGTTCAAATTCAATACCAAAACAGTCCCTAACAGTCTCCAAATTCTATAGAAATTTCAAGTCAAAATCTTTCAATTTACGGGAGTTATCGTGATGACAACATAGTGGGCTTGCAACACTTTGAGAACCCTTTCCTACGAAACTAGGGAATAAATTTAGAAAATTTTAACTCGAATATGTAGCACATAAAAGTTTCTAACATCATCCCAAGTTTCATTGCTATAGGTCAAACTTCAAAAGCTCCACAGACTTCCAAAAGGTGCCAAAATTAGCAAAAAATGGAAATATATATGTACAACTGAACTGAATGCAATAGTTGTATTATACCGAGAGCCGAATGCAAGAACGATACTTAAGTTATTCTTACATTTTTCCCATTATCAATTATATCTATACAAAAATATACAAAGATATAACTCTGTAAAGATAAGTAATTCTCAAGTCACTGTTGATATTTAAGTATCTTTCTTGGATTCGGGCCTAAGACTTCCAATCAGTATACCTATCAAGTCTAGCATCAATATTTTACGCTTATACGGATCCTAACATTTTAAAAATTATTAAATCAACATCCACGTTTATTAAAGACCCCAGTTTAAGCACTAATGAGCTAAATCTAACAAACCGCTGTTCTGGATCGGAATATGATGACATTTGATCTCAAACCTACGATCTTACAGTTGTGAAGCCAACTAATCACTACGCTTCTTGGATCGCAACACAATAATCATAGCCAAAACCAAAATTACTTTTCATCAATCAAATTTCGGAAAGGAAATATAACATTGTTTGCAACTTCGAGCAGCTGCATCTCGAAAATAGCTTTTCTTTAATTGGGAAGTGAGGGCTCCACGAGGAGCGCAAAATTCGCCTCATATTATCACAAGATGAAAACAGGACGATGTTATTTTCCCCAGTATTTCTTCATAACAAAAGAAGAGTTTAAACTGATTTTCTAAGAATAGGAAAGATTAAAATATGGATGATCACTGAGTCAGAAGATAAACTTTCCTACCAATTGTAACGATAAAAACTTATTTTTAATAGAAATTATTGCACTACAAGATCAGTACATTTATACATATTTTCATCCATTACCCTGTTTTCAGCCGATTATTATCTTCGCCGCCAGAGTCCGTATCTTTTGCCTCCACTTTCCAATAAAAACCCACTCACACAACAAAAATAAATACATAAATGAAAATCTTAGAATTCTATGAATATGAGTTCATGCAAAATTTACGTTTCACGCACTCAAAGAAATCAAGTTCGAAATATCTCCGCCGCAAATCAACCGGAATAAGTGTGTATTTTCCAAAAAGTGTCAAATTTCGTAATGGTTGCCATTCGAAAATCAGTTGACCGATTTCGCTTAAATTCAATATCAAACCAGTCACTAAAAGTCTACAAATGCCATAAAAATTTCAAGCCAAAATCTTACAATTTACAGGAGTTATCGTGATGACAACATGATGGGTTTGCGAAACTTTGAAAACTACTCCCCCCTCCGGAAATGCAACATGAATTTCAAAAATGTCAACACAAATGTGTAGCCCTTGAAAACCTCTAACAGTGTCTCAAGTTTCATTGCCGTACGTTGAAAATCAGACTCCATATGCTCTCGAAAATTGCCAAAATGAGTAAAAAGTGGAAATATATAATCCATAAACATATACTGTGTACCTACAGGAGAATTTGAGTAACCTACATATTCGTGATATACGACTCGGAATGGGTGCTTTTCCACAGGTCCGGCCACTGCACTGAACGCAATAGTTGTATTTTCTTGTATTTTCCAGGAAAATATACGAAAAGGGGGAAAAGGAGAAAATAAAATGAGGGGAAGACTGGCGACGCCAGCGACAAAGAAACGGTAGAATGAATGGCATCCAACACAAGAGATGTATTTTTCCGACATCGACTCGAAAACGCGCTTTCCCCCAATTGATGAAGTTTTATCCACGTTAGAAGGAAAAAGCGCTATTTGTTGATAGTGAGAACATACCTCCGCCCAAACACATACACACACATTTATACCAAAAAATTAAAAATAAGCTATAGGGCGATAGCGCGTCAAAAATGGGAAAAAATACCGAGCAAACAAATTAATGCAAACGTAATTACTTGATATAGGCCTAATTTTTACCATCCAGTGAGGGGACTGGAGAAATAAAGGAGGGTACGAAAGGCTCATAACCATATTAAGAAAAAAAATTCTGCCTTGAAGCGAAAAACAATTTTTCAATCATTTCCTGGTCTATCCACTTCATTCTCTAATGCTATCTCTTTTTTACATCCTCTCCGTCGCCATTTAATATCCATAATGGGCACTGAAAATTTGTCGCCCACGAATTCGTCATAAATGTCGAAACCATCTCGTTGGAAGAATTAATAATAACAATTATTCATTATTTTTGCCTAGTTTTTCCACGTTTGAGCTCGCACTATTTTTTTTTCCGCTTCCTCTTCAGACAAGAAGAAATAAAATATGCTGCTTTTCGCCCAAAAATAAACGCGAGAGATAAACGTGGTTCGGAGACGAAGCCCACGCAAACTGAGAACGGATACGCGCGAAACTTGAGAAGAGCTGCATTGGCAGACAGCGAAGAAACACCCTGAAATGATGAAAGATACATGATTTATTTTCATTTACAACTTGTAATTATTTAACAGAATAAAAGATCGTCCAATGAAGATTAATCGAATGACCGCGTCACAATCCAAATTGCAAGTTTCAATGAAAAAATATTAAACCAATGTGAATTCCAGAGCAACCAGGTTGACGACGGCGGTTTGATTTTGCTAACTAGTACCCTATCATGCAGTTGATTTATTGCCATAACAATGGTTTTACTAACTGACATAAACAAACAAACCACTGATTCGTGATTGAATTTGCTTCCCGATACAGTCAGAGCAATAAGAAAGCTGAAAGTGTACCTAAGAAAGGAATTTTTCTTAGGGCTTTCATAGTGTACTGTAGTGGGTGGTAGGGTAAGGTGGTTAATTTTTGTTTTTTATAAATAAAAAGGAATTTCTGTATCACTTTATCGTATTGTGGGTAACATCCTGAATAAAGAGACATGTCTCTTACGCCAGTTTCATCGAAAAAGATTAATGTTCATTCCCTCTTTCAGTTTAGGTTAGTATCACGGATAGTGTGATTAAGCATTGATTTCCAGTTGGTACAGTATAGTCCCTCATTACTCGGTTCATTTATTTTCCAAAATTCAACATTCTAATTTGGAAGTAAAGAATTTGTAGGTAAGTACGGCTAAAACAATTCTTTACTTCGATTTAATTACTGTAAACAAGTGGTTAGCAAAACCATTATGCCCGGATAACAATGAATTTATACGATAGGATGGTGATCATACTTTTGTGAGGTTGGTATACAAAGCTCCATGTCAATAAGAAGATTCCTCCGAGTTCCAAGGAAATCATGAAAAAAAAACCTTCTAAAACTTTGAATGCATTGTTTAATTTTTTACTTTGAATTACTGTGAATCAACCAATACTTCGCCCAAACAAATGGAAGATGACTTATTTTGCTTATACATAAATACGCTTTCGAAAATTACATACGATTATAAAACTTAGTTCTGATATCAAAGCGAGCTTTCTTTTCGAATGAATGCCAAATTAAGTAGGAATTTAAAAGGTATCAACATTGTCTTTTAGCAATCTTAGAAAGTCAAAAATGACGACACAGCGTGACGTAAGGGCGTAGATAAGGGAGTCCTGGGGGTCTGGACCCTCTTAGACAAGAAGAAAAAGGCTTCACTTCTAAAATTTGTGTTTTTCAGTTTTGGCAATTTTTTGTTGAGGGTTGGGGTCAGAAGAGACCACCGAGAACGTGTGGACCCCCTTATGACGAAGTTATATACGCTCTTGACGTGACGGCTGATGCGGTTGACATATCTGAGGAAGAATTAGTGAATCAAACACAATTAATCCTCCAAGAAAAAAGGTACTAAGTGGTGATATCAATTGTAACTTCAAAGGCTAACTCCTATCTATCCTCCAAATAAATTCATGAAACAATAAAATACTACATATATTATGTACCTCATAATTTAAAGTTAAAATTGTTCAAAAAAGATGAAATTTTGCTTTTTCATAGCGTATGTAACAAATCAAATTTCACTCTGCCTAGGTAAAATATTGAATAAATTATTTAATTTTTATTTATAAATATAAAATTATATACAATGGAAATTGGATTCAACGAATTCCAAGGGACACTGAAATTTGTTTGTTATAGCCGAAGTTTGTTGTAAAATAATGGTTGTTGCAAATTGATCGGTACCAATCATCAATCAACAATACAGATGAAAATTAGTTTTTAATCTTACTGACCATTAAAATGTAATTGTATACTGATTAAATAACACTTGGTAATTTTCAGGAACATAAAATTGACTATTGGAAGATTCGGACGGGATGGAAAAAATAGTTTGTCGTATGAAAGAAATTAAGAAATCACAGGTAAATTAATTTGTTGTAGCAGGTTTTTTGGCTCCACTTGGCACCAAAATCTGTTTGTTGCAGCTAATTTGCCTTAACATAGAAGTAAATGGAGTTCTGCTAGGACCAGGAATTTTTTATGTTGTAGCTGGTTGTTTATTGTAGCCAGAGTCCGTTGTAGTGATTTCTGCTGTATATTTTTTTATATGCCTCTATTCTACTTGGGGATGGAATATATGGTAATTCTGATTCAAACCACCTCGTTTATTTAGAACTGCGATGGTCATATTATGAGAAGTGAGATACATATGATGGGTGTGTGTCTGTGGGAGTGGGCTAAGTTTCACACATTTTACACTTAAAAAAGCGTATTTTTAAAAATTAATTTTTACATAATGTATTTTATTTGATATCATGGAGCTTTCAGCTTCTACAGGCTATCTTGCACCAGTATTCGAATAAGATTAACTAGAGTAGGTTTTATTTACACTGATGATTTTGTCAGTGATTGGTCTTAAACTATAAGAACCTTTCAGTTTCGAAGCTAAGCATCAAGTATACAGCAGCACCAGGTATCGAAACAGGAAACTTTCGAATGCAGGGCTGATCACCTGACTTGGGCCTTAACCAAACTCTTTCACCTCATAATCGAGTCATAATAGTGTTCAAAATAAAGATCGAAATAGAAGTATATTGAGAAAAAAATAAGTGAAGTTGAAAAATTATCGAAACATCTAGTATTAACGAATTCTCTCACACAAGAATTGTAATCTTAATCTATTCTGGCATTTAAGAAAAATAAGAAAAAAACTAAAATAACTCACCGATAAATTGTATGGCTCTTGGGAAAAAACTGGCGAGATTTTGACTCCAATGATCCGTTATTGGAATTTGCATGTATTTCATACTACTCGATTTTTCAAATTTATTTGGTAAGTCTGGTGTTACGTTTAGTATATACTGAAATAAAAAAATAAAAACAAATCAATATTTCAGATGAAGGAATAAATTTTCAATACTAAAAAAAACATTACATAGGTCACTGGCTCATCAAATTAAATAATTGAAGAAACTAAACGAATGATATAAAATAATGATAAGCAAGTAATAATTTAATCTCGAGTTATCGCTAAAATTCTGTTCAGTTTCAGTGATTCAAATTTTCACAGATTCTTCAGCAAACATACTTCAATATCTCTTAAAAATTTTAGATTCCTAATGAAGTGAAAGAATGAAGTGTATTGCCAAGTTATAAAAAACGTACGTACACAAGTTATTAAGTGATAGCTTTGCAAATAAAATAAAGGCAAGCCTACTTTCAACCAGATTTTTTAGTTCATCTCAAATTTATCTTCTTTTTTCAGCAATAATTGAAAATTTTTTTAAGTCATCTCTATGGATGAACCGTTTAGCTGATTAAAAAAATTTTTGCAGAATGATAGAATATAATATATTCAAGGTCTGTACCAACAGATATAGACAATAAGAAGGGGGTTGTGACCCCAATTAGGATTTTTATGAAAATTATGCCAAAAGGTAGACCATAGTGAAAAACAATTTTCATAAAAATTTTGAACCTGTACCCCCACTTATTCCCACAGAAAATAGTTTTATGTTTTTCTTATTCAAATAAATTTTCTACAGTTAGAGTGGACTAAAAATTCGAAATTTTGTGAATGATAGATATTTGGAGATACACTTTTGACAATCTTAACAAAATTTTTGATAAATTTTTTAGTAAAAAATTTCACTGTTAAAATTTTCCAAGTTATTTTTTGTAAAAAAAGAAACAAAATTGATCCAAACTGTTGGCGGGAGAAAAGATTGAGGCAAAATTATTACTTTATTCATATTTTTGAAAATGTAATTTTTTCCAAGCCAAATAGTATCAAAAAATAGGGGGAAAATAGCTATAACTAACTAAAATTATAAGTTTTCATTATTTTTCTCAAATTAGGACATATAACTGAATTTTTTCAAAAAAATCATAGAGTAGTACATTAGTGTTGGGAGGGTACTTTTCATAATTATGAAAATTTGGTAAAACTCTTTTCACATAGGTTCTTGCCCCCCAGAATATTCCTCTCCAAACAATTCCAACATTATCACCAGTGGTGGAGTTATAGAAGGATCTTGTCATGTAAGGCCATGTCCCCCAAAAATGAAATTTATCCCTCACAAGTCCCCTTAAAAAGAAACTCACATTGCCACTGATCATCACTAGCATCAATTTTACTATATTACTGTAACAACCAAAAGACGTGGTAATGTACCTAATTAGAACCACTTTCAGTGTTACACCATACACGAGATATTGAACACTGGACAAGCATTAATACCTCTATAATAATTTAAATATTCAACTTATCATCCACTACTATTGTGGACTTTAACGTATTTGAGAGACTCAATAATACTTAAAACACAAGTTTGAATTAACACTTTAAATAAAATAATAAATTGTATAACAACAGTACATCAATTAATATGTCAATAAGTTTAACAAATGGGATTACAACCCTTTAGACAAGACTGTCTATAAACTAGTAGCTCTATGAGAGAGGCTCTAGGTACTGAATGTAGATTCCTTCGAATCAAGGGTTTATATACTTGTTCGCGGTATGTAAGTGTACGTGTCAGATAGGCTAAGTGAGGTAGGATGTTGTTATTATAGGGTTGTGCTGACTCGCAATATACTCGAGGGACCGGCACAATTAGGTCATGAATATACAGACATTATATCTATATTCATAAAATCAAATACAGGTAATTTAGTAGTTGTTTATAAAGAGCTATAGGATGTTTTCATTATTGATGAATAGCTACATTTTTGGTATTTGAAAACGTGTAGACAAATATGTTTGTCATATTTAAAAAGGGTAGCATTTATCGGCACGCCAAAAATAGGTGAAAATCACACGAAAATAAAGTTTTCCACGGACCACAAATTTTTCAACACTGAAGTTTAAAATTTTCACAGGAAATAAAAAAATTCTTACGCAAATTAAAAATTTTTTACATGAAAATAATATGATGCACACAAAAATAATACTTACACGACATATAATTTTCTAAACAGGAAAAAAAAAGTTTGTCACAGGCTACCTCCTTACATGAAAAAAATCTCATTTCACAATTCATTTAAAATAAAAATAAAGTTAATTAATAAGTAAAGCTCGTTTTGCTTTCATGGGGGAACCTCTTTTGTGTTTTTGACCAAGTGGCACAGTCTTTGCTTCTGCTGGTGGAACAACTAACTTGAGACAGATTTGCATACCTAATGTATGCTTACAGCAGGCATGTTTGAGGAAATATGGGCAAGTGCAGTTACAGTCGTGGACATCAATTTTGTTGATTGCAAAGGTCCATATCCCAAAGTTATAATCTGCAAAATCTTGGAATGACTTCCACTTTCCATCCTTGGCCAAGAATGTAGCAAGGAGTTCTTCAGTAATTGAGCATTTCATACTCGAAGGTATAAAAAACTGTGAGTCATTCTCTGTTTCTCGTTTCAGGACTTTTTTATTCTTGGTTGCCCATTGGTATGCCACAGTCCATTGTTTGAGTGAAGTGTCAGGATGTTTAACAAAGGAAATACAGTTTACCGAGTCAGGATTTCTGACTGAAGACCATTTCATAAGCAATTCCGCAGCACTGTTCAGAAACTGGCCAATAGGCAATCTTTCTCTTAATGTGTGCTCTCGTTTGATGACAGCATTGGTCGATTCTATTCCATAATTCGTTGAAGGGTAACCCACTGTAGCTCCTTCAAACCAATTTGAATTTTTGCTCAGCCACTGCTCCTTGAAATAATCAACATTAATCCTGACCGATAGAAGGCAAGATTTTTCAATATTTTATCTCATCTTTTTTTCTGCTGTGTAGAACTTTATTCAGATGGGGAATATTTTTTTTCATGTTCATTACTGCTTTCCTATCTCGTGATGATGGATTTATTTCCAGTTAAGTGAGTTTGACGTGAATATTAATTTATTTCGCGTGCAAACAGATTATTTTGTAAAAAAAATTTTACGTGCAAAACACTTATTCTGGTCGTGCGATTTAATATTTCCCATTTAAAAATAGACAATAATATACGTTACAATTACATCTTTACTAGTTTTTTTCTTAAAGTACACTTGGTCTAGTCACTGCGTTTTAAAAATTTTTACAATGAACTTGATATATTGGGACTCGACACACAAAGTGGCTGAAATCTGGCATATTTTTTTATAAGCTTTGAAAATAGGATAATGGACCCGAATCCACTGAACTCAATGTAAGATAAATCCTCAATTAATTTTTTTTACAGTTGATTTTGAGTTAAAAATAACTGTTGTTGATTTTATTTTCTATCATTTAGTGTAAAAAAAAATTCACATTGACGTGTAAAATGATTCTTATGAAAAATGTCATTCTCAAAAATTGTTAAATAAACGTACATAAAAAAAGTCTATCATCCTGTTGATTCTTATCAAAAAACGACACCAGCATGCCACAGGGGTTTTAAGTACCAATAATGAAGGAGAGTAGGAACATTTTATCACTTATTCTGAAGACCATCTTCATCCTTCATCACATTCCAGAACTAAAACCTTTTTTAGATATTATTTCCAATTCAGATTCTTTATTTGACTGGGCTGTGTATACCTCATCAAAGCTACAGTATAATTTTTGAATTTTATGAAATTTATTAGTCCCAAAAAAATTGTGTGAGACATGCTAGCACAAAATTGTGTTCTTACTTCCAAATGTGTTAGATGTTTCTTATTGTAAAAAAATATACAATGGACCACCAGAGCAGCGTCAATGTTAATATGCACCTATTGTCTTTTACTAGTTTTTTACTGAGTAAAATAAATACCAAAAAAGATAGAATGTGAGGAGGATAAAAAGAATGAGTGATTGGGAAAAAGAGAGGGAGAGAGGAAGAAGGAAACAAATGTGGTGAAACATGTTTTGATGGTCCTACTATGTAAAGGAACAGGATTCTCTTAGTAAGTGTTCTAAGTAAATCTTGCACCACTTGGATTAAGAAGTTTCTTCTTACATATTTGATACAACAGCTTTCAGGAAAATTAAACAATAAAATATGAAACAGAACAATGAACACAAGTTCAATGTAAAAAATCCTAAAACATAGTAAGCCGATCAAGTTTAGTATACTTGAAAAAGAAATCTAGTAAAGATGTTGTAATATGATGAAAATCTTTATGAAAAATATGTTTCTCTAGGAGCCACCTTTTTCCATAATTTTGGTCAAAATATGATTTGGGGCTGCAATCCACTTCTTATCATCCTAGTATCTTTTGTGCTTATTGATTGAAAATTACGCTCTTCAGAACGATTTAAGTCTGAATAATTCACCATATGATGTAATAAACAAAACATAATACTGATTTAGACCAAAAACAATAGGATTCATCCTCTTGTAGATCTAAATAAGTGTAACAAATTTCAAACCTATCGAATAAAAATTGCAACCTGTATTAAGTTCAATGTAAATGTCTGTATATATTATACAAGAGTGAGCAGAATCCTCAAAAAAATTATTCGAATCACAAATCCTTTATAGTAAAGTGATTCAAATCACAAATCCTTTGAGGCAAAGTGATTCGAATCACAAATCACAAATACTTTCAGTTCAGAGATTAGAAGTGATTTGCATAAATAATTTTTGTACAAATCCCAAATCCTCAAAAGTCTCAAATGCTACATAATTCTGTCTGACTTTGATGTGGGAAGAAAATTCTGAATATTTGAGTACTTTCTGATAAAAAACTATTTTATTAGGAAAGTGAAAGGTAAAAGTTCTCTGAAGAAGCTGTTTAATTTTACAAGGATGAAATTCATGAATTTTGTTTCTAACAAGTAGAAAATTTCAGGGAATTCCTCTGGAA
Source organism: Ericerus pela (assembly GCA_011428145.1). Taxonomy (NCBI): domain Eukaryota; kingdom Metazoa; phylum Arthropoda; class Insecta; order Hemiptera; family Coccidae; genus Ericerus; species Ericerus pela. Next base: position 536,442 of record WOFM01000323.1, on the reverse strand, counting down.
TTTCCTGTGAAGAGGAATATCTAGGATTTGTGATTCATTGTTACACTATTTGTGAATAAATAATTCGAATCATGAATCCTCTGTTTCCTATGGGTGCAGACCCTGAATTTCTTGTAACACTGTAGAATTTGTTGTTTTAGAGGAGACAACAAATTGTTTTTAATGTCTGTGTGCGGCTATGAGGGTAGTGGTGCATGGGCATAGAAGGAATAATTGACAAAATAATATCGGGGAAATAATTGGCGAAATAATATCAGGGAAATAATTTTGTAAATTAATTAACAGCTTGTACGTTTATTATAGTGATATATAAATAAATTTCAGCTAATAGTACAAAAAATGTTCTGGGGTTATAAGACAAAACCAAACATACCCTCACCTCTGAGTCTCAATAAAAAATCAATTTTAATATGCAGATTTTCTTTGAAAACTTACATAAATATAAGTGAAATGCGCACATCATTATAATATATGCACAAACCAATACCCACAAGGCCACACACATACACAAAAAAAACTTTTGTTGTTTCCATCAAAACAACAAATTATACAGTGTTACCTAACCATACTAGCTAAAATCTAGGTCTGGCACAAGCCAAAGTGCTGCAAAGCGACGCCTCAGGGCTCACAACTTTATAATACTCGATGAGTACTATCTTCCATTGAAGTTGGGCGCTCGATTCAGGTACACTACACTGTATTACCATGCACTCAAACGATTAAAACTTGCACTCAACCGATTATATATAAAAAAATTTGCGCTCAATTAATACACTGGTGAAAACTATTTAACGCCAAATAATTTGTTTTAAATGACTTTACGCCGAAATGATTTAAGGTTTCTCTAATCTTGACGCCATGATGTCCCTGAAAGAGGCAGGAGGCAGTTTATCCAGGCTTCCTACTGGCTTAGTTAACAATAAATATTCAGCTAAATATTTATAGGAATATTAGGACTACTTTGCAATTTTTCACAATAATTTTTTATAATAAACAAATGAGCGGTAAGTGCCTTGAATGAAACTTTATCCTGAGCTTAGAAAGCCTTTAAGCCACATTCTCTCCAATTTTCATTGATGTTAACTCACAGTCTGGGGTTCGTCAAATGTTTCAGCGACTGATGATCTCGCGACATTGGTTTTTCAAACAAAAGACAAGAGCACCAATATATTCTTGATTAATTTGGTCTCGAAATTACCATTTCTCCTGATTCTAAGAGACAACAAAAATTTTCCGACATTCCATTGGTAATCAAAGCTAACTTTTGGCTTTCTCATTAAAAATATATTTTTGCGTTCGAAAGTTAAGACAGAATTACTGTCAGCTGACAATGTGAATGTAATTTCAGTTCAATCAAAAACTACGTAAATTTCCGGTGGAATCAGGAGCAAAGTTATCGTTAGATTTTTCCATCAGCCGCAAAGAGCGTTTCACGGTTATTCTCACGTATTTAAAGCAAAGTTAATAAAACTAAATACATAATAACTGAAAAACTCTATACCTGAATCCCATGTTTACTTAACGCATCTAGGTCTCGGGAATTCGCTGCATTGCCTAGATATAGATACGGAACAATCTCCGCAGGAAATTCTTTGTCGTCGTCGAATCCCAAAGAGGCACCTGTATCCAGATGCTCAGAATCCGAACTGCTTTCTTCGGTACTGCTAGATGGTAACGCTGGTGTTTTTTGGCGAGACGATGAGACCATCGAGCTGCTAATTCTCAACGATCGCAGGCCCATTAATGGCACAGTAACATTCGGATCGCTTGCTGACAAATCCGAACCAGAACCTGGACTTTCTAGTAACTCGCTGCACGATTCACACCACTCAGGATAGGCCAGTCGAAATTCTTTGAAACCATCTGCGGAATAAAACAAAAAGTAAATTTAGATAAAACGAGTTGAAACAGTAATAGATGACTATTTGCTAACCAAGTTACAGTTTGGTGGTTTTCATTTTTTTTTTTTTTTCATTTCTTCCAAACTACATAAATCATTCTCTCAACTCCCTCCTCAATACTATGAGTAACTTACTAAAGAGTACCTAGATGATCGAACTTTGCTCCGAAGTTGCAAATTAAAATATTTTGGTGCTTTGATTCATTGCCATTACATTTTAGTTGAGTTTTTTCACATTCAGTACTTTCATAAGAGTTTTTCGGGTGCGAAAAAACGATCAAGGCAGGTCCTAAGTTCAAGAAAAAAATCATGATCTCAACTGATTCACCAAAAGCCGGTACGCGATTACCAAACTAATATGAATACTCCAATAATCAAGATTTAATAATAAGATATTCGCTATCCGATATTTTTAACATTAATAAAAAATATTTGGAATAGAGAATCTAAAAAATTCAAGTAAAAAGAAATTAATTTTTCATATATAATGGAATAAATAGATTAAAATTATGCTTTTACTCTTTAAATGAATTTTCTCAAACTAAGGACCTTGGTTCGCAAAGTGAGGATCGCAAGGCAATATTTTGTGAGTCCTGAAAAAATTGTGTAATTTTCACTGCCACTCACTAATTCCTGTTCATTTCACCTTAACAAGCTCTCGAATATTCACAGATTTTTGGAGTGGGTCACGTTTCAATAAGAAGTTTATATAGGTAAGTACATGCGCGAGTGAAAAGAGTTTTTTCATAGCATTCGAGATATAGAATTGATTCTACTTTTAAGACAATGAGGAATCAAATTTTAAAAAGGATTTTAATTAAACTTAATATTGCTGACAACTAAAGTAAGAAAGTGAAAGGTTCAAGAAAATGAGTATTTTAAATGTTGAATTCAAACGTAAAGAACAATTAGATCCTCTTGATTGAACAATTAATCAATATCACATAAAATACATATCATTTGAAAAGGGACTAAGTATTCATGAAAACTGAAGAGTGAAGACTGTATCGATACCAAAAAACAATATATGAATTATTGAACAATTAAATTTTACTTTCAACTTCTGACAGACACTTAGTCTATATCACTGAAAAGTTATGAATTTAACCATGAAAAAATACACGAAACTTCATTCCCAATATCAGGTATTTTTATCTTTCAAAATTGTCAGTAATGGGATATTTTTGTTCTATAGGGCTGTGGCAACAGGTTCTATTGAATCGAGTCCCAAACACCGAATTTTCATTGAGTTGAGTCCCATCCTCCTTTTTCTACTCATTAGGTTGGTTGGGTCCAACGCTTCCCTTTCGGCCCATTGAATTGAGTCTTATTTTTAGATTAATATGGTCTTTGCAGCTCATTAGCATTACTCGGGAGACAACACGGAGAGGTTGGCCGTTTTACTTGTTTACTTCTACTTAGTCTACATGTCAACAAGCAGGACTCAACTCAATGGATTCGTTTTTAATGAATGGACTCAACTCTACGAACAGAAAAAGGTGGCTGGGACTCAACTCAACGCAAAACTAACCGATGAAAATAGCTGAGGACTCAACTAACCATCAGCCTCGGGTACTGAGCCGTAGATTTTATTACAATAGATAGGTAATTCATTTTATAGAAAATGTATGAAACTCAGAAAAAAGTATGTTATTCGCACAAATTTTCATCAAAGTGTCATACAAATCGTATAAATACTAGTTCCTGCAATATTTATCATAATAAGCATCGAACTTGTAAAAAAAAAAAAAAAAAAAAAAAAAAAAAAAAAAAATATGTACCCGCCCGTTGGTTAAACTGAAAAAGAAACTTTAGAACACGACTCGTTTTCCTACATTACTCATTTTTTCGTATCACCTTTTCCTTCCATCGTAAAACTGAAAATGTCTCGTCATTCATACAAGGCATCAACGATGTACAGTTTGTTGTTTTCTCTTAGTGAAAGATAACATTCTCTCCAAAAAGTTGTCACAAACTGAAGTCTATGAAATTTGAATCAACTGGCGACCTAAGTCAGCCCAATGAAATAAATTCATAGTAAAACGATGAATAAAGGACGAATAAAATCAAAAATATTAAACAATTTTTGGCGAATGTTTCGCGCGTTGACGGCAAAGGGTATTTAAATCTTCACACTAGAAAACTATGAGTGAATTTGAAATATATCAACACAAGTTTATAAATCTACGTTAAATAGAAGTTATATCATTGTACAAGTTGGTAAATGAAAACGAGAAAGAAAATGACATTTTGGGAAAAAAAAACAACTCACAAACAAACAAAATAGAACATATATTTCTACTTTACTATACTGGTGTTTAATTTAAGGCATTTGAATGAGACGTTCCCAGCTGCACATTACATTTTCAGGTTGTCAATAACATGAGAATATTGTCTAAACTTGCCCAGAAAAAATTAAATTTTTTCAAGTATAATAAATGCGAGAATTGATGAAATTTTAAGCTTATTTTCCAGCTAAAATTATTATTCACAAACATGTTGACGCTTAATTTAGAATTGGTCAACTTGTGAAGTATTATCCACTCGGAGTCAATTTTATTTGGACCCTATTTCCTCAACAGGAAAATACGGGTCAATAATGCAAAGAAACATTCACAAAAAAACAAGATAGAACATATATCTTTGCCATACTACATTTGTAGATTTAAAGGGATTGGAACATGATATTCCAGTTTACACACTATATTTTCCATTTGTCAATAATAGCAAAATACCAACTGTCCCGACCTAATCAGGGCAAAAAGTCATTTCTCAGCAAGTAAAATAAATGAGAGCAAAAATATGAGATTTTCACCTCTATTTCTTCCAAAAGGTAATATTTATTTGGATTTTGAACATCAACTCAGACTTAGTCGGCATATACAGCTTATTAACTAAAAAAAATTTTTTTTTAGCAGGAAAATGATGGGTGATATCTACAGAGTACAGACAAGTGATTCAGAATCTAATACTTCACAAAATTGGGTACGAGAAAGTTGACTCTGACTATGCAATATATCAATTTATTAACAAGAAAAATTTCGGACTCAAAATCTAGGAAGGAATACTTTTTACAGGAAGTTAATGTCAAAGTTTCCATCACTTTTTGCCTGTTAGTCATTCGGAAGGAAGTTTTCGGGAATTTGTATTGCTCACGTATTTGGATAGCGTGTTTTGAATCAGTTTGCTTTTTAGTTTTGTTTCAAACAATGTACCTAAGTACACGTCAAATCATTTTATCTAACAGAATTCGCATATGACAAAGGACTCCAAGAAGTTTTTTATCCGCTTTACAATGTAACACGTCAAATCTTATTCACCATATGAACAGGTTGTGAAGCTGAATTTCTAATAAATGATATAAATTTTCAATGATAATAAAATTACAATTTTAACGATATATTTTGCGTTTAAAATTATCATTATCATCAAACTATATCACTAAAATTTATAAGTCATCAACATTCTCATACTTATCATCCTATTTTGTAGAGTAACTTTAACTTTTTTTCAGAATCTACTCACCGAACAGGGCCAAGATAAAACACTTTTTATGAAAAAAAGTTATATTTTGGTTTTAATTTTTTTTTAAAGGGTGTGTCGAACAGCCACAACAAACGATATCGAACAAATTAAATTTAAAAACAAAATGTGCACATCACGAGAGAGGCAAGAGGTGCCTTGTTCCTAATGAAGCGGAAAATTTAGGTGATCCTTGAACTAGGATCGGAACAAAATTTAAACTAAGTTAGGTAAAAAACGAGTTTTTAAAATATACGCTTTTATAATTTGAAGAAGAAAATAAAGGCGAAAGAGAAAATAAAATTTCTCACTCTTTTTTCTGATACAGAAACAAACAAAAATTGAAAAAAACAACTGATAAAAACGGATATGTGTATATGTGTGTATGTGTGTATGTGTGCATGTGTCGCAACACGTGAAAGCAGTGCTGACGTTGGTCATCCGGGGTACTTCAACAAATTGAGTGAGTAGAATAAATATAACAATGAATTGAAAATTGATTATGAAACTGAAAATAATAATATATTACGCACAAAGGATTAAAAGTGAGTGTTTTCATGCAAGGGAAAGGTTGCAAAATAAGCAAAGACTGAACAGTTTCTAAGTCACGAAAACTCACTTTTAAACCTTGTTGAGGAAGATATTTTTCATAATTAATGATCAGAAAGTGACAAAATGTTAATTAAATTCCTCATAAATATTCTTAATGATAGGTGAAGTACTTTTAAAATAAGTTTAGATTAAAAACAAATTTTTAAAAGATAAGCTTTAAATTTGTTTTTGGCTTTAGCTTCATGTAAAATAAATATTATTTTGTTGCAGAAGGTTGGCCATTTTAAAATATCAGTAGTGAGTAGAATAAAGCTTATAATGATAGAATATGGTGAAAACTCTTCATTTAACAACAGAAACTGTGGTGCTATGTGTAGAGTGTGTGTCTGACATGCAGGAGTACGAAGATTCAAATCCTACCCAGGATTACATTTATATGCCCACACCTTCATTAGGCTATTGGCGGAATTGTAGCCATATAATAACGTCGTCGCTATTTTAACCTGAAGGTTGCTGGTTTGATTCCCCATGTTGGCAACCCACAGAAAAAAATACCCCAAGGTAATTTGATCTGCGCATCTATCTACTAATTCACACACACACCTCTACCTAGTAGCATTAGGGAATGATGTCATAGACCTGTATGGCAAATTTGTGGGTTTTCCCATATAGCAGCAGCCTATCTCCACCTTCTATGAGCTATTGTAATGATAATTTCGTTATCATTCATAATATCTCTCTCTTATATATATATTTCACATATATATCAATCACCTAAAACAATTCTCATTATATTGACGTTATGTAAACAAGTCTTTACTTGCCTTTACTGACTCAGTTGTTCTACATTTGATGTTTATAAACAAACATAAATACACTTTTCATAACAACTCTTTTCTATGAAACTATTCTGCAGATATTGCAAATACCCAAAATCACCATTTATGTCATTTCCTTAAACTCCTATTGGACAATATCTAAACTTGTATTGTCATAACTCTCTAATCATATCACTACCATTTCCACTCTCCAAGAAACCGCCATATTCTCCTCCCATAACTTCTAGCTATAAAAACTCATGTAACCATGTACATTTTACCTTCTCTATTAATCTTATTATTCCTACTGTAACTTACTATTTAGTATTTCACCGTTTTATATCTTGTTTAATACAACCTTTTAACATTTACGAGTATTTAATTATTTTGTAACCAATATTCTCGTTACAGCTATCATTCTGCAACTGTGGGCACAGCACTAGGGGAGTGATTGTGGGGATGAGAACCTATATGCCCACACCTTCATTAGACTATCAGCATCTTTGTAACTGTGTGGTAGCATTGTTGCTATTTTAACCTGTAGAATCTCAGTTTGATTCCCCATACCGGCAACCTACGCATAATTTTTTTTTTCTTTTTCTCAAATGAAGTCGGTGATCCTATATGTGTCACTACATTACCAGTGGAGGGATCTTTCGGATGATGCGGGGAGGCCTTGGCCAAAGCATGCCACTTTATATGCCAGAGATAGAAGATGATCTCCAGGGCATGTGAATTTGCCCCACCAGTTTCAACCATCCCACCAACATTGCCTCCAAAGTGGCAAATCATGGACGAGCTCCCTGCATCTGCTTGGAAGATCCAACTAAACCAAATACCTTAATCGTAACAATGAACATTATAAACATCGTCGGAAAATTCGGTTAAAGAAAGAAACAAAAAAAATGTTAGTAAAATGTTTGGTGCCTGGAATTCGAACCACTAACTTACTATTCTACAGAGTGGATTACAGTGGGGCACCAGGGCAAACTCAAAAATTATTCAATCCAAATTGATATTTAAAAAAAAAAAAATCCTGCTATTTTTTTCTTTAATTTATTAGTAGAACCTCCTCATACAATGTGCAGAGTGACCAAATAAAACTCGAGACTTGGAGAGAAAAAAATAGAAAACGGGCCAACAACGAGTACACCACCCATCTCACATGATAAAGTGATAAGCATGATGCGAAAAGAAATAAGAAACAAGTTGCGTGCTTCAGATAATAGACATTAAAAGGAAAATGTCAAAATTAGCTCTACACATTACAACCTCCAACGCCCATTCAGAAGTTTCAATTCAAAATAATCCTATAAAAAAAAGCACCACACAACCAAAGCCAAAAAAAAAGGGTGAATCAATGAATGAGAAAGAAAGAAGAGAAATTAAATTACAATATTATATGTAGCTGTCAGTTCAAATATAGATACTTCGATGGAGAAATACGGTACTGTAAACACACTACTGAATAAATATTTCAGTTTTGTTATTGGTCCATACTCTTAAAATAAAAGAACCAATAAGAGTAAAATTAATCTCACTATACTAAATAAGTAGTTCTTGGAGATGAATAGGCCCAAATTCACTGCAATAATTTAAAAAATTTTTAAATTTAAATTTTCTTCGGTTACACCCTTAAACTCAATTTATTTTCAAATACGAATAGACTAGGACTTTCTCTGGATTGTCAGGAACATTTTGAACCTATTTTTATTGTAATCTATAATGTCGGACACTTTTTCTGAGCGAATCGAAATCCATTCCCTAAATAGTCAAGATAAGACATACAAAACATATTAGCTGTATTTTTTTGGTAAAAAAAAAAAAAATTCTGTTCTCGAGCTATTTTCAAAGTGTAAGGTCTCGATCGGTTTTTGAAAAGTTAGTTTTCAGGTCAGCCATTCAAGTTTTAGTTCAGAATGCGTTCGTGCAACAAAGTTTCTAAAAAATATATCAATAAATAGAATAATAAAAATAACTGTTCTAATAAGAATACAATCGCATCACTTTTAGAAGAAAACTTTTCCATAGAACTAACACAACGAATCAGGTCCAAAAGGTCCGAACAATTTCAGTACTAACTTATTTTTCGAGATACGCCCTGACAAAAAGATCAACTTCTTTGGAAAACTATGTTCACTTTTTTCCAAAAAGAATAGAGCGGGTTATTAAAAATTGAGAAAATTTCCGCCTTTTTATCCAAATAGAATACAGCTATTACCTCGTCTGTACGCACGCATCTGTAAAAAGTATGAATTATTGACACTGATATCATCAGTCATCAAAATTTATTTCAGATTTGGAGGAACTAAATGAATATTTATTGGATTAAACTGACCCTCCTGACAGCAAAAAAATGTGAGTAAGTAATGTTAACTTTCTTCCAAATTGCAATGATTTCATAATCTAGCATCACCGAAACTTATGCTCAAGTAACTTTAGTGTTTTTAGATTCTACCATTGTTTCTTGTATTGACTCACGAAGAGGTTGTATTTCAAAATTTCTAATCAGCCACATTTTTCGTAGATAAATTTAAATAGGCAATGAAAACTGATTTTTACAACTACTAACATTCGAAATTGGTCCCTCAAAACTAGATACAATAATCACAAAATTCTTAGGATAATTACGGCATTGCACGGACACAAAATAAAATTCTTCTTGAATTCGGTCGCAAAACAAAACCGAAAACGTACTTAACCAAACGAGTTTTGTTACTTAATAAAAATAAATTTTCGTTGAGGTATGGTAGCTCGATACAAATTTCCGTTTCCGTTCTTTCAGAAAACGTTTTTTCAAGCAATCTACACCACCTTGTTTCCGGCAGTTAATCTTCCGTAAAAAGGTGAGGGGCATTTACGCAGAAAATTTTCATTCGCCATCTTCAATTTATAATGACAGTTATTGAAATTTGCCAAACAAGAAAAGCGAGAATTGAATCGTTCGCAGAAACGTCTTCAGAAAAAATATTGTGGGATTAAAGTAAATTTATACAAAATATGGAGACAATACCTAAACCATAGATCTAAACAGTTAAATTATCATTTAAAAACAAGATGCTTAACGGAATAGTTGTTTTACTTCTCTCAAACCTCCACGTTCCTCATCTGTGTTCGTCATCAAAAGGTAATCACAGTTAAGAAATTATTTCGGTATCGTAAATTTTTTATGGAACAAAATTATTTTATAAATTACCAACGGAAGTATTAACGATAACATCTCAGTACCGTACACCATATCAAACGTAGGTCAAATAGAAATTTGAAGACGCATCCAAACATAAAAAAGATTCATGATAAGCCTAGTTCTGCTTTGACATGTCCTCAGCTAAATTTTTACGAGGGTAAAAAAAAATTGAGAAGACCTGAAAGTTCAAATTTGTTGAGTCCTTCGAGAATATTTGGAACAATAGGGGAACAATCATTTTCAACTTTTAAGATGACGCGTCATACTTACAGAATAAATTAAAATAATTTTCACTCGTATGAATAGTAAATAACAATTTTGACTTTACTCTTACGTAAAATCAACAAACAAAAATGAAAAGTCAAGTAGTAAACAGTTGAAAAATTATATCAACAAGAGACACAAAGTTATGAAATACAAGAAAGACATACTGAATGAATTTGCACAATGAGTAGTTCAATCCAAAAATAAACTATAAATTTGAACTCAGCGTCTCACAAAACATAACTGACAACGCCCCAGTCTCTTCTTACAGAGTAAATCATCATCACCCCTTTTTCAGATCATATGAAGGGTTAAATCTAGAAATTAACTGAAAATTTAAACTCAAAGATGCAATAAATATTAAAATATATCCATCCAGAAATCACTCAATTAAAAAAAATAAATAAAAATATCCTAACCACTTGCCTACCGAATTTCAGAAGCCGAACTGAAACAACTGAAATTTTCAAATAATAAAGACTGGTAGATGAACAGAATTTTTTTTAACAGATGGGATATAAGATAAATCGGGCTTCATCATGACATCGGACTCGATTTCAAATTGTTATCTGTAAATTTTCATCAATTTTGTTTCGGCCATCAAAGAGTTATGGCGTTATCACAAAGTTGTTCTGTGAGTGGGTAGGCCTAGTATATAAGAAAGCTTGGTTTCAAAATTATATTTCCGTAATAAATTTCTTAGATTAGCACTCGCATTATAGCAGAAAGGTCATTGTGAGGATAAACAGAAACAACAGAAGTGGTCTGCATAATTCCAATCAAGATAAAATTAATGGCGGCTCCGGAGCATCATTTTGGGGTAGGGAAATGACAAAAAAATTTATGAAGTTGCGCTTTTTTTTCTCTCTTCAACAAATTTTTGACAGTCTTCATCTGAATTCTGTGGCCATACTTTCATTTTTTCCTTAATTTTTTTTTTTTTTTTGGAGTTGGGGGAAATTTAAAATTTTTATATTTCCTCTCACCTGGATCCACGACTGGAAAAAAATATGATCTCACTAAACAATGCTAGTCAATTGTTTTTGAATACGCAGAGATATTTTCAAAAGAAAAGCTTCAAAATTTTAACATCCATTTTCATGTTTCTACTTCATGAAAAATTTGAATGAGATCCGAAATATGAAATACATCACGAAAAATATTCATTACTTCAATAAAACTAACTATATAATCGCTTAATTCGTACGGAATAAGGAAAAAAACTAATAAAACATCTTTACAATTTCGTCCATCCATTTTGGTGCAATAAGTTTGGGTCAACCTTTACATACTGAACAACTAATAAAAATTAGTATAAAACAAATCTGATCTGACGCTATTAGTCTAGATCAGTCTTCAACTTTTTCACAATCGTAACAGTTCCGTCCATCCGTTTGCCTAATTAGTTTGGAACCACCTTTACTCTTTTTTCCTTATCCTGACGCCCCCTTCTCAATTTTGGAAAATATTAATGGCATTCAGGCAATATGCTTATTGAATTCTTTCTATTGACACTTTTTTCATGAAGATTCATCTATCCGTTCTGACGCAATAAAGAGAAATAGGCGCTGTAACTTTACCGAATTAATATAATTTTATTATTGAAAAATTAATGTAGACATGATGATAATAATTTTGTCCACACACAACCTCCCTCCACTTTTAACAAAATTGTTAACCTGAAACAAATTAAGCTAAGATTTTCGCTGTTGAAAGTCATAGAAAATATGAGAGTAATCAAATATGTACGCGTAAAAAATCAATTTTATTACAACTTACACGATTTTCAGAGTAATATTTTATCATAAATGAACGAAAACGTAGGAAAAAGCACCAGCACAGAAGACAATGGGATAACTGGCAGCTGTTGGTCAAAGAAGCCAACTCGCATCGGCTGATAATAATATCCGTGTCATTCGACAGTTATTTTTGAATTTGCGAAATCAGATTTTTATGGGTTTTTGTGTATAATAATATATTTAACATCTGGCGAGAATACTATAAACAAATTCAGTTATACCGGAAATGCCCCCGGAAAAAGTAGGAACGGAAATTGAAAAGAGGCCAATCTTGTTAATTGACAAAGTCCCGAAATAAAGTGAAAGAGAATAAAAGGAAAGAAAAAAAAAAAGGAAGTTGTACCGACGTCGGTTAAACTTTATTGAAGGAGAACGGAAAAAGATGTACTTCAACTGTCATCTGCAGGGTAGATGAAAATATTTATTTTTTTTTAATTTTCGAATTTCAGACAATTATTGGAGAATATTGTTTTCTGAGTGGGTGTGCTGTCGGTAAAACAATTAAATGAAAAAATAAACAATAGCGAAACCAACAATTCCAACTTTTTTTATTGTTCTCTTTCTAAACAGAGGTATCAAGTGTAAGGTGACTCGTATCGAGAAAAATTTTCAAGAATCCATTTTGTTCTAAAAACAATTTCATGCTCCTAACTGTGCGCTCCACATATGGGTGAAAATGCATCCATGTCGAATTACATTACTTCATAGCTGAGGAACTATACGCTGCTTGCACTTATTCTCCCAGGTATATGTGCAGTTATGTGAAACGTTTGTGTCGGATACATCGCAAGTTGCATAATCAATATATTGAAGGGGCTATTTTTTCTATTTTCGCTGCAATTTTACCAAAGAACCTCTTACATCGTGCAAACGCGAAAATTGGGTTTTAATATGTTCCAACATTGCAATAAAAAGTAATCCGTTCAAGCCACTTTCAGAATTTACAGAATTCGAACCTTTTCAATCAAATTAACAGATTTTACAAAATATTATTAAAATTACATAAAATAATGTTCGGTTTAATCAGACTTATGTCAATTCTGAAGCTGCCTTAACAGATATAATGAAACAAGACAAAATAAATTACAATATTTCATACCACACCAACGAATTTTAATGGAAGTAGCGTAAGGCTATTCAAATTCTGATGTATGGTGTTCTAGGGTTAAATTGATTCAGTGAAAAATTTCATCAGATTTTCTGTTTGTAACATAATTTTTCAATTTTATCAATTTGAACGAATTTTCAGTATAAAATTCAATACATAAGCAACATAGTCATTAAGAGATAAATGTTGACTGACTTGACATCTCATCAGTAAATATTTAAAACTCAAGAATTAGGTACAAATTTCGCCGCGCAACATTGTGATTTGATTACCCTCATAATTATTACTAAATAATATAAGATTTTTACTTAATTAGTTACTAAAATGAGCGATTATCGAAGAGTTGTATAGTTATAGCACCCACCTGCGGTTGCATACGTAAGATCAACCAGGCTAGAAATGTCACCTGACTCTCTACTTATCGTAGTTCAGGTCCCATAAAAAAATTTCTTAAATCTTTTACTTGCCGTTGCTCGAAAAATGTGCAACAAAAGAAACCCGGCGCGTTTACGTACTTCTTAAATAAGTTCTTCACTTTTAAAAACCTACGTATAAAAACGTACCTCGCGCGTCACTTTCCATTGTTCTACAAAACCTAATGAATAAAATTTATTGAAATTGATCTTGGGCTTATTTCCTCGTCATCCATTTCAAATTATCGCACATTCACAAAATTTCACAGACTCCCGCATACCACTCGTCCTCGCAATCTCTTTGCACTACCCCTTTATTTTTTTAGAAATTTGGCTTTCTTATGACCTTTTTGCTAAATTATAACATACTAAAATTAAAGGTCTTTTGCTTGCGAAGAAGGACGAGTTCGCCCACTGACATCCAAATCTTTCATGACTCATCGATCTTTGAGGATCTTTTTCAACAGAAACCATTCAGGTTTTTCTAAAGAACTTGCAACATAAAAATTAAACGGTACAATATCGTGGTCTCTCAAATTTTTCTTCAAGCTCCAGGAGGGTATTCGTAAAACCAATCAAACGGCCGCTATCAAAATTTGAAGCTATGGGAACCCGAAAGATTCAACAGGAAAAAAACGATCTCATTTTCTTATTTAATGAATTGAACGAAAATTGATGATAAAAAAAAGAAGAAAAACCTAAATAGCATGCGAATAAAAATATGTCCGAACAAAATAATACAGTCGAATTAATTGTTTAACCAAGAAAACAGCCGAAAAGTTCAGACCAGATTATCAAGGAATTATTTTTAATGAATATTTGTTCGCTTGTAAGAAATGATTCAATCTTGTTACCTTTTTATGAAAGCCACTACTATAGAAAGTAAAAAATACGTAGGCTGTTTTCACAAGAAAAAAAAATCTTTCGGCCGAACTTCCGGTCATTTGAAGAAAAAATAAAAGAAAAAAAAAGAAGCAAGTTTGACGACTGGCACAATCTGAAAGGATTTTTTTTTCTTTTATTTGTCTTCAGGGTCGATTATTTTATAAGAAAAGAAAAAAAGTGGTTTTTCTTTTCCAACTGAATCTACTGATACTTCTTTGTATTATTTGCAGAAGCACCCAGCAGGGTATATCATAAACTGTCATACACTTCGTGGATAAAATTCATTCATTTTAGGGACTAAGCAGAGAAGCTAATGAACTACCAACGAGTTAATGCAAAAAATTGGTTTCTTTCCAATAATATTCCTGAGAATAAACATTAAACTGCATCATATATCAGTTTTTAAAAATGAGGCGTGAAGAAAATATACAGAGCGCAAGAAAAAAAGAATGAACAGTCGAATATAAAAGTTCCAGATTAAGAATTTTGATGATTTCAAACAGGGGAAGCGTGTACGGGCAAATTGACCAGCTATAGTAAAAACTGACATGATTCCCTTTTGTTTTTTAAATTACCAGGTGACATTTTTTGGGACTTTTTGTTCAAATTACAATTCATTTTTCAGGAGTGTTCTAAACATTGATCGATTTCATCTCCTTTAACAACAGCGCTTCGCGTGGCTCCTCATCTCATAATAAATCAAACATGCGATTATCGCGGTTAATTATCCAGGTGGATTCATATGAGTTTAATCGAAACCGACTGATGAAAAGTATTTTTCAAAGGTTGTCGACATAGAAAATCTCTTCTGCTGTATCATGGCTTCAAATAGCAACTGAAATTAGTATCTCCAAAATCAAAAAAAAAAAAAGAAAAAAACTTTTGGACTATTACACAGGAAGGAAAACTGAATTTTTGCTTGAAAGACGCAGAAGTGTGAGGCAACATTCCAGCTAAAAAAGCTCAACATAATATTACTGAAAAATCACGGAATGATGGGCACAATTTTATAGAAATTATGAAATGATAAAATCGGTTAGCACTAAAAAACAAATGAGTGTGCTATGGAACATGAGGAGAAGCGAAACTAGAAGATAATACCCTTGAATTCATACATTCAATAAAAATCAATTATGACACCAAAACACTCAATTTTTTCATTTTAACATCGAACATTGAAAATATTCAACTTCAGGGTACTGGGAACGTTATAAAATAGTGTAAACATTTTCGGACGCCAACTATGAACAATGTCCGCGCACAAAGACATCGTTATTAAGCATTAAAAAAAATCTAACGCAGCAGCAGCTCCGTTAGAAAAAGAAGGTTTCAAAAAATGTAAAATTAGGTAGGTATGTCTATAAAAAGTTCTTAATAAATTGTAATAAATATTTGTTCCGAATTATGTTCATATTGGTCCAAAATTAGGCATTTTATAGGCAAAATAAAAACGAAAGTAGTGTTACCAGAAGTACCATGCGACCTATCCGCACCAAAATTTATGGCAAGTTGTATATTTGTTACAAATTTCGTAGTTATTGATCGAAAATTGATAATTTTACAGCCAAAACAAAAACAGCTATACCGGAAGGAAAGTACGTCCGATCCGCACCAAAATTTATAGCAGGTTATAATATATTATAGTGAATATTTGTTTCAAATTTCGTAGCTATTGGTCAAAAATTAAGAATTTTGTAGCCAAAACAAAAACAAAAATAGCTATAACAGGAGTACCGTAAGGCCGATCCGCAATTAACTCAATAGGTCAGGTCCTTGGATGAATACTTATATTCTTTCCAAATTTCATGGCTATCGGATAGAAATTGCGACTTGTACCGTGGTAATAAGAAACTGGGAAACTGGCTTTTATATATATATATATATATATATGAATTTGAGTTGTTAGTGCCAAAACTTTCCTTGAATTATGGAACGAAAAACGTACCTACCTGCACCCACAGATCGTTCCATGACACCAAGATTAATAAGTAGATTTTCAAAAGAAAACCTACTTAAAAACGGAAAAAAAAGCTTTACTGGAATTACCCAACGGTCGATCCACACCAAAATTGGTAGTGCTATAAAAGTTATAATAAATATTTCTTGCACATCTCGTACATATTGTTCCAAAATTCCGCATTTTATACGATCAATATAATAACAAAAATAGCGGTACTGGAAGTACCGTCCGGCCGATGCATATCAAAATCAATAGGTTTGGTCCTTGGCCTAGTACAAATGTTCGTATCAGATTTCGTGATTATCGAACACAAATTGTAACCCGTACCGTGGGAACAAGAAAACGGAATATATATATATATGTAAGAATATGTATTCACATTCTTAAAATAACCACAGTTTCTGTCTGTGTTTTGCACTTGCTGATATAGTGAGTTGCAGAGATCTCTCATATGTATATTAGATTTGTATTATATTCATCTATTGATGGATTTTAAGTATGGAAAGATGAAAGATGTGTCTACATGATTCTTCATTATTTTCTAAAGAGCTTACAAATCCATCAATACATGCCAA
Source organism: Ericerus pela (assembly GCA_011428145.1). NCBI lineage: Eukaryota > Metazoa > Arthropoda > Insecta > Hemiptera > Coccidae > Ericerus > Ericerus pela. The sequence continues at coordinate 519,459 of WOFM01000323.1, read as the reverse complement.
GCTAGTGGGATGATCTTGAGGAAGACGGAATGCTAATTAGTAAACGATCAGCTCAGTTCTTTCCCTAGTGCGGCTCCCCCTTGAAGAATGGGGATGTAAGAATATGTATTCACATTCTTAAAATAACCACAGTTTCTGTCTGTGTTTCGCACTTGCTGATATAGTGAGTTGCAGAGATCTCTCATATGTATATTAGATTTGTATTATATTCATCTATTGATGGATTTTAAGTATGGAAAGATGAAAGATGTGTCTACATGATTCTTCATTATTTTCTAAAGAGCTTACATATATATATATATAGATGAATTTGAGTTAACCCTGTAGGGTAATACGGCACCAAGTGAAATAATGGCAGAGAGAGAGAGACAGACAGACAGACAGGCAGACAGACAGATAGAGACAGAGAGAGTGAGTGAGTGAGTGAGAGAATGAAATAATGACAGAGAGAGAGAGAGAGAGAGAGAGAGAGAGAGCTTACTTGAAAAAACCGCAAAATGATATAGGTAGGAATTTAAATTTACATCGATATAATTTGATGTTAATATCAATAATTATCTTTATATCGATATAGATTTCAGATTAAGAAATTACAAAAAACTATCGAAAGTTATCTATATGTTCAACAAAAATATCGATCTATTGATGTTTTATCGCTAATAACCACTTTTCCAGAGATTTTTTGTTTCCAGTTTTCTCAAGAACTACTAAACCGATGAGCACCAAACTTCATTCTGACCTGCTCCCATACAATAACTATTTTTTGTAAAAATTTCAGCCCCATCTGTTTAATATAGTATTCTCAAAACTGATAACACAAAATTTTTTCCACACATTTTTCTTCTCCAGTTTTCTCAGAAACTACTAAATTAATAAGCACAAAACTTCTAAAAAACTTGCACCAACATAAGGAAAGTCTATCATGAAAATTTCAGCCCAATCCATTCCATCATCTTCTCAGAATCTTGGTAAAACAATTTTTCTAGGAATTTTTTGTTTTCCAGTTTTCTCAGAAACTAATTAACCAATAGGTAAAAAACTTCTTTGAGACCTGCTCCAATATGACAACTATCTCTGATAAAAATTTCAGCCCTGTCCACTTGGTAGTTTTCTCAGAACCATGAACACTAAATTTTGGGAAGTACATACATACATACATACATACATACATACAATTTTATATATATACTCACACTCACACAACAATCCTGGATGCACATAATCATCTTCAATATCCTAAAAATTTCATCGTTTAGGTGAATTCTGTTAATTTTTGATGTGTAAACATCTTAGATCTAGGTAGGGGGTACACAAGCCTTACGCGTCAGATTGTAAATCTCATTATGGTGGGTGGTTGTGTACGCGCCCTTTGTCAATTGAAGTTGAATGCAACATTTTAATTTTGAAACAAACCTCTTAAATTTCATTCAATGATTACCCAGGCTCTATTTAAGTTAGAGAGCTGGGGTTGGCAGTGCAGGCAAGAGGAGAAAATTTACAAAATTTCCGTATAATTTTCTAATCATTTTTACAATTTGTGAATTAACAAATGAAAAACATGCAAATAATGGAAAATTTTTCATATTTTGGATTCTGGAAACTTCTCATCTTTCACTTAATGATACTTCAGCCGCTATTTAAGCTAGAGAGTTCTCATCTTTCCAATGATACCATTATCCTTGGAAAGATGAGAATATTTTCATAAATTTAATATCCATATAATTTTTCTATCATCGTTTGCAGTTTGAAAATAAATTAACATAAAAAAGGGAAATTAATGGAAAATTTGCTGTGTTTGGAAACCAAAAACATAACCTCTTTTACTCAATGATTCCTCAGCCAGTATTTAAATTAGGGAACTGAGATTAATATCATTGAAAAGGGGAGAAAATATGCACAAATCCATTACCTACGTAATTGTTTCTATCATTACAGCAGTTCAAAAATAGATGAAATAAAAAACCCAAATTAATGGAAAATTAGCCGTTTCAGTATTGTTTAGATATTTTCATGTTTACACGTCAAAATCGATCTTTCATGAGTATAGCCACAGCGGCACTTACTTTTTTTATAATGGAGTACTTCTCCCGTAAATCCTCCCCTTTTATCAAATATTTTAGGCAGATTTTGTAGAATCCACGGCCATTGTGGAGAGTGGCATCTAGCAGGTCACGGCTTCCGGAAAATTTCATAATTGTTTTTCCGATCATGGTCCCCAGACCCCAAAAAATCCCCCCTCAAAAGTTTGTATATACAATGCACGGAATATAACAAAATTTGTCGACAAACTAGAGGGCGTATATTTCTTTACGGATCAAGATGAAACTTAGCATGTGTACGCTCTTTTGGTCCATGTTTTGGTCAAGTACGAAGACGGCGGAATCCGATTAGTTTCAAAATGGCGGCTGTTTAAAGTTGACATTTGTAGAAAAACTGGAGGGCGTAATTCTTCAAAGATCGAGATGAAATTTCGCATATGCACACGTTGAGTCTATTAGGCCTATATCTCTGTCAAGTTCAAAAGTAAGCTAAATACGCCGAATAGTTTCTGAACTACGGATTTTTAGTTTCCATAATGAACAAAATTCTTAAAACCTATAATGAAGGCAACCCGCAATACACATTATTTGAAATTCTGTCTAAAGTAAAAAAGAAATCTACCTTTCGGACTGGCGTGCCATCAGCATATTTTGTATGGGTGTGTGAGCGCGCGCGCGTGTGTGTGTACGTGTGCGCACGCATGTGTATGGGTATGTTTCCTCTTTGTTTTTTGCCATTACAACGGGCGCCGCCTCTGTTTTCGACATCGTTATTTGCAGGAATAAATTATGTTATTATTTTTTACCTTTTTTGAATGAAAAAAAGGAGAAAACACACACACACACACACACATATATATGAATTGGAAGGACGCGAGCATGGGGGAAAGTTTTAAACTGAGAAAGAGAAGGAACGAAAGAAAAGTGTCAGTTTCATTCATAAAACGTGAGGCTAGGTTCTGAAAACAAGCGTGGGCGTCATTTACGACACGACGTAATCAGGAACGGCGGCGACGTAGTCGATAAAGACGACGGCGGCATCGGCAACGGCTGTAGCCGCAACAGGGGAAGTGGTGATAAGGGAAGCAGCTGCAGCCGCAGTAATGGAGGCGGTGGCTGTAATACCGACGATGGCGATTTTCCCAATATGCGTATGCATAAGAAATTTTTTGGGAAGAAACTACGAAGGCGCGTCGGCTAGAGGGGTGTAAATGGTATAATGGAGAAATATTCAGCTATTTAAAATCAGCCTACGCTCTATGGGCAAGGGCGTTTTAAAAAATTGTGGGGGGAGAGAGAGAGAGAGAGAGAGAGAGAGAGAGAGAGAGAGAGAGAGGAGGGGAGATAGAAACTTGTCTAATTTATTTTATTTCGTGTCATTTCACCGGCTGTAGCTCTTTGTTTTCTATAATTTGTTGCTCTCAATCCCGCGCGTCTTTATTCGCAAAACAGTACAAGCCACTGTATTGGTGAAAAGAGGCGAACTCAAATACACATACATACATTTATACATAAACACAAACATATATACACGCGCTTCTGAGAAAATATTTACCTAGAGAAATAAGGGTGGTCGACTACCCATGCGGTAATACCTACGTTTCATTCTCCTCAAGAGTCAAGACTTCAATTGAGTCAACCAGAGGTTGAATCGATTTGAGGTAGACGATTGACTCCTGGAATTTTTTCGTTTTTTCTTATCAAAGAGCGAGTGAGTGAGTGAATGGGATTCAATCAATTCTTTTAAGATTGAATGGGGTGAATTATTTAAAAAGTGAGAGAGCGAATGAGAGAATCTTTAATTGGAATTATTCACTCCTTCAAAGACAAAGCAGATTGGATTATTCTCAGCACATATTTATCTTTTTTCATTCTGCCTGACTGCTATTTTTCTTTCAGTCCTGCCAATATTTTGATTTTTATCGGTGCATTTTTCTTTTTTTCTATGCCTTATTGTTTGTCTTTCTTTCATAGAACTATAACAAAAAAATTTTGAGAAAAAAAGAAACAAAATGATTCAATAGGAGTGAATCTGTAACGGCCAAAAGATGGGGGTGTTGTACCTAGTAACGACCTCTTTTGGGAGTACACCATACACGAAATATCACGTACTTTAAAAGCAGTAATACTTCTAGAATAATTTCAAGTTTATTATCCACGTACTATTGTGGACCTTAACATTACTATGAGACTCAATAATATTTCAAACACATGAGTGAGTTTACATATTTAATAAAATAATAATTTGTACATACCGTACATATTTCTACGTTAACATTAAGACATATTCAATCACAATTCAACAAGCAAGACTATCTGTTCACCAGAGACTTCTACAAGAGAGGTTCCAGGTACTTAGAAGTAGCTGTCGAGGAACTGCTGCTAATTCCACTGAATCGAGGGATTATATACTCGTTCAGGGTATGGAAACGTACGTGTCGGATAGGTAAAGTGAGGTAGGGTGTTGTTATTATAGGGTTGTGCTGACTAGTCGAGTACTCGAGGGACAGGTACAACTAGGTCGAAAATATACAGAAGGTATATCTGTATATGTAAAATTAAATACGAATAGTTTTGTGGTTGTTTATGAAGAGTTATAGGAAGGTAAATTGTTGACAAATATCTACATTTTTGGTATTCGAAAATGAGTGAACGAATATGTTCGTCATTTCTCAAAATAGACGAAAATATACGTTACAGAATCATTTTTCTAACTGGGCTGAAATCGATTTAATCGTACTGATTCGAAGTTATTAAATTCAAGAGTAAATAAAAAGTTCTATAGAGAAGTTAAAAAATAATTTCAATAAAAAAATAGAAGTAGTACCCAATACCATTCTGCATCGAGTGTACAGCAACTATCTCCACATGAATGAAAAAACAAAAACAAAAAAAAACACTTACAAGGTTGAATTGATAACCACCTTTTTTTAAGTTTGTTAAAGATAGGCCACCTAATAAAATCATAATTTCTTTAAATAATTCATCATTTTGACCGGTAATTATGATTGCTACTTCCCCCCAGTCGACAAAATAATAATAACTGAATCAGTTATTAGAGAAACCCCACAAGTCTGGTAGATACAGGGCAAAATTGATTTTGCAACAATAATCGGCTTTTCAGGAGTAGCTGCATCATTCAATTTAGAAGAACACCATATGTATGAATACTTCACAGGCCTATAGATTATTCCTCAATTTCCATTTGGGGTTTTTCTAGTTGCGGCTATAAAGGTAACTGCATGTAGGAAAGAAGTAACTTCGATGAAAAAAAATTTGGAATTCAAAATTTCATGAAAACATCAATTTTGGATTGCCGCTCCAAATAAATTTACAAATAAAAAATATATACTGCAATGATGAAGTTTTTTAAACTAATCATAATTCCAAAAATGATTCGGGAATTATTCATCATGCCCGGTTTTCATAATTTTTTATAGACGATGTGATTAATTTGGAATAAATTATGAATGCTGCTCAATGATGTCCAAGATGACAAAGCAATATAGTAAAAAATGTTACAATCAGGATACTTGCCCGCATCATTTTCGGCATATGCTTCAATTTAAAAAACTACTATTGCAATATGTATCCTTACTCCCAAAATTTATATTACTACAATTAAGATGTTTGAAATCTTTTGGAAAATCACAAGATTTTTTGTTATGACAGGCTGTCGTGTTTGCAGTCAGCTTTACAGCCACATCGACTATATTCTTGGCTTCTAACACTCTTGCTAACACTCCGAGTAAAATTTTGTAACTGAAACTTCTTCAGCGTAGATGAAATTTTCAGAGCAAACAGTAAATTGATCTCTAGAATACAGTTCGAAATCTGAAACACTGAACAGAAAAACCAAAAAGCTTATAACAGAAAGCGAAGAAAGAAAATCAAGAGAACTAGAACTGGCTAGATCCCCTAACAAGATACAAATAAAAATTGACGAAAACAAACTTAAAAACATAGGCAATTTTGACAACGAAGTCTTCGAAGAAACTCCCGATAAAATAAGTAGAAATCAACAAAATAATTCGATAAGCGACTTCCTGATACAGATTAATACCCCAAAGGAAAATAAAAACTCAAACTCTACCACAACTTCAGGCACAAATTCACCTACAGGAATCAAACCTTTTGATAACCTAAACGAATTTAATACAAAATTTAAAAGTGATATAATAGAGTTCCCACAAATAACACCCATAAATAACCAATTACAAAATATGGCATTTCCCAATCTAGAAGATCCCAACCTAAGAAATTTTTGGACGAGATCAGAAAGATGGACACCTAGCCATTTTGCAAATGGTCCAGATGAAGACATTCTAGAATTCTTATTTGAATACGAAAGACAGGCAAAAACGTTCGAGGCATCAGAACATGTTATGAAACGCAATTTAAACATAGCTTTAAGAGGACCGGCACTAGAATTATTTGCCGCTGATAACACGATAACCCCAGAAACAGAATGGGAGGAAGTTAAGAAAATATTAACCAAAATTTTCAAAAAAGATAAAGAAACGATCAAGAAAAGAATAAAAAGTTTGAAATTTGAAGATCAATACTTCACGATAAATGTCCCAAAATTTTTTAGATTATATAAACAACTTGATGCAACCATCTTGGAAAAGAAGATATGTGACAATTTTTTAACAAGATTGTCGGGCGAAATGCGAAAATACTTTGCCTCAAAAAACCTTACCACGCAAAACAAAGTCACAAACACTTACACTAGCTGGAAGGAATATAAAGAAAGAGCACTGGACCTAACAGACACGCAAAAAACAGAGGAACTACTTGCAAAAGCAAATGAAACAATTGAAAAAATGCAGAAACAGCTAAAAGAAGTACTAAAAGGGGAAACCACAGAGAAGAAGACAGTAGCAAAAGTAGAACCAGCTCCAATCTCTCCTACTGATCCAACTGTAGCAGCCATGATAGCCGCAGGATGGAAACCCCCTAGTCAGAATAGGAGAAATCAAAATTCAAACCAAACCCCAAGTCAAGAAAATACAAGCCCAGAGCAAAGACCAACAATACGTAATCGTAACAATGAAAGATCAGATCAACGACCTCGACAGCCAAGATAATACAAACAAAGTCGTCCATCAAACTATCAAAATACGAGATTACGAGAAAATTACCGAGAACCAAGTAGAGAAAGATACTCTCAAACAGATATGAGAAACGCACTATGTTATAATTGTGGAAAGATGGGCCACTTTGCAAGAGTATGTAGATCGTCAGTAAGAAACTACAGTGGATATCGAGATAAAAGACAACCTCGATATAACCCACAACAAAATTACGGGCCCTGAACCCAACAATATGGGCCACAAGTACAACAAAATTATACCCCACCACCGGCTTATCCAGGGTATGTGACGCCCCAACCACAGTGGACACCACAGGTTGCTCAAACGCAACAAACATACCCACCTCTACAATGACCAGCTGAATCCACAATTTACCAACCGCCAAAAAACCCGCAATAGAGCCCGTCTACTTTGCACATCAATGTGACAAGGATATACGGGCCTGCAACGGTTACACACACCATCCGGACTGCGCTGCAAACCTTATTTCAGATCCACACACACCAAACAACCGAAAGGTAAATATTTGGTTAGCATCGCAGCAATCAATCAGGGCAAAACGCAAGTTGATAATACCCTGTGCCGTCGTACGCCGTAATGAGACTGAAACAGAGGGACGATAGACACCGGATCTGAGGTGACATTAATTCATTACGATCTTATTGAAGGACAAGTGATCAGACCAGCAAGAGTTTGTATGGTAGCCACCAATGACAGCGCAATTGCCATTATAGGAGTAGCTGACATCACCATACAAATGGGTGACCTACTCCTCGATGTGGAGACATACGTGACTACTGAGATCACAACCAACCTTCTGATAGGATTTGACTTTCTCAATCGGGATAAAGCCGATATATTATTTTCTAAGAAATTATTTAGAATAGGACCGTCTTGGAGACGAGAAACTTACGAGATAATTAAATATAAGGAAGAAAATGCAGAAGGATTTATACGTGCTAAAGAAAAGTTATATATTGCCAAGGAATACGAACATTTTGAGTACCTGGATCCAGAAGCTGGAATAGCCGATCCGGATGAAGAACTCCTTACGACTTTTGGACTAGAAGGACAATATACTATTGACAAGATGGGATGGCCAACCCTTCAACTCTATAGCAAATACTTTGATGTCGAAATCGCGAATGGAACAATCTTAGGACGCTATAGGCTCAAACAGCCGACTTTGCAGGACCGTAAGACAAATTCTGTCCGCCATGGCAAACTTAATGTTCAACGCATTGCAATGGGGGACATTAGAGGGAACCATGGTGAGGAGGTGGACTTGCTAAGATTGATCCGAATAACGCGATCCGACAGCACTGTTTTACATGATAACGAAGGAAATAGAGTTAAAATAAATAAGAATATAGACAAAGAACAAAAAGAAGAAGTAGTTCAGAAAGAAATACTTGAATATATTTACAGAAGGATCTGATAAAATTAAACTGGCAAAATTAAAGCCAGCGCATCTAAATCTAAAACAGATACACCAGTGGTTCGTAGAAACCATCACATGGGTTTATACGAAAAATGAGAGATACGCAAGAAAATAAAAGAATTTGAAGAAATAGGCATACTTAAGAGAGCAAGTACGCCATACGAAAGCCCCATTTTTCTCAAAAAGAAAACAGATGGCAAATTTCGTTTATTAATAGATTATAGAGGAGTTAACTATATAATAAAACAAGACACAAGTAGAGTCCCAAGATTATCAGAAATATGGGATGCACTAAGAGATAAGAAATATTTCTGTACGTTAGATTTAAACCAAGGCTTTTATCAAATGCCCCTTGACGAAGAATCTAAGAAAATAACAGGTATAAATGTAGGAGGAGTTAGCTATGTATTCAACGCAACTCCACAAGGACTATGTGCAAGCCCAAGCATCTTTCAAAGAGCAATGACGGATCTTTTTAATGAAATTCTCGAGGACAAAGTCATAGTATACATAGACGATATATGCGTCTTTGGAGAAACTTTTAAGGAATGTCTAGCGAACTTAGATGAAGTACTGACTATACTAAAAAATGCAGGATTAGTAGTAAAAACAAGCAAAAGCAGCTTCTTTGACGAAAACATAGAATATTTAGGACATAAGATATCGTATAACAGACTGGAACCCACAGAAAAGAACATAAAACCCATCAGAGAAGCTCAGCCACCAAAAACACTTCGACAATTACGAAGATTTTTAGGAATGGCCAATTTCTACAGAAAAATGATAAAAAACTTCTCTAAAATAGCCTCACCATTAACGGAACTCACCAGAAAAGAAAATGTGAAAACAAACAACAAAATAAAATGGAACGAAGAAGCTCAGATCACTTTTGACACGCTGAAGGATAAAATAACTTCAGAACCTGTCCTCGCAATATACGATCCAGATGCCAAAACATATGTAGAAGTAGACGCTTCAAAAACCGCAATAGGCGCAGTAGTAATACAGATAGATAGAAGAACAGGAGAGCATCACCCAATCAGCTTCTTTTCAGAGAAAATCCCAAAAAATCAACAACACTTATGCTCCTTTGATTTGGAAATGATCGCAATTACTGACGCATGCGAATATTTTAGAGAATTTCTAATATACAAAGAGTTCACTGTATTCACAGACCATGAACCTCTCACATATCAAAGCAGATTCAAGAAACCAAATGCACGCCTTAAAAGATTAATATCAAAATTAGGCGAATACCACTTCAAACTAAGGCACATAAAAGGTGAAAACAACAAAGTAGCCGATTATCTGTCTCGCCTAAACGAAGAAGATGAAAATTTTGCTGAATTTAAGGACGGTCAATTTACCATACCTGATGGAACACCAGACCCTCCGATAGAAGACAAAACAAAGAAAAAGAAAATAGATGCTGTTACGAGAAGTAAAAAAGAAAAAATGAAGATTCGGATTATTCCAAAATAAACACTGAAAATAGTGAAAATTTGGATGACGACGGAATCTCTGTAACATCCGAAAACTCGGAAAAGTCCACAGATTCTGCCGCATCAACAAATTCTTATATTTCCAACACATTCAATATCTCCGACATATCCAAAAATTCAGAACAAGAAAACCCTATAGAGATAACAGACGAAGAAATATTGTATCTATGGGATAAACAGAGAGAAGACAAACAATGGAACACAGTAATATAAATATTCGAAGGTGGCAATGAAAAAGAACTACGTAAGAAATTCAAGAGTAAAAAACCACAAAACATAAAACCCTTTTTCCTAGATGAAAACTGTATCTTATGGAAAAGTGACACCAAGAAAGAGTACTATTCAGCAGTACCAGTTATACCAAAACTCTCATCCCACAGATTCTTCGTGCATGCCACGAAAATCAATCAGGGGGAGGACATTTTGGCATATGTAAAACTCTTGCCAAAATTCGTTCTCGCTACTACTTTTTGCAAATGCCTAAAGTAGTAACAAAGCACGTACACTCCTGCCACCAGTGCCAAATCAACAAAATGGCAAACGAGAAATATGGATTACTAAAACCCATAAACCCAGATGAATGTAAACCATTAGTGCACATTCAAATAGATTTCATAGGCAAATTTAATACACAACACGAGAAAAAATATGTGTTAGTAGGTATAGACAAGGCCACAAAATATTGTTGGATAAAAGCAACCAGTCAACCAAATGCGATGACGGTAATAAAATTCCTAAAAGAGGTAATTAAACATTATGGGAAACCAGGTAAAATAACGTGCGACAATGGCACACATTTTTCTAATGAAGACGTACACAAATTTTGCAATGAAATAGGAAATAAGTTATATCATTCAATGTCATACGCACCACAGACACAAGGTCAAGTTGAACGTATGAATGGAGTGATAAAGAAAATACTATCGAAATACGAAAGTACAGAAAGTGAACAATGGCCAGAACACGTAGACAATGCTGCGTTGACATATAATTTGACACCAATCGAAGGTCTAAATTATCGCGAACCATTTTATTTGATGCACGGGTATAAAGGCGAACCTCCTGTTAACCTAAATATTCCGCCACCACTGATAAATAAATCCAGAGAAGAACAAATCGAAGAAATAACCAAAATACGCGAAGAAATACCTAAGCTCGATAAGAAAAATGCAGAGAAATATTCAAAACAATACAACAAAGGGAGAAAAGAAATAAACTACGAAGTGAATGACCTAGTACTACTACGATCACCTATTAACTATGGTAAAGGAAAACCAAAATTTTTTGGCTCATTTTGTATAGTCAAAAAAATCTCAAAATTAAACTATGTAGTACGTATAATAAAAGAAGATGGAAATCAGATGGAAGACACTATCCACGTAAGACAACTATCGCCCTACATACTAAGGGAAGATCATATCCCACCACCTCTAATAGAAGAAAACAATGACTCGGGAACTGAAAATAGTGAAAACGAAGCTTATCCAAAAAGAAAGAGAGGCAGACCCAAGAAAATAGTCACTGAAGAAAAAGACAACAGTGAAAACATAAAAATAATATTTAAAAGACCAAGAGGAAGACCTAGAAAAACGTGTCTCAAAACAAAAAATGATAAAACAAAGAAACACGTCACATTCGACAAAAGTGCCGAAAAAGGAGAGAAAGATTCCAAAGAATGGAGAAAGAAATTCGAATTACGAGATCCAGAAAGGAGGAGAATCACAAGAAGGAAAATTAGAAAGATATACACAATACAATATAATGACAAAATTAGAGAATTGGAATCCGAAAAAGAAACGGACAATGGGGAAGTTAGTACGCAGCCAGAAGCCTTGCCTTCCCAACCCGCAACCCTTCCGGCCTGTTATAACTACCTTCAAAATAATCAACCTCTTGAATTTGGCTCACAAGAAAATTTAATCCCACCTTTAGAGTCCCACTCATGTCTCATAAATAACTATACAAACAAACTCCCTAACTTTCATTATTAAGATTATATGTAAATTTAAGAAGATAATGTAAAGGTATCTTACTGAAGTGCTGAGTACTCACCTTAAAACTACAAAATTTTTTTCTCCTAATCCCAGTCATTGTAAATCGACTCCTGCTCAGTGACAGCTGCCTTTTCCTCATACTCCTCTTCCACACTCTCTTCAACTTTGGAGCAGGAAGGACCTAGAGACCGGCAAACCAATGATGTGTTACGCTTTGGTAAAGTTATATTTGCAACTTCCTCTGAGGACTTTGGGACAACACATATCATCCGATATATCTCTTCAATGATGTTTGGACAACCAAAACAGTAGTACCGTTGGATATGGCAGTCGCCAACTGCTTCCGTAGCCTGCGACATTCAGCCGAGATCATGAGTTGCTTTTCAGGACCCAACATACGTACAATTCTCACATATGCACGAGAAATATCGATGGACACATCACCTCGATAAACGTCTTCAATATACCCACACAACACAACAATTTGATCATTCATGACACTTTCAATACCAATAGGATTAGTGAGATGGAAACGGCTCTCCACACAAACGTTCAAACGAAGTGTGACACAAATCAAAGCCGACATGATATTTAAGCATATAGCATAACGGGGTAAGTCAATTGGAGCAACACAAAGAGAAGAATATAATAAATGCTGACTATCACACCGCCACATAGATGTGCGAGGTAATAAACAACCAAATTTGGCACAGAATTTACCAATCTTCAATCGGCAGTCATCACATAATCCTACTGGAACCACTTGACGCCACAAACCATACGAAGTATTGAGCACATCACAGGGATATACTTTACGATAAACTATCAGACCACTTGGACCACTACGATTAGAAGTATAATAAAAGAGTGCCTTAAAAACACGCCACATCGCTATCATCCCACAAAAAAAGCATGGACATAAAGTAGTCCACACCTTCATCAATAGGAAAGAATCCCGGGGGAAGAACAAAGATTCATCCACCACCACGGACCCATCCACAGGACGAAAAATCTCAGGGAGCAACAAACACTCGTCCGTAACGCTCGACGAAGAGAACGGACAGGAACTACAATCTAAAATTGACATTTTCACTTAATAATAAACTTCAAGATCGCGATTAACACTATTCCAGAAACAGAACATAACAGTCGATCGTATGGCACAACAAAGAGTATATATACGATAGAAATAATGGAATATAATCTTAACACTAGCACGAAAGGAAACGCCATAATTCACCACACTCTCTTCATCGGGATAAAGCCTATTGTTCTGAAAAACGACATGTAAGCAAATTGAATATAAAAAGCAAAAGGGACTAAGTGTAAAAATAAAACGATACTCCACAAGAAAATAGAAAACAACAAAAGTAATATCGATATACAGACGCATTTTCCCATTCGGAATCCTTTATATATATTAAAACCTAAACATCAGCACAATCTCACCATTAAAATACGAAACCACAAATTTATAACTAAAAATGTTTATCTTTCATATTGCAGACCATGGGAAAAAGAGAACCACTAGCTATAATAACTACCACATTCGCTGCACTCAGCCTAATCTCATGTACACCGGAGTCAGCAATCAAAATCAGTGCATCATCAGACGCATACTTCGAACGAAATACTCACACAAAAACATACAGTAAAACGATACCAATAATTTACACGATAAATATACCCAGAAGAAATACGATACATGATTGGTGTAAGGAATTTTTGAAAATCAATGCATGTGCAACTACAGATAACCTCATCAGATAACCTGCACAAAACACTTAATGCAATCACCGAAATACAAACCGTTAATGAAGCAATAATTAACGAGTTCGACAGAAAGAAGACATTAAGATCTAAAAGAGGAATACAGATAATTGGAGATATAGAGAAATGGTGCTGCAACGTAATGACATTAAGAGAAGGAAAAGACTTCATAAAAAATGAAATCAAACTAAAAGAAGAATACGAAAAACTAAAAAACGTAGTAATAGAAAACCACGCCAATCTGTTAAATATAACATCAGAAATAAACTCGTTTGTCAAATACCAAAACAAAAATACCGAAATGTTACGGGAAAACTTAATAAATGTAAAAACAGAATTAAATGCAAATATTAACGAACTCATTATAGAAACAAGAAGAGAAGCAATACTAGATGCTGGAAGAGGATTATACGCAAACATAGCAACAGAAAATATAAAACTCACCCATCTACTACAAAATTGCAAAAATCACCACTTACCAGCCTCAATAGTCTCAGAAAATATATTATGAGAAGATTTAAACAAAATAAAGAACCTTACACCTAAATCCAAATTAAAACTCGCATTAGATGAAGATGACCTACAAGCATACTATCAGAACAAACTAGTGAACTGCCACATCAACAACAACGAAATAGAAATAGAAATGAAAATACCACTACAGGATATAAATACAGATTATGAATTATACAACTTCATACCTCTAGTATTTAAAACTCACGATAATAGACTATGCTATTGGGACCATGAGCCTTCAACATTAGCACACAATACCAAAGATGATTCAACTAGACTAATCACAGGTACAGATCTTGACTTATGCAGTAGATCCGACTCACTATGCTATATACCTCAAGATCAAACTCACAATCACAAAGGGAATTGTGCCAGATCATTGTTCCTACGCAAACAATTTAGAGATATAATTAAAGCTAGTTCCTTTAAATGCGACTTAAACCATAGAGAACCGATAGTTCACCAAATTGACACAGAACAGTTTGCAATAACTAACGCAATCAACCCTCTAATAATAACCGATACTATAACAAAAGAAAAGAAGGAGATGAGAATCAACGAGACATGGCCAGGAGCCATATTACTAAAAGTACCATGTACCCATCAAATTTCGCAATTAACAGACACAAACATCCCAGAAATCATAATACCAGCAGGATTCCCATGCATAAACAACTCAACACAGAAAACAGAAATAGAACACCATCTTCCAATGGTTTGGACAAAATACAAATTCATAGAAGTCAACGCCGGAATAAAGCAATCTTTTAAGTTTCCAAACATTTCCATAGCGTACAACCCCAAATGGAACAATATGGTACCCTACTTCGCACCTATAACACCAACAAAATACACTCAAGAGAACCTGAAAACCGAAGAAATAGAAATCCGGAATTTAGAATACCAAGACACTGTCAATATAATCCACTTAATCCTAATTATCTGGTGCTCAATGTTATCAATTGCCCTACTATTCCTTGTTTATTCATCCATCCGACTTAATTGCCAGACAATTAATGCTCACAATATAATTAACTATTTGGCCAGGACAGTGCAGAAGTAAGAAACCTATGGATAATAAACAATGTACAATAAGATGTAAATATTACAAGGTAAGCAAAACAAAATTATAATCTTCAGCCACTTTCTTCCAAATTAGGAGGAAGCAGGGGCTTCCCGGCTCTTTTGCCTGGGGGACCTTTGTTCCGTCGTATTTAGACAGACGAACATATTCGCTGACCTAAATACTCCGCAACAATTAACGGCGAATATTTCCTCTAAATATTCACCGTTACCTCCGTTAGTAACCTAATTAACAAGAACGAACAATTATGCAGACATACAATTTATCGGCATAATTGTCAGCACTATTTAGGTATGTACCTGAGGTACCCTTTTGCAAAAGTAAACAATATTAGGCACAAAAAGAAGTCACTTGGTAAATCAATTTACACCAAAACTTCACTTGCCTTTCTAAAGAGCTTCAAGGTAGTTATGCTACATTGGACTCTAAAGTCTGTAGGTGTTCCCAGACACCACCAAGTTAGCAGTCCACCCTATGTAGAGGTGAGACGACAAGAGATAGAATATTAATATACATATATGTGTTTTACATACGATTATCCGTTAAGTGAGCGAAGTTACTTAAGTATAAGAATTTATTGTGACAAGGTGTTTACCGCAAATTACTGTGACAATAATTCAGTATTAAATATTGTTTAATAAAAACAAGTATTTATTTTGGTGTGTTTGTTCACAACTATCCGGGATAACAAACACAACAATATCGTATTTTAGAATTTTTTATTATTTTATTTTCAGTACATGAAAGTAAGTAAGTTCTTGTTTTTAATTCTGTTGTCATAATATGTTGGTAAATTTTTAGATGTATTTATTCATTTTTAAAAGTAGACTTTTTTTATCAGCCTCGGCGAATTTGTTCCTACTCGTACTATCAATTGTCGCGATATCGTTTCGTCATTTAGGAGATATCTGATCCATATCTTTTAAAAATATAAATTTTTTGGAGTGATCGCCTTCTTCATCGTGGGTTTCTTGAGAAATAAATATGATTTCTCTTACCAGAAGACATTTAAATTATTCTAAATTAAGAATTTTTCTTCATTCCATTTGGTTCGACGTGTTACTTTTCCCAAGAACTATTATTTTGTCTGACCCTTTGGTAGCAGTATTCTGTATTCATAATGACTAGTCAAAGTGATAAATTACTAAAAGGAACCTGAATTATATTAGGTACATTGTCAATTTTTGTTTACCATTAAGCATAATGCCCACTGCCCTTAAAAGTATAATTCCATTTAATAACGTAAAAAAAATATAAAAAAAAATAAATAAATACGAAACTAGCGGTAGAATGTAGACGAAAGGTATTACAAATTGAATTTTGCATTCCAGTAAGCTTCCGGTGAAAGTTACATTTCTAATCAAACGGTACCACTAAAATGAAATTCACTCACACAATTTTCGGAAAACATAATATCATAAGCTGAAAATATCTACGACCTTGATTTCCAGATGTAACAAGACACGACGTTTTCATATGGTGGTAAATTTTTTCGCGATTTTCTTTCGATTACGAAACAGAACTTTTTTCGGAATGACATCATTAGCATTCTTAGATTCAACATATTTGCTGTAGAAAGCTTCCTAAAAGCAAAATTAAATTTTTAACAAATTGAAAGATGTTAGTTTTTTCTATCTTAACACATTCAGTGTCTCATATACAACCTTATTTTCACGATCAGAACGAAATCATTACGAGTTCTAAGAAAATGGTATAAATTTTCAAGATTTATAATTTTGCGGATGTAGATAAGTCGAGGCGAAAAACACTGCACTCAAAATGTGAAATTTCCGTTACTCAACGTATCACCTACAGCACTATTTAATTACCATTTTGTCGCGTAATGCGACATAACCAATAAATTTTACATCAAAACTTACACATTTGAATTATTATCTAGTCGGCTGAAGTGAGTACGCTCGTAAATCTCAAAATACGAAAAAACTAATTTTCACTTCGAACCAAATGGAATGAAGAAAAATTCTTAATTTAGAATAATTTAAATGTCTTTTATTTCTCAAGAAACCCACGATGAAGAAGGCGATCACTCCAAAAAATTTATATTTTTAAAAGATATGGATCAGATATCTCCCAAATGACGAAACGATATCGCGACAATTGATAGTACGAGTAGGAACAAATTCGCCGAGGCTGATAAAAAAAGTCTACTTTTAAAAATGAATAAATACATCTAAAAATTCACCAACGTATTATGACAACAGAATTAAAAACAAGAACTTACTTACTTTCATGTACTGAAAATAAAATAATAAAAAATTCTAAAATACGATATTATTTTAAATAAATTTGCCAACATATTTTTGAATTTTCAACCTAGAGGGATTTTACATTACAAACATGGATAACTGATTCAAATTAAATCTGAATTTTCGTTCTTAACAAAAAAAGTAATTAAAATTAAATTCGACACTTCTTCACCCCCTGGACCAACACTTTCCTAGTGGCCTTCAATCTACAACTCTTTTAAAACTTTTTTTTTTTTTTTTTATCCCAATCCAAAGCAACGGACTCGGTGGGGAAAATTTATTGGAAATTAAAGCTGATGGATGTCAGGTTTCTCAGGGGTTAAATAACCCAAGTCTGTAAGGAGGATCCAGTTATAATTATGTAGACAACAACTTCTTACACGCACATAAATTACATGATAACAACCGAATATTTACATCGTATATTTTGTGTAGCATTGCGATACTTGTGAGCATACGTCCCCGCACTACTATCATCACACTTTTTCATTTCTCTTTTCCCCCACAACAGTTGAGTGTCATATTTGACAAGAAGGATTATAGATGTTAAAGATGTTACCTCACGCATTAATTAGGTAACTATGAATTTAAGTTGATCGGCAATTAAATCCACCAATCACTAGCGAAGATCCAGTGAGCCCGGTGATACCACTAATCAATGAGCAAATCAGAGATTGATTTATCTGACGAAACGTAGATAAGTATAACAACTGTAAGACCTGGTAAACAGATACACGTTGCTTTTTCTGGCAAAAACCTCTCACTTTTTTTTCAATTGTTCACTAGAATTAAAGTACTTGGTGCACGCCTATGTTGCTAGTGTTCGATCATAGTTCATTTTCAATGATGTGATCTCAGGTCCAAGTCTGAACTTGAAATATTTTCAGTTTTTGCAATTCTTTTCAATCAAATATGGGTTTCTTTTGTCTTTTTCTAGTTTTTTATGTTTCATCCATTTTGATTTGGGACTGAAACGTGAATCCGTCAAAGATCGTCTAACCGATTGGCGTTCGCGTCTCTTCGGGGATTTGAAAGCCGTAAGTTCACATAAATTAATCAAAAATTATATAATTTAATTTTCATATAATAATATTTTCTTTAGATATATTTTTGAAATTCGACAGCGGTTACAATTTAGTTCGAGGTACATTCAACGTCGTTCAACTGAACTGAATTTGGAATCCAACATGGTTAATCAGTCCAACCTCCTTCAGTTAAGAATCTTAGAATACACCAGAGTTTCTTATTTTACCAAACGGCCGTAAAGGGATATATTATATTCGAATTTTGTAATTGGGAGTAGAATGTGTAAAAGGTATCACGTTTGAAATTGGTAATAGGGATGGTTTCAATGATTAAATATTTCGTAAAGTCTGGGGTTTTTCCGCCGAATCTAGATTTTTTTAAATATTTTAATATATTTTCTACTTTATTCTTGGTTTAGATCCTAATACACTTAGCCTCGATTTTAATAATTTCTCGAGATGTCCAAAGGTTCAATCAGTGCTTGTACATCAACTTTTTGTTCAGAGAAAAATTTGATATAATTGTAAGATTCTGATAAAATTTTCAATAGCACCCAACGAATAGTTTACATTAAGATATAATTATGAATGACTTTAATCGATGCCATTCTAACCCATGTAATTGTCCACTCCTCCAATGGAGGCAAGAGATGAGAAATCACAAGAAGACTCCAATAGTGAGGTTCTATTAGATGATGATTCATTGAGACACGCAATACTTACAATGCTACAAAACGTATTCGTATGAATGTTGCTACAATGAATACTTCCGATCATAAATGTCCCAAATATGAGGTAAGCGGGACATCTACCTCTGAACAAAAAATATGAAACTGCAGAAAATTTCCGGTTGTTTTGAGAGAAACAAATAGCCAGCTGAGTAATCTGAAAGTTTGCCTGAGGTTCATATTTTTTAGGGTAAACTTTGGGCCAGGATTCCAAAAAAGTGGTTAAAAAAAAACATGAGTGTCACACAAAGCACGTTACAAGATACCATTTGCAACCAAGTAAGCAAACATGCAAACACGCAAAAATACACGCACGCACACGCGCGCGCCCACATGCACACACACACCAATGGAAATAATAATTTACTATCTGATTAAAGTGATAAATCAAATTAACCTTCAGGAAGTCACAAAATGGCAAGTACAGGTAGATAAATTCATTTCACATAGGTACGTAGTCATACTATATGAATTAAATCTTCAGCCTTTAAAATCTCATCTAAATGATGAGACAGAGCCAGAAATACGCAAATTTTCAAAATTTGATGTGATCAAAAACTTGTATTTCCGGAATCATCAGAGGTTGTCCAGGGTTTCCCTTTGAATATTACGTTTATGTCCTGGATATTGAACATAATATATGTAACAAATGAAGTATTACAAAACCCCATTAAAAAAATATGAAAAAATCCGAAAATACTTTGAAAATCCATTTTTGGTTTTACATAATCCATCCAAATTGGACGAAATATATTTCTAAACATTGTTCCATACCATCATAGATAGTAATCACAGTAGAACACACGTACAGATTGGATTTTGGATAAATGTTTTTCTGGATCAGAAATTGCACCTAGATCAGAGTTCGATACTATGAGAAAAAAAAGAAAGCACATTTGTTCCATAATAATGTTTAGAGTTTGAAGCCCAAAAACTGGAAAACTATGCAAAACTTCATTATTAATATAACCCAAACTGAAAAAAATCTCTACACACCTACACATCAAAAAGTACGTCCATAGCTAGGAATATACATATACATACCATTATTTCAAAAAACACAATTAGGAATTATACAACTCTCTTATTACCATAAGTTATAATACAAGAAAGTGAAAAACAGGGTATGAATAAAAATTCAGAAAAATATGGTTCCTTACCATAAATCAAAATAAAATTTCAACCTTAAATACTGAATGAAGATGCGGTACAGTCTAAGAGACATTCATTACATTTTTTGGAATTTATTCTGCATAATTAGACAAATCAATATAATGTGAGAATTATTATATGCACTAAAAATTTTTCAATTTGCTGAAATGGATCTGGAAATAAAGAATTTTTCAAAATTCTAAGATTTGTGAAATATGAAACCATAACAGGAGTTACAAAGTTACTATCAACAAAATTATCAGTCTAAGTTTCATATCACATACTGTTGGAAACTGTAGGGAACTATTACAAAAAAAAAAAAAAAAAAAAAACACACCTATCACAATAGTACTAAAATTGAAAACCAGAATCATGAAAAACTTAGTTTCTTCATTTTGGTCATCAGAATAAAATCATTCTAATAGGTGAAAAAAAAAAGAAAAAAAAAAAACATTAACCTTGTTCCATATCATCATATATATATCGAATGAAGATAAAATAATAATGGATTTTAGTTTGAAGAATTTTTGGCTCCGGAAAGACCTTGTCTGAAAAATCCTTATTACTATATGGAAAAACTCAATGAGGACAATGGATTTGTTTCATATCAATAAATAGAGTGTAAAACAATGTGAGACTTCATTATAATCATTTATCAAACCGGAAATAAATCTACATATCTACATCCCAGAATGTAGTTTTATAAATTTGCATATATGGGCAGGAATACAGAGTTTTTCCGGGTACATGATAGAAAATTCTAATTTTGGTTATCAACAAGCATTATAAAACAAGAAAACCACGAATGAAGTGCTAAAGAAAATATTGAAAAACTATAATCTATATCAGTGTGGGGGAGTTTCTCATTAATTTCGAGTAATTTCTTCCACATAATTAGTAAGATAAGTATAATGTGAAAATTAGGATCTTCTATGATTTTCTTAATCCTGTGAAATGTATCAGGAAATTACAAATTATAAAAAATGAAATTTTTATCGAATCCAGTAGAATGAACGCTTTTACTAAATTTTTCATTCCTGGCACAAGAACATCTTTATCCAAAATCCAATCGGTACGAGTATTCTACTGTGATTACTGTCTTTGATGGTATGGAACTAAGTTTAGAAATGAATTTCGTCCAATCTAGATGGATTACGTAAAAAAAAAAAATGGAATTTCAAGATATTTTCAGAATTTTTCAGACTTTCTTATGTTTTTTTAATAGAATGTAGTAATGCTTCATTTGTTTCACATAAGGTGTGAGGTACATACCAATGAAATAAATGTAATGTTCAAAGGGCAACCCGGAACAACTTGTAATGATTCTGGAATTGTAGGTATTTAATCACATTAAATTTAAAAAATTTATATATTTCTGGCTCTGTTTCATCATACAGATAGGATTTAAAAGGCTGAAAATTTGGTCCTTATATTAGTATATCTGAGTACGTGAAATAAATGCATCTACCTTAATTTATCATTTCCTGGCTGCCTGCAAGTCAAGTATACTGAATTATTTTTCATTCCATGTGTACCAATCACGAATGAAATCCTGCTCATCACAGAAAAAAAACTTAATTTAAATATAATGACAGCAGTCAAAACAAAAAATAGTCAAATACGAAAAAAGAAATCACGACGTTCGACAAAGAGGCCAGAAATGAAAGAAAAAATTAGCAATTCACGCATTCTTTTACATCAACCCTCTTCTTTCCAGTTCCTCTTCTTCTTCTCGTAATCGGTACTTACCGGAAATTCCAACACACAGCGACATAAACCATCGAAATTCTTTCGAAAAAAGAATTGAAGTAAGGATTCCAGAGAGAAGGGTGCATTTTTAACTCCAATAAAATACGCAGCTGATACGAATAATATCGCTGTAACAAGTATAATGGATCTGTTTTCTATTCACTTTATTAAAGGATTCTGACACGGTTTCAATATATTTTGTTTCGAGAATGTAGGTCTATAAATAGGGGAAAAAAGTATGTTCGTGGGTGACGGTGAAATTATAAGTGAGGGTGTTTTATAAAACGTTCGACACATTTCAAAAATGAAAATAAAAATAACTTATACTTACTCAATAGTAGGAACAAGAAAATATTCAAGTGTAGAGATATCTACCAAATAATAATGGAAGAAACGCAAATCTTTTTTAAGCAGGTTTTCTATTGAAAATCTACTTATTAATCTTGGTGTCATGGAACGACCTGGGGAAGGAGCTAAGTACGTTTTTTGTTTCATAACTCAATGAAAATTTTGGCTCTAATAACTCAAATTCATACAAATGATAAGCCGATTTCTTGTTATCACGGTACAGGTCGCAATTTTCATCTAATAGGCACGAAATTTGAAACGAATATTAGTACTATGCCAAGGACCTGACCTATTGATTTTGTTGCTGATCGGCCGCATGGTACTTTCGGTATAGAAATTTTTGTTTTAGTTTTGCCTATAAAATTTATAATTTTCGAATAATAGCTACGAAATTTTATATATTAAAATTTGATATAAATTTTGGTACGGATCGGCCGTACAGTACTTCCGTATAGCTATTTTCGTTTTTGTTTTGGCTATAAAATTATCAATTTTCGAACAATAGTTACGAAATTTGCAACAAATATTATAACTTGCTATAAATTTTGGTGCGGATCGGTTGCACAGTACTTCGGTAACACTATTTTCGTTTTTATTTGGTCTATAAAATGCTTAATTTTGAACTAATAGGAACGTAATTCGGAACAAATATTTATTACGATCTGTTACTGACTTTTTAGCGACTATACTTGATTTTACATTTTTCGAAACCTAATTTTTCTAACGGAGCTGCTGCTGTGTCAGTTTTTTTTTTTTTAAATTCGATAGAAAAGTTTCAACTTACGTCACAGCTCTTCAAAAATAGTAACTAAACAAAGCCGTCATTTGAAAATAATTTTTCACTTGGAGAAAATAGACTTTATAGTTTTCAGATGATCTATGGAAATAGTGATTTGGTTTTTTTATAAATAACACCACTGGTAATCGTCACAGATCGAATTTTTTCTAAAAATTTAACATACTCTCGGCTATGATTGCTCGAGGTTTAATGGAGCGATATTTCTGAGGAAATGTTCGCGGAGTATAGCATAAAGGAAATTTGTACATTCAGAAAATAATAAGTCGATTTATCGCTCAATACCCAACAAACAATAAGCAATAAGCAATAATCTCACTTTCTCTATTTATTACGTTAATGATTAACTTAGAATATATTCACTATGACTTTGAAAAATAAAGTTTCAAATATAATTTTTTTATCTTATCATTTCTTCCACTTCATAGAGATATACTGAAATCAGTGTTTGATAAAGGCAGCTTCTAAAATTGCGCTTATTTATAATTTCATTGCGCATAAAGAATTCATATTTCAAAAACACATTCAAACATATTAATAACAAATCAAACAAAGAAAGTCTGAAACCTTTTGAAGCCTTGCTACCCGGAGAAAAATGGACCAAAATATGGATCAAAAATTCCAATAGGTAACGCATAACTGATACACACTCATAATGTCAAATAAAGGGGAGGGAAAGAAATAAGATAGAAACAAATATTTCTAACCTAATTTACATTCTTGAGTTAAAAAAGAATTAGTTAATCGAATAAAGGTAGGTATTTTTTATTTAAATAAAAGCTGAGAGAAGCGAAAAAATTCGGGTCTTCGTATCTTTGCATGTGTTCTCTTCTTCATCTGCATCAAATAAAAACAACAAAAAAAACTTCAGTGCAGCAAGCCTCGCTCGAAAAAGTAGGTTTTCGAGGGAAAGAATTACGAATTTTGATGGTCACATTAATTGTCCGTAAATTTATTTATGTGTTAATGGTATGTTATGATTGTATGAAATATGTTAGCTGCTGACAAAATATTAGATAATGTGAAATTCAAAATCATTTTTTCTTGAAAAAATGAAAAATAAATTAAGATGATAAAGGATGGAACATCATCATATAATTGAAAATAAAACCAATGAAATATAATAAAGTTATGAAATAAAAAAAATAATACACGAGCATGCGGTTGATTTTCATAAAAAGAAAAGTTCATGCAAATTAAAAAAAAAAGGAAGAAAAGCTTTACCGGAAGTACCGTCCAATCAATCCGCATCAAACATTGGTAGCATGTTACAATAAATTATAATGAAAATTTATTTCAAATTTCGTATATATGGTTTCAAAATTTTGCATTTTATGACCAATATAAAAACAAAAATAGCAGTACCGCCCGGTCGATCCGCACCAAAATTGAAAGCGTACTACAACGAATCAAAATAAATATTTACCCCGAATTTCGTGGCTTTTGGTGTAAAACTGAGCATTTTAAAGTAAAACTAAAAACAAAAATGGAGGTACCACTGATCCTCATCAAAATCAATAGGTCTGATCCTTGGCTCAGTAAAAATGTTTGTACCAAATTTCGTGATTAACAGATAAAAATTACGACCTGTACAGTAAGAACACAAAACTGACTTGTATCTATCTCTCCATATATATTGTATAATGATATAAATATATGAATTTGAGTTATTGGTGCCAAAATTTTCCTGAGGTCATGAAACGAAAAACGTACCACCCCCAACCCTGGGAACTAATACCGCACCGAGCATAATAAGTAGATTTTCTAAAAAAAAACCTATTTAAAAATATTTATTCTGAATTTCTAAATTACACAGTTTCAAACTATTAAAAACAAAAATTTACTTGAAGGAAATACCATTCTGTCGATCTACACAAAAACTGGTAGAATATTAAAATCAATTATAATAAATATTTGTTCAAAATTAAAAATTTTATAAACAGACTACAAACAAAAAGAAATATCTTTACGGAAGTACTGTCCAGTCAATCTGCACCAAAACTAATAGTATGCTACAATAAATTATAGTAAATTATTTGTTCCAAATTTCGTATATATTGTTCCAAAATTGCGTATTTTATGGCCAATATAAAAAAAATAAAAAATAGCTGTTCCGAAAGTACCAACCGACCGATCCACGCCAAAATTGGTAGCGTACTACAATCAATTATGATAATTATTTGTTCCGAATTTCGTGGCTATTGATGCAAAATTAAGCATTTTATAGCCAAAATAACCACAAAAATGGTGATACCGGAAGAACCTCGGGCGATCCGCACCAAAATCAATAAGTCTGGTCCTAAGTTTAGTACAAAAATTCGTACTAAATTCTGTGATTATCAGACAAAAATTGCGATCTTTACCATGGGAACAAGAAATTGACTAATATCTATATATGTTTATATAAATATATCCTATACTATAATACGAGCAATAATTATACGTATATACGTATATACGTATGTAAGCGCGTTCTGAAGAACTAGACCAACAAGGGTATTGAAATTGACAGGAAAGAGGTTTTTGGATAAGAAAAAACAATGAGATAGGTCCCAAGATTAAGAAAATTCGTTGATCAAAAATATGAACATCTTAATTTATCCATCATCGCAGTAAGTGATAACAACGAATGATGAAAAATTTGCCAGGCTAAAATTAATGGATAGGTAAGGTTTTATTAGTAAATTTTGGTAGGCCTAGGCTGCGTATGATTGTTATGATTTATGACTGATGAAGTAATGAATTTATAGTTGCAATCGTTAATTTTATTCTCGAGAATCGAGATATGTTATAAAAATATATTTATAAAATTCCCCAGCTTGAATTAAATTAGCAAAATTTTTTTTAATTTCCACATTGAGCAAAGCTCGGTGAACCAGGTACTACAGACACACATACACCCACCCACACACACACACACACACACACCCACACACACACACACACACACACAACAAAAATTTTTGTTGTGGTATTATCCTGAATGCACAGAACACGTTGTGGAAGTTTCTTAATTCCACAATGCATTCTAGGCGCATTCTGTGCGTTATTTTTATCACCATATTGCAAAAGTAAAATTCTGTTCACCAAAAAAAAATCCTAAAATGTAGAGGCGCTTTCACAATACAAGATTTTGTGATCCTCGGATAAAAATGTGATTCCATTCCATAAGAAAACAGGTAGTAATAATATGAACAACGTGACTGTTAATGAAATAGCATTTTATTTTTATTAGCAAGTCCCAAAAACATGCATCGTCAGAGCACCTCTCTACGTTTCAAGCACTATTTTCTGCATTGTGAACAATGGTTAATGCACTTGTGGAATTGAGAAACTTCTACAATGCATTTTGTGCATTCAGGCTAATACCACTACACAAATTTTATGATATGGCATTAGCCTATAGCTCAGAACACGTTCTGAGCATTTAAAAACAGCTAGAACATAAATTTTAATTCTGGCAGTTTTTAAATGACAGAACGCATTCTGAGCATTTTTTTCACTCATTGGGCGAATTCGGTTTCTGCTCCTAACATAAACACAATAGCACTCAAAAATGTTTTGTAAAATCCAGTTATTTGGGCTACTTTTTCATGTTATAATCTTAAATTTTAAATTATTCTAATTCTTTAGAAGAAAAACGAATTTTTTCAACAAAAATTCTCTATAACGAACATTAATCACCCGAGCTGATTAGCGCCTGTGGCTTCACCATATTTTCGCGTGATTGTTTCCCCGTTTTTATAATTTTAGCTTCCATTTTGCGTCCTTCTCACTCACAATAAAGTAACTCTAGCTACAGAAACACGCCGCTGGGCCACCCTCTGATAAAGAAATCATTGTCCATAAAAATAAATTGCAATTTTGTGGATGTTTCTAAATTCCGATATAGTCAGAATGGTAAGAAATTCGAGCAACTGCCTCATCACCAATTAAGTGAATTAAATGACTCAAACAACACTTATAAAAAGCGAAATACTCAGTGAATTTTAAAAACTATCCCTTGATGGTCGTCAATAGAAGACAACATAGAATCTTCAGTCACTCCGAAATACTGTAGCGTGCAGCCTACAAAAACAATAGACAGTCATATACGCGTGCGATTATCCAGTTCGCAGATCAAAATTCACTGACGAAATCTTGCCGCTACCTGCATTATTGTATAGTGCCTATGGATGTATAAATTATACGAAGAAAAAAATGAACTGCCCCGTGAGTCGCACACACAATTCATACAGGTATGTACCACATGCACAGTACGCACACACCATCGCCTTTTTCCTTTTAGTCTTCCAATTCGTAACGATTATCCGTGTCCAAGCCTGTTTTTAACATTCTTAAAGGACGCCTGTTACTATCAAACCAATGGGGTATACATAGGTCACTCGATGTCGTGTGTGGGTCGGTCGAAGAACCCCGTTCTTGGTCTCAAGTTTCCGTACATATAGGTATGTACCTACCCCTCTAACTTTTTAGGTCGTCTCTGGTCGTCTCTTCACTTCTTCAGTAATATTCTATTCTCTCCTATATTTTTAAGTAGGTTTTCTTTAGAAAATATACTTATTACACTTGGTGCGGTATTAGCCCCCTGGGTTGAAAGTGGGTACGTTTTTCGTTTCATAACCTAAGGAAAATTTTGGAGAACTAATAACTCAAATTCAAATTTATATATCGTATACTATACCATAATACGAGCAATAATTGTATATGTGTATGTGTACGTAAACCCATTAAGAAGAACTAGACCAACGATGTTTCTGAGAATTACAATAGAGAGGTATCTGGATATGAAAAAACGATCTACATAGGTCTTAAATTTGAGAAAATTCGTTAAACAGATACATGAGCATCTCAATCTATCCATCAGCAGCAACTGATAACCAAAACAGATGAAAAATTGATTAACCTTTGAAGTAACAAATAAGAAAGGTTTTATTAACGAATTTTGCTAGGCCTAAACTGCGTATGATTATTATGATTCAAGACTAATGAAGTATGAGTTAGATATTGCAATCTTAATTCTAGAGATATACGACAACAATAATACCGAAGGATATATCTAATAAATATATGGCTAAAATTCTATAGTTTTATTAAAATTAACAAAATTTTTTTTTTCCACATCTTTGGAGAACCAGGTATTATCATATAATATGTATATATAGATAGATACAGTGTTGATTGGGCTATTTTTTTCCTACCGGGAAAATCTATAAAGGGTGCTAAATTTTTCTTCTTACAAGGGCGCCCAGTTTTGTTTTATAACAATGGCGACCCTAATGATCCCCTTTACCAAAACAATGTCTATACTGGTATAAGAAAAAAATAGTCATAGTCCTTAATAAAGAGCGTTTTTTTTTTTTTTTTAATTGTACTCCAAGTATTGAAATTTTGTTTGTTTTAAAGGCAAAGGGCGCCAAAAACTTCTATGGGAAAAAACGCACCGGGAAATTCCTAGTAGCCCGGTGGGCCTATCCAACACTGGATAGATAAATAGACAGATGGATAGATAGATAGATATAAGTTAATTTCTTATTCCCACGGTACAAGTTGCAATTTTTGTCCGATAATCACGAAATTTGGTATGAACACTTGTACTAAACCAAGGACCAGAGCTATTGATTTCGGTGCGGATTGCCCAGACCACCACTTTTATTTTTATTTTGGCTATAAAATACTCAATTTTGCACCAATAGCCACGAAATTCGTAATAAATATTTATTTTAACTCATTGTAGGACGATATTAATTTTTTCGCGGATCGACCAGATGGTACTTCCGGTACCGATATTTTTGTTTTTATGTTGGTCATAAAATGAGGAATTTTGGAACCATATGTTCGAAATTTGAAATAAATATTCACTATAATTTATTGTAGCATGCTACCAAATGTGATGCGGATCGACCGGACGGTTCCTCCAGTAAAACTTTTTTTTATTATTTTTTTATAATTCGCATGAACTTTTTACGAAAATTAACCACATGTTCATGTATTCTTTTTTTTATTTCATAACTTTATTTCTTTGGATTTACTTTATATTGTATGACTATGTACCAAACTGTGTCGTAATTAATTTTTCATTTTTTCAAGAAATAATGCTTTAAAATTTTACATTGTCTAATATTTTGTCAGCAACTAACATATTTCATACAATCATAACATATCATTAATGCAAATAAATTTAGAGAAAACTAATGTGACCATCAAACTTTATGCGATTCTTTTTCTGGAAAACCTACTTTTTCTAGCGAAGCTTGTTGCGATTGAGTTTTTTTTCACTCTGCTGCTTTTACTTCTTCTTCTTCTTCTTCTTCTTCTTCTTCTTCTTCTTTTTCTAGATGAACCAGTCTTAGGCAGTCGATAATAAGGTGCTCCACACCTGTACACCCACACGAAACAGCGCATTCTTCGGTAATTTAATAAAAAATATTTACTCACATCAGCGGACCAATACACTCGCACACAAATACCTCTTTCAGAATATTTATAAATATCCATAAAGTATTTCATTGGAGAACTATCAACCGAGGACGGTTTAGGTGTGTCATTTCTACTGTAAAACATCCGTTCTCCTTTGTCTCTGTTTAGCAGCATTTTGATTTCGCCTACGACTACTCGAAAAAGGAAAATAAAATAAAATAAACGCTACACTTATCACCGAAAGAACCATTATACTTGAATTAAACATACAATATGAACAATAAATGGATGATTCCAAAAGAAGAAAAAAATTGTCAGAAACTGAAGACAGAAACAGGTAGTTTTTGAAAATGCATCAAAATTTTCTTCCCAATGTCTCTCACAAATCGTTGAAGCGTTCGTAACTCCCACGATATTCTGAAAATCTCGACAAGTTGATGATGTCTCAGGACAATTTTAACATCTCTGACAAAAACAGGCACACAAATTCACTTATTTCATCGATTCCATGGGCTGATGAAATCGAAAAGGGGCTGGGTACTTTGCAAGTGAAACATTCGAGTACTTCTTCACACTTTAGAACACATGACACAGGCAACTACGAATTAAAAATTAATATGATGACCTCTGGACTATATAATGTGTTACATACCTATAATATGAATAGAATGTTCAAAGAAAAGGGCAAGCCTTTAATGATTCTGGAAACGCAGATTGATTAAAATGAGCTGATGATTATTATCAGAACCCTATAATAATAGATGTTTCAAAAAAGCATATCGTTGTAACCCATTGATCTGAAGATCTTTTGAAATATCTCTTAAACTTGAAGTCTTGTAAAACAGTATGTAACGAAATTCATTTCCAAAACTATATGTGTTAACTGATAACAGACATAAATAACTTTCATTCATATTTATAATAAAAACTATCCATAACTTCCAAGTAAGCGTATATTGAGATTACTTAATGAATGCCGACAACAAAAACACGAAGACAAAAAATAAAATTTTATCATCAATCTCTGAAAACATTTTTCGATAATAAATTAAGAATAAATACGATGTAACTAACATATAGCATGCATTTTTCTTGACAAAAAAAAAAAAAGAAAAGAAAAGAAAAGAAATGAAAAAGAAAAAACGAAGAAAAAACGAGTGGATTTGGCACGTGGGTTTAAGGGCTTAAACCGGCAACCGCTCATCCGAAATATTTAAAAAATAAAAATAATCCTGATATCACGCCAGTCGAAAAGGTAGATTTCGCCTAGAACAGACAAGTTTTTTAATTATGTGTAACTTTTTGTGGGTTGGGCTCATTATGGGTTTTAGGAATTTTGTATTAGGATGAAAACTTTAAAAAGTCGTGATTCGAAAACTAACGGATTAACTTGGCCCATCTTCGAACTTGACTGAGAAATGGACCCAAACTATGCATATGCGAAATTTCTTACTCTCTCCACTTTGTTCACAAATTTCGTTCAGGTAAATAGATTCTGCATAAATTTCGTTCTCATTTCATTTTCTCCGTCCACGGCGCCAGTTATATGTTTGGAACTGATCAACACACTAAAATTGCGGGAAAAAAAATAATAGGTATGCTACAATTACAAAAAAAACCTTCACATTTCATAAACGATTAAAAAACTTCAAAAAAAAAATGTTTTTAACGAACACATTTACCATAATTCAAGGATTGGACGTACCAAAATATTGCAGAGATGTACCTGGTAAATACCGTATTCATTTCCGTTTTTTCACTCAAAAACTTATCTAGCAAATCACTTCACAATCAAAAATAATTTCAGTATTCGCAGTTTTTCAAAATCAACTGATACAATTTTTTACTTGCACCAACTTTTCAACAATAAATGAGAAAATTTTCTTTGTTTATTATTTTATTTTAGAGAGCTGTTTTTCAGTTCTCCTACAATCCTCTACAACGTGTCTGGTGAAATGTCCGCAATATTTTTCTAATAGATATGTGATTAGACAAGTAAAAAATGTTATATCAACATTTTCTCGACATTCAGTATTGAAGGAGCTTTCAAGGTTTCATGTTTGAAATAATTTTTCTAAAAATTTCAAGTGTTTTACATTTTAAATCATCCAATTATTGGTTTATCCATTCACAAGACTATTTTCTCGTATATGCCTTTCAAAGAAAACGTTATGCAACATTTTGTTCATTTGTGAGGAAGTGATTGCATAGTAAATAGGACTATCAAATCGTCAATGTCGCTTTAAGCAACTAAGGGTTGCCGTTTCTGCCAATACACTCATATAAAAAAGTTGCATAACCTCAATTTTAAAAGGGGTTTTTATTTCTCTCGTCATCTAAAACTTACCAGAAAAATATTGTTAATATTTCACCGAATAAATTAATAAAAACAGTAACACAGCGGCAACTCTACAAGAAAATATAGACTTCCAAAAAATATCAAATTACAACCAAAATTGGCGACAAATTAGTACAAAATACAGATCATAAACGATGATTGCAGAAAGTTTGGCAGCGATTAATTGAAAATTACTTAATTCGGAATTTGGATGTAAAGCCTCTTCTAGACTGCACCACCACTAATGCTGTTGATTTTGGGATAATGAACAGTTTTTCAACATTGAAAACATACAAAACCAAAGTTATCGAAAGCAATTGCAAAAAAATCTGAGTAACAGAAAACTGAAATTTTTAGGAGACATCTACATAGGTTATC
This sequence comes from Ericerus pela, assembly GCA_011428145.1. Taxonomy (NCBI): domain Eukaryota; kingdom Metazoa; phylum Arthropoda; class Insecta; order Hemiptera; family Coccidae; genus Ericerus; species Ericerus pela. Next base: position 486,816 of record WOFM01000323.1, on the reverse strand, counting down.
TGAAGATTTCCTGAAATTTTGGCTGAAATCGTACATTTATTTCTCGATATATCAACAAAATTCGGTCCATATTTCCCAACTTGATCGAATTCTTATCATTAAAATCACAGGATTTGAACAGAACTTCAGCAATATCTCGATAAATAAATGTACGATTTCAGCTAAAATTTCAGGGAATTTTCAGATAAATTATACAGATGTCTCCTAAAAATATCAGCTTTTGACCACTTACGGTTTTTGTGCAATTTCTTTTGAAAGCTCTGATTGCGTATGTTCTCAATGCAAAAAAAAACAGTGCATAATCCCAAAATCAACATGTTTTAACGAATAATCAATCAGAGGGTGATTACTTTGAGTATAGATTCCAATAGAACTGGATATATTGGGAAGTGATATCCGGCCAATCCACACCAAAATCAGTAGGTTTGGATCTTAATTTAGGACTAATGTTCATAACTTTCGTGACTATCACACTTAAATTACAACCTGTTGCAGGGGGTAGAAGCTTATAATATAGTGGTTTAAGATCAAAGAGACCATATAAAATTTTTGGGAGTCACACACCTAGTTCTCACATCTTGTAACACGCAACTGCCTGTGCCTCAGCACCAGTACCTCCATATTAGTGGGAGAGTCCGCCATATAGGTTATACACCAAGCCTTGTGAGCGGAGTCACAATATCTGCACTGTGATAACAACAAAAATACATATAAATCTGAGCTTTTAGCGCTAAAAGTTTCCTTGGGAATCAATCATTGGGTTTGAATAAAATATAAAATACGAAAATGCTCCAAAAAGAGGAAAAATTAAGTATTTTAAAATATCTCCATTAAGATCGACTGAAATTGAAATGAAAAGAAAAAGCGTTATAGTAAATTAATAGTTTTTTCCAAAAATAGTACTGACTTAAAAAAAAAGAAAATCAATAAAAAATTCACTGAAAAAGAAAAAAAAACCTTAAATTTCTCCAGCAAGATCCACATCCATGAACTGGAATTATTGAAGTCTGCGTTCTTCTCCTTTACCATATAGGCTTTACACGGCAGTTCCGTCGAATTTCATGACAAAACTTTTCAACTAATTCAGACTTCAATCTTCAAAACTTTTTCCTTTCAGAGCATTATTATTATTATTATTCCTTTTTTTTTTCTTTTTTGAAATTCGTTAGATGTTTTAATTAAAAAATTTTTTTAATGATTTTTTGTTTTTAGCATTAGTAGCAATATTACTTCAAAACTAACCATGTTTTGTTTAAAGATAACTAAAAAACTGTATCATTGACCCAAAAAAAATTGAATGGAACCGCAATGGGATCACCCTCAATTATCAAAAAAAAGTTCATCAAAATCAATATCCAGGTTAAGAAATTATGCTGAAACAAACAAAAAAAAAAAAAAAACAACATATACACCGATCGAATTGATACCTCCTCCTTTTTTTTGAAATCGATTAGTAATATATCGACAGATTTAAAAAAAAAAAAATATTCAAAAAACATTCGTTTTTAAAATGAACGAAGATGTGTTAAGTTGACTTGGAAATTCACATCGTATATAACCTCGTTAGGAACAAACACGGGCAACATACATTTTTGTTTTATAATAAAAGTTGTTAACAGTTACATTTAGAAATTACGTCGGCGAATATTTACAATTCTGCGAAATTTCATGAATACTGTGGGCATTATCGGAGGACAAAGTTACAAATGAACATATGTGATGAACAGTCACTTCTAAACAAAAAAATGTAGTTTTCTTCAGACATATCATAATTATTATGAACATTCAAACGGTGATAAAAAATGAGCGAGCGTTTCATGGAATCTCGATGAGTAAAAGAGAAAATTTAGCCAAAGCATGTGAAGGATTACTATGACACCGTATTAGCTGAAAATATAGGGGAAAAAACTACGTATAAATGCAACAAAGTTACTGCAGGTGAGATGAACACTATGGTACTAGAAATATCACGAAATATGTTTGAAACATGCTCAGGGGCAAGTCCAGAGCTCTCTCACAATACTTTAACTAATACTTAGGCCACTGAAATAGAATCCAAGAGAGACAAAAAACGCAAAATTTGCGTCTTCTCCAAAAGTAATAAAAGAGGGGCTCAGAGCGAAAGTGGAATACATAGGTACACTTCTCATTACTTAAAGTTAAACCTAATTCTGGAGTGTCGGAAGTGTACACATTTCCTTATCCATGTTTTTTCCTAGTGTACTTTTCTGTAACTTTTAGTGACCACTTTGAGAGGAGTTGGTAATCCCCAGGTTGAAAACCACTGCCTTACATTAATTAACAAAATCGAAATTCACTTCTTCACCGATAGAATCCGCTTAATTTGTAGAAATTTCCATATAATCAATCGCAGAGTAAACTTTAAACGGGTTTTTCTCGAAGTAAAGTTTTTTGGACTAAGTAAAAGTCATTTTTTTGCTCTGAACTCCTCAACTGTGACTGCATTTCTTCACTTCGGAGATAATCGTAAGAAAACACGTTAAAAAAAAGTAATTAATTAATTATTACGATACCTAATTAAAAAATTGTCACAGGATTACCAAGCTCTGATCAAGGGAAACAGAGACCACAGGGAATAAGAAGCTAAATATTAATCTACCGAAAAGAATAAACAGGCCACTCAAATTAGATGTTTTCACTCGATAAAATCAGGGAAAAGATAAAACTTCGGAATCCGCCCTACAATCTAGCCATGGCTTCACCCCTAAAAATCCACTATTTGTGACCTCATCAAGTTTTTGGTGATTTACTCTTTTTCTGATAACGATACAAAAAAAAAATACTCGAACGATCAAGATAGTAAATAAAATTTCCAATAAGAAGTGTCTCGACATTTTTTCATTAATACCATAGAAAGCTCACAAAATGACTTGAGTCTGCACAATGCACATACCACTGCTAAAGGTGTACTGTACTGAATGAAGCGAAATCTCCTTCATACATATTACACCAGCCGTGTGTGGCGATAGATCAATCAAGCCAATCTAGATCATAATCTACAAATCTAGGCAATATAGCAATCTAAATTGCAATCTGTAGATCAATCTAACAATATGATCTAGATCGCGATGTAATTAATTAAATCGTTACCGAATTTTTCAGATTGCTTCCCAATTTCCTCCCCATCACCTCTTTCCGCCATGTAAGAATAGAAAAATTAGAAAAAAGGAAAAAATTAAAAGTAGAGCAATAATTAGTTTGGGTCATTCATAAATTTATTTTTATTATTATATGATTTGATTATCTAATTTTAGTACTTTACTTAAGTTATTACAAATTATATAATTTGAAGATCTAAAGATCTAAAATATCTAAAAAATGGTAGATCTTAAAATTTAATCATTTTTCGTAAATGATCTATTGATCTGTCAATCTAATTTTAAAATATCTGTGCCCCACAATGAACACAAATATTCCATGTGAAGCTGATAAACCTACCATATGTGTAATATAAAATATGTATTAAAATTTTTTTGTGAATGTTTGTGCGGGTGTACGTATGTGCGGAAACATTTATTTGTAACACCATAACTTCAGAAGCACCCAATAAAAGAAGTTTAAATTTTCGGTGCCTGTTTTTGATGAGCCAAGGAAAGTTTTAAATTATATAAGAAGTCTGTGGCTTACTTAGCGGCAAAGTTATGTATTTTCTAAGCAACTCAGACCAAAGCAATGCAGCAGGATTGCAAATATTATGTTAATGGATCATGGGTTATACCTCAAAACAAACTAAAATTTTCTGTGCATATTTGTTTTGTCCTAAAAAAGGTTTCAAGCTAACTTGAAAGTTGGTAACTTCTCTAGAGGTAAAGTTGTAGTTTCTATCCCCTCATTCTAAGAAAGGTGTCACTAATTTTTTTCAGGAAACAAATCCTACTCAATGATATTAGCAAGCTCCAAAAATTTAATGCCTCCATATGACCCCCTTTTCTGAGATGTGAGGGTCAAATATTTATAAAATTTATAATAATATAATAAGCCCACCATACAATAGGTATAGACTATACCCGCAATCCAACTTCCATTACTTTGGTTTGATCTGTTTAGAAAATCCATAACTTTGCAACTAGGTAAACTACATAGTTCCGAGTTAACTTAAAACTTTCCTTGGCACAAAAAAAATAACCACAGAAAATTTAAACTTGTTTAGTTGGTGGTCCTGAAGTTATAGCATTTCAAGTAAATAAACACACATTAACAAAAATAAATAATTTTCTATTCATATGTATTACATATATGATACGTCTTCAGATTCCCACATAGTGGTGTAATATTTATAAGGGAGACTTGGCCTCATCCAGTACAGTATACCTTTAGCACATGTGCAAACTTTCTATGGCATTAACAAAAAAAATGTCAAGTGACCCTTTTTGTTGGAAATTTTATTTCTCAACTTATTATGTTTGCTTAAACTTTTTTCTTGTATTGTTAAAACAAAAAAAGTAAATCACTAAGAACCAGACGAGGATTACAAAAAGTTGATTTTCAGGGGGTGAAACAACAGTGAGATTTGTGAGATTTGAGAGATTTTCAATACGTTGAAGACGGCACTTTGAACTTCAGGATTCCAAAGAAAAACTTTTTTTACTGATTTTTATAGTGAAACACCCTGTTTCTGATCTAGGACCATATTCTAAGTGGCCATTTAAATTCATTTAATTCTAAGGGCAGTTAGCTAATTGAATTCAATTAAGTGATTTCATAACCAGATTTGAATTTTCCACTTAAAATTCATACTTAGGTGACAAAAATGGTGCTTCAAGAATACCAAAACAGTAACTACACTTAATTTTTCCCTTAAGGGGTTTACTAATGGTTGACTTAAATGAACAGTAAATTCACTTAAGTAACCTCAAAACTAGACTTGAATTTTTCCCTTAAAATTCATACTTAAGTGACAAAAATGACGTTTCAAAAATACAAAAACAGTAAGTACACTTAATTTTTCCCTTAAGGGATTTACTAGTGGTTGACTTAAATGAACCGAACGAAAAATAATATAGTCCGTAATTAGACTGGCCTAAAAGGAGCTCGAGTTTTTGAGTATTATTTTCTTCTTTTCCAATACAATGTGTACCAACTTAAAACTTTTCTTAAACTAAATCCTTAATAGGGAAATAGACGGGAAACAGTTTAGTCTACACACAGATAAGTAATAGTGACTTGCTGCCATACTCCTCTAATAAACTGATTCAATTAACGTATACAACACTTTGAAGGAAAACCACAACTGACATGAGGATACGTCTCCAGAGTTTTTTTATAGGCAATAATTGATCTATTCTACTGACATTGTTGTTACTTATTTCATTTTGTTGGAGCTTCACTTCAAGCATTTTCCAATCTCCATCCTCCTCGGTCAGTGCCATCTTTTAAAAAAGTGAAAATTGAAGAGGAATAACATAAATTTCAAGCATTTATAAGATTTCAATCAACTAATAATAACCATAAATTTTTCTATGTATATACTTTTTTCATTGGGCTTTGGCAAAGTAACCATTCTTCTAGGAGTAAGAGAATTACTTGTATCAATGAGGAAGAAAGGGTCGGTCAGCATACGGAGGCCAATGGTCTTCCGTCATAAATTTTCTACTCACACCTCTCACATGAGAAAACACCAATTGAACCAAACCGAGTACACCGCCATTTTTGATTGGGAATGTAGAGACAGTTGGCTTGAACCAAAAACCTGTCAACTGGAAGACCCTTACGCCATCTACATCTAGTCTTAGATTTACTATTTTTTCACCTATAAACTGTCAATTGGGATTTAAGATCAAAGAGGCTGACATCTAGCGAAAATTCGTTGAACCACCAAGTGGGTACTCATAACAAAAATGCATAATATTCTATGCAAAATACGGCCAAATCAAAGCTAAAATTAAGATATTTACAGTTCAGTGACAGCAAAAGTTTTTTTTCAAATTTATGCAGACTTCATTTGTCTTCAAATTTACGAGAAAAAAAACTCAGTTATCTTCAATATTTAATGATTGAAACAGAAATGAAATTAAGATACCTATTGGCTATTATCAACTGTTATCCCCTTTTTAACTAATAGGTAATATTTGTGGAGCTTTTGCAGCATCATCTAGTTCCGTCTTAAATTCAAATATTTTTAATTTTACCGCTCCTTCACAAACTCCTGCTTCACCCTGTAGTCTCAACATCATTTGCCGCATGGAGGCCGATCGTATTCAGCCTATTGGTAATGGGTCTACCCAGTCCAAACCACTGAGGTACAACTATTCACAAATAGATTGTTTAAAAACAAAAAAACATGATGTATTTAAAATAATTAACCCAAACTACAGCTCTCATAATTCAAAAAAATTTTCAGAAAATAGCGGTATGAGAAAAATAGATGAATAATTTATTTCACCCAAACCACACATGTGAAAAATACTTCGTGCCAGCATTCTGTAAGCTCGTACACACGTAAGTGCGTGGATAGGACAAAAATAATTTTAAAGGCGTAAAAATTCAAACCGAACAAGAGGAATAAAAGAAAAAAAAAAACGTTTTGAACATTTAAATGCTATCACTTTCGTCTCAAGTCGTATTTAGAATCAAGCGTGCCAAGTGACGAGGTCGCTACGGCATGTGGGTTGGTGGCGGTGGCGGCGACCGCGGCAGTAGTGGTGGCGATGGTGATAGTAGTGTGGTAATGGAGATGATGATGGAATATGGAAAAAGAGGTGGTGTCGAAGACGGAGGCAGTGGTGGCGACGGCGATTAACCACGTACAGATTCACGGCATACCCACAGAATCGAGTAAACAGTCGTTTCCGGTCTTACGTAAAAGAATGATGTGAATGGCCTGAATTCCTATACTTCAAAAATACACTGTGGGAATTTTCATCCGCAGTCAAATGGTTGGCAACACCCACGTTTCCGCCGGGTAATGGAAGTATGGGACTAAGAAACGCTACGGAAAGAAGTACAAATAACGAAAGAATGAAGATTCAAATCAGTGCTTGATTGAAACGTTCACCTTACAAATAGGTTATGGTTAAATGAAAAAATTGTCAATTTATATCTTCTTCTTTCCATTCAACAAGATAAATTTTTGCAACATAAAATTTTTATTTATTGAAACGTTTTATCGGTAACTTATTGCTCCTGGGTATTGATCATGAACTGAATTAATAGTTGATAGCGCTTGATACTCCATATAAAACACATGCTATCAACTCTTTTAAACTATCAATTTATATCAAAAGTTCTAATGAATGGAACAAGAGTTAAACAACAAAAATCCAGAGTATCAGGAATGGAAAATGGAATTCATCAGTAGCCATATTAACAGGTTAAAAATACAATTGACAAACATGCAATACATCGCTAAATAAAACCCAAGGTGGTGGAGTAAGGGACACGTGTGTCCAATGAAGAACACCCTCGGAAATAATTTAATATGCTAAATAAATGCTCAACTATTCACTTGTTGACGTAATTCAACAATTACCTTTTCTTAGTTCAAAGTTTCCAAAATTAATACTAAGAATAAAGTTATTATCATTTATTTTAGAACATGATACAATCGACTTCCACCCCATTTACGTAGAATCAACTTAAAATATTGTTCCAAATTATTATCTATACTACAATGATCGTTCACTAATGGTAACTTCAGAGAAATTATTTAATGTTTTGAGTGTAACAAGATAAAACAGGAGAGAGAAATTAAGTACAAGGACTCTTGAAACCTAATTCTCTTTCTCGATCAAATGATCTATCATCCCCTGGTCTGTGTAAGCGACACATTTTGAATTCTAAGGAACTGCTAACCCTCCTCCACAAAAAAAAAAAAAACATTTTTGCAACAAATATTGCGACAAAAATTAAGTTTCAAACAAGCACATTAAAAATTATCAAAATATCATAGGCCTATAATAACTTAGTCGATCTTAACCAAAGTTGGTACGATTAATTCATGCCCTAATAACCCCTTCAATATCCCAAGAGCATGAAATGTCAAATCAACTGCAACCAAATTTGATAGCATGACAATATCACATGATCAGCTTTATAGATATATTTGTCTATGCATATATTTGTATCTAACTCAAACCGGCCAATACGCTCCAAAATCAATAGTCATTTTTTAATATTTATATATATACATACCACTATAATAAAATTATTGCAAGAAATTATATCCCTAATATTATTTTGGCTATTATTTCCCCGATATATTATTTCGCCAATTATTTCCCTGATATTATTTCATTAATTATTCCCTCGATGCGCATGCCCCACTACCCACAAAAAAAATGTTTGCTGTCTCCTCCCAAACAACAAATTCTAGTGTCACCGGAAATTCAGGGCTGGCACAACCCAAAGCGCCGAAGATTTCTATATATAAAACTATGTTTATGAATTTGAGTTTTGTTACGAAAATTTTCCTCGAGTCTTTAAACAAAAAAAAAATCCACTCTTAACCCTATATTGTTCCATGATGCTGCGATTAATAAGTAGATTTTCAATACAAAACCTACTAATCTCCCTTGTAGGCAGAGAGAGGATTGAGAATAAAAAAGTAAAAAATAATTTTTAGGTAAACGCTTTCATTCATGTTAAGCACCCTAAAAAGAAGAAAATAAAATAATTTTATTTTGTTTGTATCATCTAAAAATGGCATCAAATAAAAGCGTGGGGCGGTCAACAATACCCAAATTTAATGAATTCAAATTTATCCGTGCCATTCCATACCAACTCAATTTAACCTGGGAGTAGGACATAATTACAGGCCTCTGAGGGGTCGATATAATTTTGATGCATATTAGAATTTGCTATATTCCTAGATATTCCTCAACTTTCAAATAAAAAATCACTTCAGTGATATTTAATCTGTGGTTTCAGTACTTTAGTACCTATAAGGGAAAGGTTATTTAAATGCTTTCCCTGAAGTAAAAAACTGACTAAGAATATGGCCCTATATCAGTCATCTCTCTTCACTACCATCAATATAAGCTATATTGAAACAATAGCATCACACTACTGATATTAAATTCCTATACTAATTTGCCATTATGTCCGCCCCACACTTTTATTTGATGCCATTTCTAGATGATGCAAACAAAATAAAATTATTTTATTTTCTCCTTTTTAGGACGCCTAACTTGAATAAAAGCGTTTACCTAAAACTTATTTTTTACTTTTTTATTTTTTATTTTTTAGTTCAAGGGAATTTTTGATTTTATTACATACCATGTCAGTGACGCACATATGAAAGAGTGAGGATAATTACTGTTGTATTATTAGCAGTATAGAGAGACCCTGACACAAAATAAAGAAAAAAATTTAGAAGCTGAAATAATATAATTACAGCTCTAAGTCGGAGAAAAGCCACAGGGATAAGAGAAGTAAAAACGTGCAACTTAAACACTCCAGCGGCGAATTTGATAACTATTTTATACTCCATCCGCATACGAGCAATAAACAAAGTTTAAATTCAGTTCCCAATCGGACTAGAATAAAAGCGTTTAAAAAGAAAACAGCATGGTCTGTCACAAGTGATGTGGTTGTATACACATGCACACAACCACAACCCTACTCACACAGACACTTTTTTTTTTCTCTCTTTCTTTTTTTATTTGCACCAAAATTCATGCCAAAATTTGTGCCAGCCACTTCTTGTTTTCATTTTTACCCCTGTAGCGAAAATAAAAATGTGTTCCACATTAAAAATAGTAAAATTTTTAATACTGATAAAAAAATAATGTAAAATTGCTGAAAATTTGATTTTTATACAACATAAATTTAAATGGTAGTTCTATTATGACATTTATCAATTATTTGTAAATCCAATAATTCCCATCCCTAGTATGTCAAAATCAATTTTGCTTTCACCTCATGGATCAACTTCAATTTCATAAAATCAAGTTGAATGATGAGATAAGCTTTTGCACAATTCTTCAAACAAAATATCAGTCAAAGTCAAAATCGGCCTCCGTTTTTAATGGGCCATGCCAAGTATCAAGTTGAGAAAAGCGAAAATTATATCCATTATTAACCAACAAGATCACAAAGTAGTTTCCAAAATCATTTATCCAAACATCAATCAACACTTACATGTAGCATATTAAATGAAACGTATTTATGATAGGCAAATGAAGAATTATAATGAATTATAAACTTAAGGATTGTAATGACAATGCAGTCTGAATGAGAGAATTGTCAGCCTCATGAAAAAGTTCAGACATAGGCTCGGTTCATAATACAAAAAATAACGTTTAAAATGTTAATGAGTTAGGTTAAAAACGAGTTTTCAAAAAATACGCTTTTATAATTTGAAGAAGAAAATAACGGCGAAAGAGAAAATAAAATTTCTCAATTTTTTTTCTGATACAAAAACAAACAAAAATTGAAAAAAACAACTAATAAAAACAGATATGTGTGCATGTGTGCGTGTGTTGCAACACGTGAAAGCAGCGCTGACGTTGGTCATCTGATGTACTTCAACAAATTGAGTGAGTAGAATAAAAGCGTATAAAGATAGGATGCTAGTCCGTTAACACTCGCGTCATTCAAGTCATTACGCCTTGTTTTTTTGATAAATAGCATTCCATTTTCATCGTTTTAAGCATTATTTTTGAATTGTGAACAGAGCTATATGTTCAGAGAAGGATGAATATCAAATTTAGAACTTTCTTTCAATCATATATTGCGACTGTTCTTGTATCAAACATGGTGGTAGGAGCAACCATCGTGAACAATAAAAATCTGAGCTACTACAAAAATATAAAAAACTTTCTTATATGATTTTTCACATAAAAACTGATGAAAAGTGTTAAACTAACAGATTTAATTGTGAAGGGTTATGAAAAATTTCAACTTCCCAAGTACATTTTTGAATAACGCTCAGAACACAGCACAAATTTCAGGCAATGATTAAATCACTATATTAATAGTAATTTGTTCTCCCTTGTGGAATACCTTATTGTGAGAGATATTCTCACCAGAAGGTAAATTCTACAGAATTTAAGCGTGTTCAGCCACTTCATACATAAGTATGGGTAAGCCAAAACCAAGGCGAACACTGGCAATTTTAGAGCCGGTTTGGGCGGTTTATATACGGCTTATTTACAAGCACACAAACACACATATGTAAGGAAATACTTACGTTGGTGAGAATGGCCCGGTTACATCATCCCCTATCGAGATAAGAGATGGTTGGCCAGTTTGTGTAGGGATCGTGACATCATTCTATTGTGTCTCAATTCAGTACTCGTACATTACCTGCATGTACTTACAGGTAATTACGATCAAACGTATTTTGTGTGTTTACCGTCACGAGGACGACGAGCCCCTATACCTCATACGGGAGAGTCCCCACATCCCTTTTGTGCATTAACAATCCAAGAAAAGCGGATGTTTATACACATCAAAGGAAAACTATAACATAATAGCAGATGATTGTAACATAAATAAAGCGTGATTTGTACAAACTTCAGACTCCTCCTTAAATCATAGACAGTATATAAACACGAACATAAAAAATACCAACTGATGAATGAAATGATTCACAAGTAAATACATAAATATTAAACTTAAAAATAGAACTAAAAAGAGTTGTCGGTACACAAAACTATTATACATCTCGAATTTATTAATTAGAATAAAGATTTATTTGTTGAAATCCATGCAATCTGATGAAATTTTGAAAGGTTGTGGTCGTGAGACCTTTTGTGAATAAATCACCAATTTGAGAGTGTGTATCTAAGTATTTGAATTTTTGTTTTCCAGTTTTCTAGGACACTATTAAACCAACAGGCACTAAACTTCTTTTAGACCTACTCTTATATGAGAATTATCTCTCATGAAAATGTCAGTTCTATCCGTTTTTAAAAACTGTGAACACGAAATTTTGGATGATACATACGTAAATACTTATAATTATATAATTATATATTAAAAAAAATTAGGTCAAAATGGAAAAATGGTGCCAATCGTTTTCTTTTCAATAATTTTCATCCCCACCCTGTTATGATTCAATTTTAATACCCCATTTGCAAGTAAAAATAAACGACAAACAACAATTTCAGATCTCATCTTTAAAATTCAGAGGGAAAAATTCGATTTGTAAAAATTTTATCACCAAAACATCAAGCTTCTGTTACTTACTCAAAACCACAGATATTTTACAAAAACTTATGAAAGTATTTGAAGTATCCGAGCACTGTCTGCTATCACCCTCGAATGTTTGGATAGGGAAAATCGAAACGAATCAGAACCGTACGCAATGGGGTGATTTGGTGGTAAAAACCAACCAACAACCCCCAAAAAACAGGAACAAATGCTACGCTATATATAAATATTCTAGAACACAAAAAAAACCTTCAAATTTTTTTTACTTGCTTTGCTGTTTTTTCAGTTTAGGTAAAAATCCTCCCGGAAGTAAACTTTACATACGGCCCTGAAACGAATACAGAAATATTTGATTCTGAAATTCACTGTTTTCGGTAATAAGCCAAGCGAACATTCACCGATGATAAGTTAATAACATGAAACGTTTATTTCAATATTATATTCAAATTTAATAAACTTCGGTCTTTTACCCATTTTCTAAGTCGCTAAAACAGTCACATCTTTAATATGTCCTCAACTGCCTAATGCTGTGCATAACAAATTTAATTAACTCCCTGCTTTTATGCAATATTTCATGACAGATGAATACTAATTTAGGGCTCGAAAATAACTCACAAACTTACGAGAAAAGACTTCTTTTTATACCATTCATAAATCTTTACTTCGCTATTAGTTTTATTCCAGCATTTTTGAAACTGTTATTCAACCTGTGGTATAAGTTCAAACAAAACCTCCTTATTGGCAATAATTATATGCACATTGATAAAAAAATATTCGTGAAAATTCAAAGGATACCACGTATTTTCGTATTTAAAAAAATTAAAATAGCAGAATGGAAACAAACTCCGTTACTCGAATCATTTTGCTACAATACCAACCCAAAATTCTACATCAACCAGGGATAATTTCAACACGAAGAAGTCACAACAATCATCAATTAAAATATAATGAAATTACGTCAATTTTAATTAAATAAATCAATAAATAAATAAATGAATGAATAAATAAATAAATAAATAAATAAATAAAGATAAAATAATTTTACAAGTGCGATTGGAGCAAGTATTACCTACATAAAAAATAACAAAACATAATACGACTTGTGAATTCAGAAAATTAGATTCAGTAACTGAAATTCAAATAAAATAAAAATTGAATAATTTAAATTAATTTTATACGTTTATATTTTCACCGGTCAGCGGTGAGATCCAAGAAATAAAAGAAAAAATCAATCAGTAGCTATCAATAAATTGAAAAATATTCTGCAACAGATAATCGAAAAATTCGACAACAGAGTACAAAATCTTTCAAATCGAATTTTTCGACTCCACAGTAACCACCTACATTTAAACGAGAACATAATAAGGTGAGATGGAATGTGGGCAGAAGAAAAAAAAGGATCAATTGATTAAACGCCTACGTTGGATGAAATCCTTTTTTTCATTTAGGAGAAGCAGGAGAATATGTCGAGAACGAGAAGAAGGAAATGAAGAAAGAGAAAAGGAAAAAGTGAAAAAACAAGAAGAAAAACTCGTATCGACGAGAGCTGAGAAAAAAATTTATTTAATTGAAACTGTCCACAGTATAACCGAATTTATTTCAATACGAGATTAACATCGAGGGGACACATTTGACTATAGTATAGTGCTAGACCAATAAAATTCCATGCCCAATGTATTTTGTATTGTAAAAACATGGCGGCATAAAAGTAGTCAATTAGCGTGTACTTTCGATGTTTTGACTGAGTTGGTTCAGAATTAAACAGATGAGGCTTATCCTTTCAATTCACAAGGATAACATACATAAAAATATTTTGAAATACGTCAGGTAGTACACCGTGGTTGCCTGTTTAGCGCCGACATGTCTAAACAGAAATCATTGACCTTTAATGGTCCAGTACTTAAACTCAGGACCGGTTTCACTTCTGGGTCTACACAAGCTTAAAAAGCACAGGAAGGCAAAATTTGGGAGCAAAATAAATTTAAAAAATTTCAATGGCATGTCAGTCGGAAAGGTAAATTTTGTTTAGAATAGGTAGAATTTCAAATTATGTAAGATGGACTAAATTCGCTCCCTAGTTTCCAAATTACAGCTAATAGTGTATTTTCTAAAGGAAAAAAGAACTATTGCATTCAGTACAATGGAGGGACCTGGAGAAGCGCCGATCCCGAGTTGTAGATCAGGAATATATAAACCACTCAAATTCTTCTGTGCCTATATATATATATATATGTTTTCACTTCTATCTCATTTTGACACTGTTTGGAAGTCTATGAAGCCTCCGCAGTTTGGCCTATGGCAATGAAATTCATCCACTAGTTTCGGAGGATGGGGTTCTGAAAGTGTAGCAAACTCACCATGTTGCCATCATGACAACTCCCGTAAATTAAAAGATTTTGGCTTCAAATTTTTATGGCAGCTGGAGACTATTAGGGACTGGTTTGGTATTGAATTTGAGCGAAATCAGTCGACTGGTTTTGAAATGGCAGCCATTACAAAATTTGAAATTTCTTGAAAATACAAACTTACCGCGGTTGACACGTGGAAAAGATATTTGCAGTTTTCATTTATAGCACAAAATTGTTAAAACCTATGACGAAAACAACCTTCAATAAGCATAATTTGAAATTCTGTCTATTCTAGGCAAAATTTACCATACAGCAAAGGTAGATATCGGGAACAGACAGAATTTCACATTGTGTGTATTGTGAGTTGCGTTCATTAAAACTTTCAATAATTTTGTACTACGTACAATGAAAACTTCAGAAGGTCGAAATTCGAAAACTAATGGATAAATATTACAGCCGGGGCGACAAAGTACTTGAAACCGGCTCGTCCAGGACTATGTACTCAGAGGGTGACACACAAGTTCACTCGCAAACTGTGAAGAGAGGAAAGCGAAATTCAGATAGAGTAGAACACAAGTATTAGGATTTCTTACATCGTTTTAATCATTTTTGCACACATGTAAATTTATCATTAATGTTACAGATGAACTTTGGAAATGAAATGAACGTTAAAATTCTGTAATAATTTTTGCACACGGAAATGATGTGAAAGGATAATGCAAGGAAAAAAAAACACATCTGGTATGCATCTGATCGTAGACATGTTGTCACCATTAGATACTTTTCAAAAATAGAATGATGATACAAAAACTAATTTACCAAAATGATGCACCGCTTTAATATAAAGGAATAAATTCTCACAAAAAATGATAAATTTTGGGTGAATACAATTATTATTCAATTAACAGTGGTAAACATGTATTTTTTCAAGGTATAAATAGTTTCAAAATCAAATTAATGCTACCTCAGCTTCAGTTCTGAGCGATACCAGTTAAGGACTAAGATCATTTTAGCGTACCAAAATTTTTCAATTTAAAAAAATAAATAAATAAAAGACATACTCTAATTTTTTCAAAAAAAAATGTACCTACTGTGTATTAGTTTTGTATAACAGCTTTAGAGACCATTGACCGATGACCATAGTATCAATGATAGAGCTCAAAAAGCAAAGTTTGGATATGAATATATTACAATCAAATGCACAATAAAAACTGAATCAAATGACTGGTAATTATGTAGATTGTTGACTATTAATTGCACTCGCTATTCATTCAGTGATGTCATGACGCTGCTTTCACATACACGCACTCGCACATATACTCCATACTTGGCAGAATAATAGCGTGTGCTTTCTAGATTGGCGGAGTTATTATGATAAAAAGAACAATGATACATTTTCCATACAAATAGCCTTGATTTAGCTCATTCTGATTGGCAGCAGTTAGACACTGGTTCAACAATTTGTCCACTCTTGAGCTTGTCTTTACAAATCTAAGCGAATGAACGTTAGTTCTTATAAATATCTCATCATAACTCAATCTTAAAGATATTTCTCGAATCGGAAATAAAATTTAAGATTCTTCTAGCTCTCAAAGAAACAAGGAAAAATAATATAATTTATAAAAACTGTCCGAATTGAACTATTTTTGCAATCAGTAACTTCGAATTTCAGCAAGAATATATTGATTAATCAACGTTTTCATCGGCATCATATTTCGTTAAACAAAATAAAAACAAATAAAAAATCATAACACATGATGCAAGAATGCTAACAGGTAAGGGAAGTTTCAGAATTTAATTTTAGGAGGCCCTTAGAGACTACGTATTTTTTAAATGCATCTTTTGAGAGGAAAGACAGCGCAAAATTTCATCGGGTGATGTAGTTGTATGTGTGGAAGGATTTGGGGAATGAAACTCTTTCCATCCCTCCCGAAAAAATATTTCAGTGTAAAAATCATCGGTCGAAATAATAAATTATACGGTCGTGTTACTAACTTATAAGGATAATTTTACAAGTATTCCATTAATAAATCAGAAACATTACCTACTTTTTTATAATTTTATTTCAATCATCAGAAAAATTAATATTGTAATCTGTTTTCCTAGGGCATGTAGCTCAGAAAAAATAGGATTTTGCCATCAATTAATTCATGAAAAACAGAAAACTGTTTCAATCTCTTTTTATTCAGAAAGAAACAGAGTTATTTGAATTTTTCCCCAATTATCTGCTTAAGCACTACGTGGGGTGTTACAAAATCGATGAAGTTTTCTAATTTTTCTAATTTTTTTGCAAATAATTCACAAATGACGCATTTCTTAGAAAATTTCGGTCATATGTAAATTAAAGTACATAAAATTCCACGTCAAACGATTATCAAATTTTTGAAATTTTATGTACAGCTATAAATACTATGCAAGCTCAAAATCGTCAATTTCTTCCATTTTTGACAAAAATTGCATACTTTGAATCTCCAACCTTATTTTTGTAATGTAAAATTTATTATATTAAAAATACATTATTTTGAATATGGTGCAGAATCAAATCTTATGTCTAACCCCATTCTTGAACATAACAAACAATTTTCACCAAACGCGGTCTACTTTTGTTTAATAGCAGGCAAAGTATACCAATTTTGGCAAATCAATGGACTTGAAAATAAAAAATGCACATAATCATGCACATAACATTAATTATTCAGAATAAGAAAAATTAGGTACAAAGCAGAAAATTAATAGAATTCACCTAAACACTAGTGTGGAATACCTTGTCGTGAGAGATATTCTCACCAGAAGGAAATTCAAAAGAATTTAAGCGTGTTCAGCCACTTCGTACACAAGTACGGATAAGCCAGAACCAGACCAAACATTGGCGATTTTAGAGCCGATTTGGGTAGTTTATATACGGCTTATTTACACGCACACTAAGACACGTACGTAAGAATATACATACGTCTGTGAGGGTGGCCAGGTCACATCATCCCCTATATTGATAAGAGATGGCTGGCAGGTTTGTGTACGGATCGTGACATTGTTTTGTGATGTCACGATTCAGTACTCGTACATTACCTGCATGTACTTGCAGGTAATTACGATCAAACGTATTTAGTGTGGTTCAACGTCACAAAGACAATTATTTGCCTGCCCTTTGGGGCGGTGACTGTTGTTGGGGGGTCTGAGCCCCTTTACCTCATACCAGTGAGTCCCCACAGCTACTCCCCCATGTTTTTGCACCGCAAAAATGATCAAATTGCACAGGCCTGGGGGGACTTGCGTGTTTATGAACGCCTCTTCTGGTCTGCCTCCCACTTGGCCAGTGCGCTTCCAACTGCAGCGCCGACGCATTCGTATGATTGTCGCCTTGTGTCGGCACGCGCCTGGTATTGGGCGTGACTGCCTTCTCCCATACGCCTAGGTGGACGATTTTTTGTATAGGCGTATGGGTGGTGGTGAGAGTGAGGGGGCAGCGGTTGTTTGAAGAGTGGCTTTCTCAGCATAGGGGAGTTTGACGTCTCCGATGCTAAGGCGGCCATCTTCGACTTTTTGTTTGCTGCCTGCTTGGCCGTGAAAAGGAACTTCATTGGCTCCCTGGTCTCTGCGGGTTTCGGCTCCAATCTCGGGGATTCTGGAATCGGGGTCGGTTACAGTGGAGACTGGGGAGGAGAGACTATCGGGGGAAGCAGAGTTGTCATCTCCGCTAGGACTTTGTCTACAGGAGGAGCTGTGTCCAAGAGCAGCTCCTCCTCTATCCGATCCAGCTCCATCTTCTGCTCGGTCTTCCACTGAGTTTGTGAAAACTCAGCAGTTTTCCAGATGGTTGGGGAGGTGGCGGATTTCAGGATGGTATTGAGTGGCAGCGACATTAGAATAGGTTATTTGAGGAAAAAGGAACCAAAAATATTACTTCAGAAAAAACGCACAAGATTTATGGCGGTTCTGAAATGGGTGAATTTACTGCTGTTTTCGATTTACCATTACAGTTTCGTTTCATTATTTTCACATCTTCTCATCAGCATGTAAAGGGGATAGCGCTTAAAATTCTCGGTCGTATGCAAGTTTTCCGGTTAAGTTCTGATCGGTTTAAGCAAAGTTATGCCTGAAATAAACTCATAGAATATATTTTTCGAATTTTTATTACAAAGGAATCTCCATTTGTGACATCACGACCTTGAGATTATTTTTGTATTTTGGTAAACGCACGTTGCGATGTTTATTTCTGTATCGCACTTGGATTTGTTTATTCCTGTAGTTTTCATTTTGTTGGCATTCCTCGTTTGCTTATCTCCGAAGTTTCTTTTGTCTTACGGAGTTCCGATTTTCGTCGCATATTTTTTAGCGGGTCTCAACTTACGTAGCAGATATTACTTTTTCGGGAGTAAATTTTATTTTCTTCACATTAACCTCTCAGACATGCGAGAAGGATGGGAATTTTTGCGTTTTTTACTGCCTAGGGGCCTGCCTCTTTTTTGTGGGCTTATGGGGGCCTCCGGATCGAATGTTTTAGTGGTCACATCGTCTGAAAATCTTACAGACTTTTTTAATGTTTTCTGTTGTGAATTATTTATTTCACATTTTTCGATGGATTCTTCAGTGTTTGTTGGTGAATCCGTCTGTATTTTTTCTATGTTCTCTCTCTGCATCCTTTTTATTCTTTTATCGTCACTTACCATGTATGCAGGCTTCAATCTGTCGATTGAAATTGTTCGAGGTTCACCTACAATGAGTATCACAAAGTTTTTCTCATCTCGTGATACTACTTTGTAAGGACTGGCGTATGGTTTCTCCAGCGCAGATCTCATTTTTTCGTCTCTAACAAATACGTGTGAAGTATTGGCCAAGTGTTTCAAGACGTAAATCTTGGGCTGGCCATGGCGAGCTGCCTGTTTTAGGAAATTATTGGCATCGTTTCTTATATTTTGTACCATGATTTTGGGGATAACTTCCTTCGATTCTGTGAAGAAGTCCCCTGGGAGGTGTAGCTCTTTGTCAAACGCTAGTTGCGCTGCAGAGTGACCTGTATCTGTTTGTAGGGCAGATCGAAGGCCTAAGAGGATGGTAGGGAGTACTTCTACCCATGTCTTGGTATCATATGACATGATAGAGGCTTTGAGGGCTCTATGCCATCTCTCAATTTTGCCATTGGCTTGAGGATGGTAAGCTGTGGTATGACTGTGTTGAACACCAAGCTTATTAGACTCTTTAAAGAGCGAGCTCTCAAGTTGGCAACCTTGGTCCGTAATTATGACTTCTGATACGCCATACCTCGCAATCCAGGTATCATATAACCTTGCAGCCACTGTAGGGGCTGTCATCTCGTGTAGAGGGATTGCTTCTGGCCATCGTGTTGCCCTGTCTATTATCGTCAACAGGTATCTGTGTCCTTGAGATGGTGGCAATGGACCTACCAAATCCATATGTACCGTTTTAAACCGCTCCGTTTGTTTGAAGGATTTGAGGGGCGAGCAAGTGTGTCTTCCTACTTTGGATTCTTGACAGTTCAGGTAACTGCGAGCCCATTTGTTGCAGTCAGACTTCATTCGTGGCCATACAAACCTTACCGAAATCATTTTAGCACTACATTTTGGCCCAGCATGTGACAGATTATGTACATTGTTGAAAGCCAACCTGTGATATTTTACCGGTAGAAATGGCCTATTCTTACCTGTACTGATGTCACATGTTAATAAAACATCAGTACAGGGAATTTTTCTCTGTCTCAATTTGAGAGTAGTATCATCGTTCGATAACAACTCTTGCAGTTCTGCATCCTTAAGCTGTGCTTTAGCTATTTCAGCATAAGGTAATTGGACAGGAGCTGAGATAGCTTCAATTCTACTCAAGGCATCAGCTGGAGTGTTAAGTTCTCCACTTATATACTTTATGTCAGTAGTCAATTGACCAATTTAGTCCAATTGTCGTGCTCTTCTCGGCGATGCCGGTTCTGCTTTTTGTGTGAAGGCATATGTTAGGGGTTTATGGTCAATATACACAGAAAAACATCTATCCTCTAATTGGTGCCTGAAATGCTTCAACGCAGCAAAAATTCCGAGCAATTCCCTATCGTATGTGCTATAGTTCTTTTCTGTTTTTGAGAGCTTCCTCGAGAAGAAAGCTAGTGGTAACTTCTTGTTGTCTTTATCCAATTGGTACAGGGTTGCACCAATAGCAAAATCAGATGCATCGGTACTCACGCATAATGGCAGACTTTTGTCTGGATGAGCATTTGCCAGTGTATCTTTGATTTTCTCAAAGGCCTGTTCGGCTTCTTCATTCCATTCGAGTGGATTTTTGTCTTTCTTTTTACTTGTCTTTATTAGTGCAAACAGCTTACTTTGTTCGGCTGCTGCATTCTTCATGCAACATCTATAGAAGTTCACCATCCCCAAGAAACGCCTAAGTTCAGCGACATTTGAGGGCTTCGGGAAGTTCAATATTGGCTCTACTTTAGTCTTCAAGGGGGAAATGCCTTCGGTCGAGACTTTGTAGCTGAGGAAGTCAATTTTGGTCTGTGCATATAAGCTTTTGCCTACGTTGATAGTAAGCCTGGCAGTGTGTATACGCTGTACGACAGCTCTTACATTCTCCTCGTGCTGTTGCTCACCGCCTTCAGAGCAAATGCAAATATCATCCAAGTATGCATATGAAAATGGCAATTCCCTAAACAGTCCGTTGATAAATCTCTGGAAAGTTTGTGCTGAGTTGTGAAGTCCAAACAGCATTCGAAGGTATTCGAATAGTCCAAAGGGGGTTATAACCGCTGTCTTTGGTACGTCCTGGTCAGCCATAGGAATTTGGTGGAATGCCCAGTTGATGTCAATTTTGGTGAACATCGTTTTACCCTTCATGTTCGCGTTGAAGTCCATTATATTGGGGACTGGGTAGTGATCAGGAACTGTTATGGCATTTAAGGCCCTGTAGTCTCCAACAATTCGCCACTCTCCACTTGCTTTTTTGGTCATGTAGATAGGGGAGCTCCATGAGCTTTTTGAGGGGCGACATACGCCATCCTTAATAATGCGATGAAAGTACTCTCGTGCCGGTTTGAGTTTGTCAGGCAGTAACCTTCGTGCTCTAGCATGGCAAGGCTGTCCTTTGGTTTCTATGTAATGAACCGTATCGTGTTTGTATGTAGGATGTCTGTGAATTGATGGTTGAGTGACTCCAGGATAGTCAGACAGGATCTGTAAGAGTTGTCCGTCGACTTTGGTACAGCTGGATATATTTGTGTCGAGTCTGTAAGCTAGCGTTTTGCCATCCACACAATATTTAGATTCACTATCGATCAATTTGCCATTTTTGAGGTCAATGATCAGGCCAAAATATGCAAGGAAATCTACACCCAGGATCGGGTTTGGAACATCTGCAACTGTGAAGGACCACGTCATGATTTTCTTGAGTCCAATGTCAACTTTGCTGGTTTCAAGTCTGTAAGCTGGAAGGTTTTGACCATTCACAGTAAGGAGATAGTATTTTGGAGGGAGTACTTTTTGGGTTTTGTTAACTGGCAATATGCTCAGGTCTGCTCTTGAGTCAATTAAGTACCTTCTCCTGTTCGTCCTGTCCTTAATGAACAGGCGGCATGAGTATTTTTCTGAGGGGTCTTCGGCCGCATAGATGGCCCCTTGTTCTAGTTTGACGCCTCCTTGGTATAGGATTTGCCCCACCATCTGCATCTGTTATTACATTTGGTGGCCTCTGCGCCAAACTGGTTATGGAAAAAGCAACATTTATCATCCCAATTTCAAGACTGGTTTTTGGGAGATGATGTTCTTGGGGGAGTTGAACTCTGACCCCTGTTACTGGAACTAGAACTGTGGTCTCTAGACCGGGACTGTCGTCCTCTGCTATTGCCACTGTTGTTGTTGTTGCTTCTACTTTTGGATCTTTGTCGCCAGCTACTATTGGGTTTTGTTGAGCCTTGGCTTTTGTTCCGTTTTACTTCATCAGTCAACTGAGCTATTTGAGCTCTAAGTTGAGCGATTTCTCCAGTCTCTGCAGATACTGCACTGACCACGGGCTTTGACCTGGTGTATTCGAGCACATTATCTGCGGATTTCGCAAGGAAGTCCAAGTCTGTGGATGTGTTTATCACAGTCGAAACTATGGCGGCTAGGCATTGCACAACACTTTGGGGAAGTTGTTTGCAAAATTGATTGCCTATGACAGAAGGGGCTATTATGTTATCTGCCTTCTACCTCAATTTTGCCATGAAGATTGAGGGTTTGTCATCCCCCATCTTCATACCACCCATCACATCATCAATTATTTCGTTCTTTGTTTTTCCAAATACATTTTTGATCTTCTTGACAAACCAGGCATATTTGTCATCTTCTGTCAAAGGGCATTCCATGATGTCCAGAATGTGGCAGATTATCTGTGGGGGCATGCCTCCACAGATGTGTAGATACCTCTGGTTCAGAGTTATTTTCTCGATCTTAAACCTGCCTTCAAATAGAGTCAACCATAAGTCTACCTCATTGGGCAGAAATTCTGGGATCTCTATCCTCCATCTGTAGAAGTTGGGGTTGTGCCCTGGATGCAATTGCAAAAGTTGCATAATCTGTGCCAAGACTTTGGGTATCAGCTGTGGCTGACTACTACCTCCCTGCGATGGTTGTGGGTTTTTGGTTGGTGGTGGGACCATTGCTATGTCTTTCTGATGACAAGCATATTCCACAGAACTACTTCTTTCCCTGCTGGTCGAAAACACTGGCTCCTGTGTTTGTAGAACAGGTGTTTTTGGGTCAGAACTTTGGCTTAAAGTTCGACCACTTCTCAACGTTTTCACTGTTGGGTGATATTTACTTATTGCAGCTCCCAGTCGTGCTAATTCTGGGTGTTGAGGGCCTTCTTCCAGGTTTGTTAAATTTGTAGAGTGTTGAGTCAAAGTTGGGGGGTTGGGGGATGAGTCCAACCTTCTTCCTCCAGGTCTACTGTCTGATTTCTCCTTGTTTGTATATTTTAAGGAGAGGGGTATAAATTCCCACTTCAGCAGACTTTACTTCAACGACCTAAAAGGTGTCTTAGTCTACAAAAAAAATTTTTGTATTTGCCTAGCAAGCGAGTTTCTTGCCAGCGCACCGTGCCGAATTTTTGTAATAGCGCAACGCACCTCAAGACACCTCACGATGTAGCCAAAATCACGTCGGGGTCACCACTGTGGAATACCTTGTCGTGAGAGATATTCTCACCAGAAGGAAATTCAACAGAATTTAAGCGTGTTCAGCCACTTCGTACATAAGTACGGGTAAGCCGGAACCAGACCAAACACTGGCAATTTTAGAGCCGATTTGGGTAGTTTATATACGGCTTATTTAGACGCACACTAAGACACGTATGTAAGAATATATGTACGTCTGTGAGGGCGGCCAGGTCGCATCATCCCCTATCATGATAAGAGATGGCTGGCTGGTTCGTGTACGGATCGTGACATTGTTTTGTGATGTCACGATTTGGTACTCGTACATTACCTTCATGTTCTTGCAGGTAATTACGATCGAACGTATTTAGTGTGGTTTAATGTCACAAGGACGATTATTTGCCTGCCCTTTGGGGCGACAACTGTCATTGGGAGGTCCGAGCCCCTTTACCTCATACCAGTGAGTCCCCACAACTAGTTTTCAGTACATTGAAAATGACTATATGTATTTCCAGGGCTATTGTGTGAGTATAACTTTTAGCATAGCAGAATGTAATTCAAAATTTTGAAAAATAAGATATTAAATTCCTGACTTTCCTTCTAAAATTTTCTTCAAATAAATTTCTGGTATGATGATAAAATTTCTATAGATTTTTCATCTATAAACTGAAGTTGCTTCTTTTTTATCGAAGCATCAGGCTTCTCCCACTAGACAGATTTTTACAAAATTTTAACCTCAAGTGAGTGTCTAATTCTTAAATGGTTTCTGTCGAGTTTCTTTACGAAAGCTCTATTCTGAAAGATGTATTTGAGTTCGAAAGTTTCAGTTTGGAACTTGTATTTTTCAAAGTTAGCAATCAATTCTACCTAATGGTTTTTGTGTCGTTATTGTATACCTTCAATTTTCATTAATTTTTCTTTCTCATATTCTTCACTAATTTTTTCTTTGATCTTTTATTTTTTTAAATTCCTAGCAGTATATTTTCGGGCGTGCACATTGTAGATTACTGATGTCGGACAAAAGATTTGTTTGGGCAGCCATTTTTCTGGTAATTTTGACATAATTTCTGCCAAAAAATTACAGAAACGCATTCTATCGGATTCTGTAATTCTTCTGTTTTGAAAATTATTAGAAATTTCTATTAGTTCAACAGTACCTCTGAAGATACCTGCTATTTTATCAGAAACATTTGTGGTTGCCGGGGAAGTGTTCTGATGTAACATACAGAAATTTTACCAGAAATAACAGAAAAATGGCTGCCCAAACAAACCTAGTCTTTAAAATCTCTACAGGTCCGCCAAGTTTGATGAACACTAAAATACAACCCGCTTTCACAAACACATATACATATAAAATCATCATGGAATCAATGACGTCCGTGGTTCTATTTACCGATTGCGCCAGGGGACTTGGCCAACCTGTAGAGATTTTAAAGACTTTAGATGACGAAAAATTTTTATACTGTTTTAAAACACACCCCAATACCGTGAAGTGCTTGGCACCAAATAAGTTGAGTTCTGAAGATTGCGTAAAAATGTTGAATAGCCAATGAGAAACAACGTTGCATTAGTGCACCTTGAAAAACAGAGCTCAACTCATTTCGTGCTGAAGATAAACATTTTCAATGTTGAAAAAAGTTTCCATTTATGTGAATAATATTTTTTAGAAATAAAAAAATTGAACGACTTATGATAATTGGCATCTTTGTTTGCACTGAAGTGCAAAAGCTGTTTTAATTCAAAAACACTGTCAAAATTTAATGTTCTTAAAAAAGAAAATGCATGAACTAATGAATTCCACTTCAATCCTTGTGCTAATTTTTTAGGAGAATTTGCAACCACTAAGAAAATTCATATTCCTATCTTATATTGGGTGCATGATACGATTCACTCGTTACTCTTTACTATTTCACTATTCCCACATTAAACTTATACGAAGCTCTGAAATCTGAACCTAGTGAGCTCAAATGTTTCTTCTGATACAGTATTTGATGCTACACAATATCCATTGTCATAACGATTTTTTTTTTCAGCCTGGGCCAACGATGTGCCATCAGATGCCAGTCGAAGGTGTGTTGCGACTTTTTGGATTGTCTTGAGGTGAGAAATAATAGAGAGAAGCAAAAAAAATTGATTTATCAATCAAACTTCAATTAATAAAGGTTAGAAAAAAAAATGAATGTACTACAAGACCAATTGATTACGGCTGAAATTCAGAGTGAGCCAGCACATGGATCAAAATTTTTTTGACTAGGACTGATTCACTCTTGATTACGCCACTGACACTACCCTAAATAGCGATGTTGTTCATATAATGCATTTTGTATTAAGAAAGTGAGATTGAAAATTCAAAATATACTTTTTTTACCAAAAATTATCATTATTTGAACTTCCATATTATCTGTACCACTTTACATAATTTAAAAAGTAAGATGCTCATTTTACGCAGAATTTTATGTATTTTAAATTTAGGTGTAAACAACATTTTTTGATAAATTTGTCATTCGTGAGTCATTTGCAAAAACCGAAAGAATACTGAAAATTTTAATGTTTTTGTGATACCCCGACATGAGACCAATTAGAAAATTGAGGCAAACTTCAAACAAGTCTTTTTAGATATAAATAAGAAGATAAAATCGTTTTTAACTTTCAATAAATTAATTGACTGTACAGCCTCTTTAGTCTTACTTTCCTGGCCTAATGGTGGAAGAGTTTTTTGTTTTTTACTCATCAGTTTTTAGCCTGTTTTCATAACAAAAAACTAAAATAACTGGATAAATTAAACCTTTGGATGAAACTTCAATTGGGAGACAGATAGTTTTCTCATCTCACTCAAAAAGAATCATGATAGAGGTGATCAATATTCTAAAAAAATTACTAAACTTGGTGTTTAGTTTTCGTCTGCAAGTTTTGTTAAAAATTAGGAGGAAAATAACCCAAGAAGATCTACCACACGACCACAAGAGAAAAGAAATAGATCGCAAAGAAACAACCGAGAAATGAAATTATAGAATATGTAGGGGTTGTATGGGGAGAGAAGCGCGCATCTAGGAGCGTTGGAGGAAAAATTTAATTTAATTATGATTCAACTCGAAAATAATCCGAAAAGAGCTAACTAACGAGAACCATATGAATGCACAAAAAACGAGCAGAATGATACACAGGTAATTATTTCCGCAAAATGGTACATAATACTACCTTAACTAAAATCTAAAAAATATAAATATTCCAAAATTTCTATGTCGGTATGAGACTAAACTTTTACGCAAATAAAAGTCAACTTAAACATAGCAATCAACAATTGAAAGTACATTAATATTTCCCTCAATTTCGCAAATGAGATCTCAAAAAAAATTAGTAATCTCATTTTCTTACTTCCGGTCCAATCACAGCTAAATTCATTCTTGAAGTACCGAAACTTTAAAACAGGGGCTTTAAAATATATTAGAGAAAAAAAACCTTGAATGGTAAAGATATACAACCGCAAAACCTACGAAAAAAACTCTACGAACCGTTTATTGAATGATTCGATCTATTAAAAGTATACATGTATAACAAGACTGCGAAATCACATACATTGTGACTATCTCAATGAAAATGTTGATTATATCTCACAGTGTCAACTCACACCGGAAACGGGACTGTTGAAATTTTACATTATATACGCCATATCGATTCATAACAAAAACACAAAAATTGAATACCGTATAACCACAAAACGATTAGCAAATATTTCATCAGAAAAAATCATCAAACACGACTCGTTTTAAATTACGGTAAAATACCTTACTCAATGTTCAATAAAATTTCAAAAAGTATTTCAACGAAGGTAGGCAATGGTTTCAGAATTAGATCAAGTATGTCGCATATATCAACTACAAGCAGCAAATAAAAAAGCAACTCAATTTTCAATCAAAAAGAAAATAATTCGTCAAATTCGTAACAATAAAATAAATTTAGCTGATTGTCCGTACGTTTTTGGGATAGCTTCGATGAGATGAAACTCTCTACCCAGCAGACAGCAGAGTCGACGATTGCTAAAATAAACAATTGAACGCCTCAATTTGGCTGAAAACAAAAATTAAAGTAACTCTAATCATCGCGTCTTCAGACGAATAAATCATAATTATCTTTTATTCGGATAATCTCAGATTAACCGAATTACGAACTGATAATACTTTATCGCAAGTACTGATTCCACACATCGACCACATCTCAAAGAGAAATATAATTATGAAATTATAGAAAAAAGAAAAATTATTTCGTTTACCTTCGAGCATGAGCTAATACGGACAAACCAACATAAAAAGAAAAACATTATCACACACCGAATCCACTAAGAAATCGCTAGTAACAGCCACAAATACTAGCTTATTGATTTTCCAGGAGCTTATATGTATCATCATTTCATTATGGTAAACGTACGACTCGATTTTTTAAGACAATATTCAACGGATATTATTAAGACAAAATTCAATGAAAATTATTCAGACAAAATTCAAGGCGCATGCGCCAACTACAAATGTTTCGTTGTTTTCATCCTAATTATGAATTGATCAGTGTTGCCAAGCACAAGCGCCGCAAAGCGGCGCTTCAGGACTTGTATGTTTATATACATACATGTTCCATTAAACCAAAAATAAATATTACGTCTCAATCACAGATGAAGATTACTGATTACCAGCAGAATTTCAAAGTAACAAACCTCCAATATGATATACAGTATATTAGTACGTTCATTAATTAGTATCCCAAAAAAGAAATGCACATTCAATAGAGGGGCGAAATTTCAGCCATAACGAACTGAAAATATTAGAAAGACAAAAGATCGAGTAGATTATTAAATTTATCAACTGTATTACTCGAGATGAACTTTTCAACGTTCGGTGGAAAAGAATAAAGTTGGAAACATTTCACCTATAAAGCGAATGTCTGCAATTATTTAGCAGTGTAGTGAAATTGAACGTATCTACTATGTGTTTGATTCATTTATAAATCAACATTAGATCTAAAAGATTTTCATTTTTTGTTAAATTTAATTTAATTTAATGATCCAGGGTTTTTAAAATGAACCCACTGAGATTTAATTTTTTTTGAAAATGCATTCATCAAGTATGAATTTTAAAAAAGAAGGTTGACAACAATACTAAGAAAACAAAACAAAAAACACATACCTAGGACCACAATAACTAAATCAAATATTGGAATAATTTGCATGCCGTAGATCACAGGTATGACATCAGTGCCGTCTAAAGGGAGGAAAGGGGATATTTCCTCGCCTGGATTTTTCAGAAGGCCTGAAAGGATCTAGTTTCAAGTTGTCCTAAAGTCTACATAAATGTGTTTTCGAATAAACAAAAGTTATTTGCTCTGTATAAATTGTTTTCAAGTGCACTCTCCCCCTACACCGCCAAAGGCTCAATAGTGGTGATCACCCGGATTCCCCCTCCACGTCCTAGGATGATATTACAATATTGTCAAAACAATACCATTCAAAGAAATTTGAAGGACAAGAATCGAATTTTTTCTTTTTACCCAACAAATTTACCGCAAAAATAGTTTCAATAAATTAGGTTGAAAACGAATTTTTAAAAGATATGCTTCTTTTTATTTTTTAGCTTCATGCGAAATAAACATTATATTTTGTTACAGAAGGTTGGCTGCAGTATTGGTATATTTTAAAATCGCCGTAGTGAATAGAATAAGACCCATATTCACAAACGTCACTTTAACCTCCCTAATTTTTTTCACTATTTTGTACTTAAAAATGTGGAAACATTGTATTTCTTATGAGAGTTCCAATGTAAAAATAAAATGTTACCACACTGTTAAATACACAATTGTGCCAAACGACATTTTCAAGTAAAATTCAAATGGAGGGAGGAGGTTAAAGTGACGTTTGAGAATATGGGCCTAAAAGTTTATACTGACATAAGACAGAAATACCGGTGAAAGAGAGAAAAAAAACTGATAAAAACAGATGTAAGTGTATGTGTGCTTGTGTCGCAACACGTGAAACCAGCGCTGAAGTTGGTCATCCGATGTACTTCAACGAATTGAGCGAGTAGAATAAAAGCGTATAAAAAAAAATAGTACGACTCTGTCCGAAATCTAAGCTAATAACGTTGCTCATCAATTTTTTTTTGAATCTACGTTTCCATCATTACAATTTCTTTCCCCGAAACAACTGGTTAACAACTAATCTTCCTTTCGACAATAACACTTTGTCACGGCAAAATTCACTGAAGCATTGAACTACAGGGTGTTTCCCAACTGTAGCTTTCAGAAAGAAACAATAATGAAGAACAATGAGCATTTTTCAGAAAAATTGGTATTTTTTGACCTTCTAACTGAAATAAATCAAAAACTAATCGAGACAGAGACAAAAAGTAATGAGCCATTATGAAAGAACACATTTTATCCAACATTTTCCATACATATAATTAGTTTTACTCTACTTTTTTCCAATGACACATTGTAATGACATTTTAACCTTTGAGGACGAACTGAAAAACAAAGCTGCAGCTGGGTATGCAACTACTCTAGCACATATATATACTCAATCTACTCTACCACCATCAGGAGTTTGATGTGCACTAAGTCAACACTCTGTATAAAACTAACTGCATGTTTAGTGGTTGACAAGTATACTATTTCAGTTAGCAACATATGATGATAACTATTGATGACTAGAGTAAATTTTTTTCGGAGGTAAAAAGTACGAAATATGCACATACATATTCCTTTATCGATCTTTACAGTAAGCAATATCGTCACAATTCTTATCAGTAATCTCACTGGGTGAACGATACAGATACACCTGAAAAGCACTGTGTTGTGAGCATTCAAATTTTTTGTCCCAACTGTCCTAAAACAAGAGATAACTACTCGTTCGATATAAATGAAATTATAGAGGAAGCTTCAAGGAATAAAATAAGAAAAAAAAAAAACAAGAAATTTAAGTGCTTAGAAGCCGAAAAAGTAGTTTAATTTAATGTTATCAATGAACTTAACCCTAAAAACAACTAATAATAACACTCAAAAACACCAATTTGATGCACACTTTCATCTTCTTCAATTTTCTCAGCTTTTAAAAGCTCAAATTCCTTGATATTCAGCTCATTTTATTCCTTAAAGCTTCCTCTAAAATTTCATTGATGTCGAGTCAGTAGCTATCACTTGTTTTAAAATAATTACAACCAAAAATTCTAATACTCACAGTGCTTTTCATGAATATCAGCCACTCAGTGAGATTGCCTACAGTTGATGATATCACAAGCCATTGCCTAATATGTCAAAAACATGCCCCTTAAATGTAAAATATGTCAAAATATTCCTTATATTAATGTTGTACCAAAATTCACGATTCTTAAAGCTGAATAATGTTAACTCAATACCCAAGGATACATACTAACAGAAAATCAAAAAATGGAATAAACTGAAGACAAAAATATTTTTTTTAATTTAATTTTTTCCTGTAAAGCAACAAGATAATCGATCAGTGTGGAGCACAGATCTTTTAAAATTAGATTGACAGATCAACAGATCAAAAGATCGAGATTTCAGATAATGAGATCACTTTAAAAAAATGACCTAATTTTGAGATCTAAATTGTCATTTTTGATATATTGTAGATCTTTAGATCTTCAAATTAGATCGTTTGTAATAACTCAAGTACTCAGATCAAATAATCAAATCATATAATAATAAAAATAAATTAATAAATCACTCGAACCTATTGTTTTCAATTTTGTCTTTTCTTTACATTTTTCAATTCTTACATGGTGGAAAGAGATCTAATTAATTATATCGAATTGTTAGATTGATCTATTACACTACCCAACACGGTAATCGATGAGACTTCATTAAAAATTTATAATTTTCATGGTTTACATTACTAAATAACAAAATATTTGCCAAATTCTAAAAAGCAGCCAAGTATCTCCAAAAATGGCTGATTAGGCATTTTCAATAAGTCAAAATATCTCAATGAAGTTGGGCTCAAATTACTTAGAATTTCATTGCAGATATTCAGAAGTGAAAGCAAAAAAAAAACTAGCGCAGCAAGCCTCGCTAGAAAAAGTAGGTTTTTGAGAAAAAGAATTATTAATTTTGATGGTCACATTAATTGTTTGTAAGTTTATATGTGTTGGCATGTTATGATTGTATGAAATGTGTTAGTTGCTGACAAAATATTAGAAAATGTGAAATTTAAAAGCATTATTTCTTGAAAAAATGAAAAATTAATTAAAATGATAAAGTATAGTACACAATCATATAATTTAAAATAAAACCAAAGAAATATAAAAGAGTAATGAAATAAAAAAAATGAAAACGTGAACATGTGGTTATTTTTTGTAAAAAGAGAAGTTTATGCAAATTAGAAAAAAAAACTTTACCATAGGTACCATCCGATCAATTTGCACCAAAACTGGTAGCATGCAATAATAAATTAAAATGAATATTTATTTCAAATGTCGTATATATGGTTCTAAAATTCTGAATTTTATAGCAAAAATAAAAACAAAAATGGTGATAATACTAGAAGTACCATCTGACCAATCCACATCAAAATCAATAGGACTGGTCTTTGTTCAGTAAAAATGTTCGTATCAAATTTCGTAATTATCGGACAAAACTTGCGACCTGTACTGTGGGAACAAGAAATGGATTAATATCTATCTACATATCTTGATAATAAATTTACAACCCAATTTTTTAAGACAAAATTAAACGAAAATTATTAAGACAAAAATCAATGAAAATTATTAAGACAAAATTCAAGGGGCATGCGCCAACAACAAATGTTTCTGAATTGATCAGTGTTGCCAGGCCAATACAAGCCAAAGTGCAACAAAGTGGAGTTTCAGACCTCATCTATATATGAATTTGAGTAACCTATTGATCCCAAAATGTTCCTGAGGTCGTGAAACAAAAAACTTACCCACCCCCAACCCTGGGGGCTATTACCGCATCAAACGTAATAAGTAGATTTACTAAAGAAAACCTACTTAAAAATATGTAAAAACTTACAAAAACTTGCCCCATTGATAACTGTTAAGGATGGTTTATACTCATTGATTTATTCTCTATGATCTAATACCTGAAAAATTTACAAAAGGGAAACACTGAGCTATGATTTATAGGGATGTGATATATTCACACAGGTTGAACAACAACGGTGAACGATTCATTGTCAATCATTTACTAACAGAGAATGCTCTATGGAAATGTTGGTTTTTAACCATCACCTCGGTTGACTAGTTTGTAACTTTACTTTTATTGTCTGCGGTTCGGGACTTGTTTTTTTTTTCTTTCCATATGAAAGATGTATGTATGAATATGATTATATATAGGTGTATGATTGAATTGGTTTTTTAGACCCTTATAACCACATTTTTGTATTTTTTTCTGAAGACAGAAATTGAAGAAAACGGAAATAAATATACAATCGAACATTTATCTGTTTTTCATTTTCATAAATTTGAGAGGAATGCATAATTTTGGATATGAATCCCAACTAAATTCTATACAATCTGAGTTATCGAATGTAATTACGAGACAACTGTTATTTGCAGAGAGCTGAAATTTTTATGACATATTTTAGTATGTTTGTTGAAGATTGTGTGAAAATTTCAGCTCAATTGTAAGTTTCAAAGTCGAGATATTGCTAAATCCCCAACTAGATTGAATCCTTATCACATGAATTACTCAATCTGAACTGAATTTCAGGGATACTTCAAAAAGCAAATGGAAAATCAAGTTGAAATTTAATTGAAACATATTGATGTACATTAGTTGTCAATATTCTGAGATTTGGCTGAAATTTTACATTTTATTTACAATATATCGCTAAAATTCCAGATTGAGTGATTCATGTGATAAGGATTAAATCTAGCTGGGGATTTACGTAATTTCAGCAATATCTCAACTTTGAAAAGTACGATTGAGCTGAAATTTTCACACAATCTTCAACAAACATACTAAAATATGTCATAAAAATTTCAGCTCTCTGCGAATAACGGTTGTCTCGTAATTACATTCGATAACTCAAATTGAATGAAATTTAGTTGGGATTCATATCCAAAATTATACATTTCTCTCAAATTTATGATAATGAAAAACAAATAAACGTTCGATTGTATATTTATTTGCGTTTTCTTCAATTTTTTTCCTCAAAAAAAATTCAAAAATGTGGTTATAAGGGTAAAAAAAACCAATTCAATCATACACCTATATATAGTCATATTCATACACACATATACATACATACATTTTTCATATGGAGAAAAAAAAAGAGAAGTCTGAACCGCAGACAATCGAATTAAGTTTTGAGAAAGAATGAAGAGTCAAATGGAGAATCAAACAAAAGAATCAAATAGGAGCATACTCAAGTATCGTTGTTGTTCAAACTGTGTGAATATATCACATCCCTGATTTATACGGTTTCTCTTGATTTATTCTCTAAAAGTTAAAAGATTGGAGATTAGAGAAAAGAGATGTGAGTTTAAATCCTGCTTTAATTGAAAACAGTAAATTTCAGGACAAGATAACAAAGGAGTCAATTCGAGAACAGAGAAAATATTTTCAGGCACAATAAAAATAGAAATTGAAATTTTCAATACAATTAATTGATACTTATCCGATTCCAGGTTTTAAACATACAGAATTCTCGAGTACAGAATATCATATTTTTCAAAGAAAATTTTCTCAAAATTCATTCACTATTTTCCTTTTTCACATACACATGTATGATTAACGATACTCCCTGAAAAGAATTACGGCTTACAGGTTATAATGATCCAAGAACTCGTAGTTGCGGTACATGGAAGAATACGTACAATGAATCTAAGTATATAATATAATAATCATGACACAAAACACAATATTAAGCGCAGCACGAACATTTGAATTTTTGCAATAAACACGAATTACGATAGAATATAGTCGCCTTTTCTGATAGTTTTGGCAACAAAAACATTAATTTAATACACCGATTTTCGGTACCAAAAAACTCAAATTCACAATAATCGTTATTCAGTGAACTGAACCAGTTTTGAATCATCTGTATGAACCTTCATCCGTTCTTATCTTCAAGATGAATAAATCACTGGTACACATTGAGATTCATAGTACATAATTATATCAGAACTGACTAAAAAATAAACTTCTTGTTGGTAACGTATATTTCGTTCGTACTTGAATGTTAACGAAAAACTACAGTGAGGCAAAAAATTCACAAATATCACTGATTACAGAAATCTCAAACACAGCTCACCTTTTCAATACTGTTTTTCCGACTCCGATTTACCAAGTTTTTCGAGAGCTGTGACTATTACTATAACAATGTAATGATACCTACTCGTGTGACTGGAATATCAACAGGTAATCTAACGACCATCGACAAGAATTTCAAGAGACAATCAACGCTTCGGCAACAAATTCTGAATTCAGATTCGCATACAAAAAATTTAAAAGCAGGATACTGCGGATAGTCTGTAAGTTCACTCTCGTATAAACATATCCTCACAAAGACAAAAGTTTCGAAAACTGGTGAACGTTCAAATTCGAAATGAGACATTTGTGAATACCAAGGAACCTGATACCATATATTTCCTTGAGACATTGTCACTTAAAGAACGACTGTTTCAAAATATTAACTAAATGTATATGTACCTCGCAAACAAACGGCATGACATCCATCTCTTTGTAATCGTTTGATTAACACATGAACTGCATCATTCGACCCAATACTTCGATTTTCATCGATCATTTCTCCGTACACAACGAATGTACTGTTTTTGTAGGCACTAATGATCTTCTCTTTCAGTTCTCGACATCGAATTGTCGATACCAGATCAATTTTACCAACAGCTAATCGTCTAAGCATGATACTTGGAATACTGAAATTAACCGCATGCCTTATGTGCGATTCACCGTATTCGTTCGAACTACGACAATCCAGCACAAGAATTCTACTCCTGTTTGTAAGTAATTCATTAAATAACCACTCTTTCGACACATAAGAATTAGAAATTAGCGACTGTTGTCCTGAACCGTTTTCCTCTTCGGCAGGCATCATGAATATTAGAATAATATCGGAAACAAACGAACAACAATAACAACAATAACAACAAAATCTGATGAAATGAAAACTCAAATAATATAAAAACGCGAACGGCAAATTATAATTACTATGGTTAACAATGAAGAACTACATTAAAACAAACAAAAAATAAGAAAAACTGTTAAAATAAAGGAGAATTAGTTAACGATAAGGGTGAAATAGAAAATGAAATTATAATAGATAACCAAACGAGTATCACACACGGCAACTACGGAACCGTAAACAAAACGACGATCAACCTTCTGGTCGGGTCTCGATCCATTCTTATTTTATTTTTCATTTCTCAAGCGACAACGACGACAGCGATGAGCGGATGTACCTACATTCAAAATGGTATGTTATGCCTTCGGTTCCCTTTCTCCTCCATCGTATCGTCCCCCTCTTCCTCAACCTAACCGGTAACTTCAATAAACCATCCGCTTGCCCCTCCATTCGACCCATACACGTTGCGCTTCATGCTCACGTGATGAACGTGCAACCAATGAAAATTCACGAGCCGATTTCATTGACAAAATGTAGGTGTACGTTCGTGTATATTCCGTCTCATGTATAGGAACGTGCATGTACGTTGTCGCAAAATGTATGCATGGGTTCCTAAAATTTTACTTTAAGGTCCTAGCACTATTTCTGTTTTTTATCCTTCCATCAAAATTTATCTTGATGTTTTTAATCCTTCTTTGTTTAATATTATTAAATGAAAGATGAAGCGCCGAAATGTCATCAATATCAATGAAAGCAGCAACCAGAAAGCCGTTATTCATTTGTTGAGGTAATGGTTTCTTGCTGATGCAAAATGTAATTTCAAGTGCGTACGTTCATCGCATTCATAAACGGTTGTGTAGGAAGGTGTGATAGGGGGGACTGGTATTATTGAACAGCGCACATTTTCATTGACGAAAAGTAACGAATGACCTTCGATTTTATTTGGTTAATAAAAACAAGAGTAGGTATACTTAAGTCTCTGCGATAATATTTTTTCTCTCCTTCATGAAAGTTGTTTTTCTTCTTTCGTTAAATTGGTATGTAAGCGAAAATGAAATATAGGTGAGGCTCTACTATCAGGTATGCGCATTAGGGTGATAAGAGATGAACAGCCATCTTGGGTTCTGTTTTTCTAAGGTTCTGATAGTTTTTCATCAATTTTACATTCTCTATTAGTATTATATATACAATAATTAATAGCACAAAATGGCGGTTCATCTCTTATCACTCTCATGTGCATACCTAATTACCTACCAGTAAAGAGCCTTAGTACAGGTAAGCAAATTGAACCGACGGATCTTGAGAGAAGAAAGTCTTTTCGAAAAAAATTAGGTAGTGAAAATCGAGTCATATGAGCTAATTTCTGGTTTAGTGGCCAAGACGCCTTGTGGCTGTAGAGCTGCTTCACTTATAAACTCATTTAGGTGTAACGTCGCTATATCAATGCCTCAATGGTCTGTCATCGAGCTGTATCCACGAGAGAGTGGTTGGGTGTCAAACCACTCCAGTGCTGACTCCAGTTCGGAGTCCGGGATCGTTGAAATCTCATATGTTTGTTCTTCCCATCTTTACTTTGTTCACGCTAAGAAGTGCGTAACGTCATAAATAAACCATATCCACACTTATCTGCTCGAAACACGATGTTTGTTTACTAAATTATGCTTATCGTTGCATAACAATGTGTGTCTATACCATTTCCTGTCTGCACAACCAGTCACTACGACTACGATTTTGACGTCACGTACTTCTCAGCATGAACAGAGTGTACCTACAAACATTATACATAAACCTAACATTATAAACATTACGAACATTATGAAATAACCGTTGTCAGTTGTCTTCATCAAAAGCTGAAGGTCAAAGACGTATAATAAGTGTTTAATTTTGCTTCATTCATTTATCACTGCAGTATTTATGGTCAGTAGGGTGCATGGTGATTGTAACAGCGGTAGACGTAGTTATGATGAGCTAGGCAACCTCCAAATTAAAAAAAAAAAAACCTCTGTTAAACATGTTACGGTTAATCTCTTTTTTCTGGATAGTGGACTATCTCCTCATCCAACGAACATAATGCCATCCTATAGCTCTGACCTCTGAGAAATATATTTTTTAAACATTTTTTGACCACGCTCTTTCCCCCTTTTCATGTTGAGAGAATGCAAAGAAAGCGAAGCATTTATTCAAACAGCTGAATGGCTAATAAATAAGCTTTAGATTACGAATTGCGACAAAATAACCGATTCGTGTAATACCATAATACCACACTACAGTCGAGGTTAGTCAAGATTTTCTTCAGTTAAAGGGAACGAAGAAGGTTGGAAATTTTCAGAAGCAGGAAAAATAGCTCTAAAAATTGAAATTAATTCTTAGTTGGGCAACTGGCTGATTGTACAAAAAGAATTCGAGAATTGTCTCAATTCTCCTGTCATTTATGATCTTCAGGAACACTAATATTTTGGCATTAAGCCTGTTACATCAAAAACTGTCAACGTTACTATTTAGTAGGTAGTAGTTAAGCATTCTGTAGGCATGACCTGGACCTTTAATAACGATTACGAACAATCCATTTTAGTTTAAAAAGCACAAAAAAAAAAGGAAAATATAAAGAAACCACAATTTTGATCCAAACAATCAATTTTTTGTGCTATCGCTGACTCAATTTAATCACCCACTAACAAGTGAGCACATTACAGGCCCAAATGAAAGAGCAATACTTAAGTATCAAAAATAACTTAAGAATTACTTATCTTAACAAATATATATCTATATATATATAGATATATTTACAAGTAAAGTGACAGACTTTTTAGGTCCCCACATTTTAACCTCTTTTTCTCAAAAAATAAGAAAGATAATGTTTTGCCCTTCGGAGGCTTATCATATGGGGCCATGAACAATATAAAATCGAACACTCAACACCTCACAAGTTGACACTTCCTTCCTCAGCCCCCAAATGATTTTCTTAGGTAAGAGTTAATTCTATAGAAAATTTTATTCTTAGCAAAAAGTTTTCTTCTTCAATTTTCTACAAATAAAGTAATTTACGTATTTTTCATAGACCCAATATTTTTGAGCTGTAATCAGTAGAACATTTTATAAGGGGGTATCATCAACTTTAGGAATCAACAGTTAATATGGCAACTAGAAGCAAAAAAGTAACCTATAGTGAATGGAAAAATATCAACAATAGAAGAAAAAGGGCACAATATACTCCCATTCTGACATGGATGAACGAGCATACACAGTAAAAATAAAAGTCCGCCACTTTACCTTATAATTTCTATAGGTACATAAACATAATTATATAGATATAACTTTGTTCAGATAAGTCACTGCTGATACTTAAGTATTGTTCTTACATTTGAGAAATAGTCACTTGAAAAGGCGTGGCTGTTTTATTATCATTGATGGATAGCAAAAACGTTTATTTTAACCCAGTTTGTTTAAAAATAGGGTATTAAAATTAACTTCACAGAACAGTTGGAAGTGGGGATGATAATTATCAGCTTCAAGAAAAAACAAAATGATTGTACTATTTGCTATTTTGACCTTATTTTTTAACTATATATGTATGTCCTATATACAGGTTTATCAATCATTTTTCTAACAAAATTTTTTTTTTTCTTACCAATTGAAACAAGTTTTAAGTGATATTAAAGTCAACTTCATTTATTAGGCCCTGTAGTGAAAATTTCAAAGTTGAAAATTGATATCCCAGGGATGATTTTTGACAGAACTACAGTTTTTTAAGTTGATTTTCAAATTCCTTATTCTCAAAAATGTAAT
This sequence comes from Ericerus pela, assembly GCA_011428145.1. Lineage (NCBI taxonomy): Eukaryota > Metazoa > Arthropoda > Insecta > Hemiptera > Coccidae > Ericerus > Ericerus pela. The sequence continues at coordinate 447,323 of WOFM01000323.1, read as the reverse complement.
TTGTTATAAATTTCTGATCATTTTTGTTATTTTTTCAAATGTTATGCTTGAATATGTGCTAAATAAATTTTATTTAAAAAAAATTAAAAAAAAAACTGCATTAATCTGAATGAGTAGCTCTTATTGGTGAATATGCCTAAATTTATAATAGTAATTTTTTCAATCTTTAAATTCTCATTTTCTTCAGTTATGTTATTTCAATATGAACTGAGCAGAGTAATAAAAATGTGAAGGCAAGATATCAAAATAAGTATCATTGGAGGAATGTTCTCTAATGTTTGTTAAATTAGAATATCTAGCCACTTAATAAAGCTGCGATGATGAATGAAAGGTTAAAATACTTGGGCATTACACTTGATTGAATGAGTCCTCATTCACTTCATTTGGTCCAATTGAACCTGAGTTACAGATAAATATGAAAAGAGAATAACTTTTCAAGTCTATTCCTTTTTCACTCAAACAAAACTATCATGACATATGATAAAGCTAGAATATACCATGGACTCATGATACTGGGGATGTTGTGAATTATCGAATAAACCCTCATTCTTTTCATTTGGAATATTTGGATTAAAGTTATGGTGGAATATAGGATGATAACTGCTTGGAATTCAGGTAGGCAATTATGCAAATATGTTTTTGATAATTTAGTGAATACTCTATACATAGTCAATGAGTGATAGAGTGAAACTGGTTTATTACCTATAATAATAGGACACAGGACAGAATGAAACAATGTTAATGTGTATCCACCTTTATTGGTTGGTTTTAGTTGACAGATTTTATAAAATTAGGGTTCCATTTAACAGTTTGAATTTTACTAGAATAGCTCCCTAATTTTACAGAAACTGTACAGAATTCCCTAATGTCAGCCAGCTATCACTACGTATAATTCTGCACTATAAGGTAGATATCAAATATTTTGCTATTGAAAATATGCGTGTCATGATTTAGAGAAAATTTAATTTTTTTAATTCTGTTGAACAAACAGGTGGTATTTAGACAGGTACTAATGAAATTACTCGAGTTAAGGTGATTTGGTTTTATGGCTAGACATAGGAGCAAATAAGCAGGTGCTTAACCCCCTAGATTTTTGGGCAAAAACACATGTAATAACGGAGTACATACAACTGGTGACACGGGGAATTAATCCTTCCAATTCTAAACCCTATTTTCGGCCCTACGGCTAGAAGATTTAGAAGAGAGTTCAGAAGATAGAGGATTTTTCTGTGTTGTTTAGGGTTTTTGTACAAAACGAAAAAACCTATTGAAATCATCATTGTTTCCCTTCTTATTTCTTTCTTCTTCCTCCTTTCTTTAAATTAGTTCTATGTTTTATTTTTCATCTGGGAAGCTAGTATGTGAACTAAAGATGTCAAATAAAAACCGATCATAAAAAGATCGATCATGATCAGATGATTTTGATTGATCAATCCAATACGATCGATCTCTGAATTTCCAACCATCGCTATCTCGTAATTTTGGTGTGATCGATCTGACAATCAATTTATAAAACCTTTTACAAAAATAAATCACATTAGTGATTAGTCAGTAAATTTAGTGTTTCGGTGGTTTATTGCATTAGAATTAATATGAAGTAATAATTGAATTAAATACGTAACATTTATGGAAATGACTGGAAAATTTTGTAACCTACGTATAATAATTTTGTTTAAAAAAAAAAATTGCCTTTTTTTCATTTTTTTCGTAAAAAAGACGAACTAGGTAGTATAGATACCAATGAATTACTTGTGAGGGTTACTAATGTTCTGTGGGAACCTGTCTTCTCAATCAGAGATTTTCTCAAATGAACTGAAATTATAGAGTTGGTTTTCTGAAAAAAATATGATTGGATCACAAAAAGATTAATCATTTTTGTGTTGATCGTAATCAATTTTATGATCGGAAATATTTTTGATCGATCGATTCTGGATCGATCAAAAATTCTTTATGATTGACATCTCTAATGCGAACTAATCAATTGGTTTGAATAATCGATTATCTCGATTAATCAACTAATCCATTTTTAGGGATTTTGCTTGCGAAAAACCCTGTTATAATGACTATTTTTTCCTTTTCCTCCTTCATTATTCCTCAGCCTGAGTTCTATGTTTTTTTTTAACAGTGAAAATAAAATTTTCTATTTTATGACGATATCTGTGAACATTTATTTTTTTTATTCTAATTTTGCGATAAATTTATGCAAAATATGACAATTGAAAATGTTTCAATTTCAACTGTTTCGTCTTCGTTAAGTATTATTAAATGAAATATATATCTATATCACTTCCTTTCAATAGTTTCTTCTTTTATTTTCTGAAATTTATCGATTATTCGTATTTTTATATTTCCAGTTTTTATTTATAGTTGATGTTAATGGTGTCACCCTCGGGTCACTTTTCATGACAAATAAAACAAACTAAAAAAAAAGAAAGAAAAAAAAATCATATAAAAATAAAGGAAAAACCCTATTGCCACATCGTCTAGCGATGTAGCTTGTTCATTACTCGATTTATTTTTGCAAAATTAATCGAACAATCAATATGATTCAGGCTTGAGTAAGAATCACAAAATTTTTATAAAAGAAATAGAGGAAATATATTATAAGGAAAATTCTGTTTATTGGCTGTTGGAGGAGAAACATTTTCTATTCTACCTCGAAATAAATGGGTGTTGAAAAAATTAAGTTTGCAAGTTGGTGTAAGAAATGGCACATCGATTGCTTCTACTACTAAGTACTACTACTGCTACTGCTACTAATTATCACCAAGTTTGTAATACGAACCAATTCGGGTGATTCTTATTTATTAATACAAGTTTCTAATAAGAGGTAATCCGGGTGATTCCCTATTATATTATCACAAGTTTGTAATACGAAGTAATCCGTGTGATTCTCTCTTTATTTTGAAAAGTTTATAATATGAACCAATGCATGTGTATAATGGACAATATTAAAAACTACTAAATAGATTTTCTTTATTCTTTTACCATGACCGAGCACATCTTCTCACAGTTAAAATAGGTTACTTATTATTATGATCCAGCCGTAATAACAAGAACAGTAATGAAAAATGTGTATTTATAAAATTAAAATAAGTGATTTCAATTTTTGTTCATTAAAGAAAAGAAGAATTAACGAAAGATGGAACAACAGGGAAATAAACAACATTTTTCTATCTCAGTCACCGAATTATATTTTCTCTCTCTTTCTTTCCCTGTAATGTTTTTCAAGATCTAGATACTGTTACTGGCATTTGACAGTCAATAATGTTTCTATAGTTGTGAAGGTTGTGATTATTTTGAAATGGGTAATTTTTATTATCATTTTCAAATTGATGCAATATCTTCCTGTCATAAATCATAATTGTTGCCTTGACTGATATCTTAGAGGATATGTATATGATGGAGACGACATGCTGCTGTTTACAAATGGGATCAACTGTCGATAACATCTACACCAAGCCCCACATTGATCGACATCCACCAATCAGAATAATCAGATACTTTGGAATGGCGTAATTTGTATGCCAGTGTTTATAAACAATTGCATCCCAGTGTTTATAAACAAATGCACGTGACAATTTTTTCCTTGAATCAGATTTTTAGAAAGCAAAACATGTGTCATCGACAGAGCTATTCATAGGTGCCACACCAAAACCACTTTTATTTCGTCTCCATGATATGAATATCCATGAAGATTGATATGATAGGTATTGAAAAACTGAGACGAAAAATCTGTAACTTGTTTGGTAAGAATAGCTCTGGACAATCACTTAATTTACTTAGTTTTATCTACTTAATGTTATAGTTTATTTTTAGCATCTGGATTTTCATTGTTGTACATATACCTTCATTGATGTTCATCACAAATCATCAAACTGAAACAAAAACTCTGGTATTTATTTGTTGATAATAGCTCCGGAAACTGATTTAATTTACTCAGTTTTATTTACCTAATGTTAAATTTTATTGTTAGAAGATGGATTCATATTTTCCTGCAAATAGCTTCATTGTTCCATCAGTAATCAGACTAAAAAATTGAAATGAAAAATGTGTGATCAATATAATTTTGTAGGAATTACTCTCAAAATTTATTAAAAACTCAGACAGAAAATCTGCAATTTATTGCTATGGACACTCACTAAATTCACTCAATTTTATGTAACTATTATTAAATTTTATTGTTAGCAGCTGAATTAACATTTTCATACGAATACTTTCATGGTTCATCATACTGAAAAATTTAAATGAAAAAGTGTGATCAATATTAGGCTATTTGGTGGGAATAATATTGGACATTTTTCATTAAACTTACTCAGTTTTATCTCTGAGCTCTCACTTAATTTACTCAATTGTCTCTAATGTTGAATTGTTAGCAACTGGATTTATATTTTTGCAAATACTTTCATGATTCATTGCTGAAACAGAAGAATTTTTTAAATATTTCTGATTGATCTTATTTGGTGAGAATATCCACTTTACCAGTTTTCATCTATAATTCTAAAAAATAAACCTGAATTTCAGATACTTGAAAAAATTTTAAAAAACTATAAATATAGTGATTAAAATCTGACAAACGTATCAATTTATAGGTCTATACAATTTTAGATACCATCGTTGCAAGTTTCAGTTTAAAAAATTATGAAAAACTATCGATATCTATAATCCTCCTTTTTAAAGAAATATATGTGATGGAGATGACATGCTTCTGTTTTACAAGGGATTAAATGTCATTAACATCTACACCAAGCATGAGTACACTGGCGTACAAATTATCCCACATCCATCGACATCGACTAATCAGAATAATCAGATTCTCCTGAATGGAGTAATTTATACGCCAGTGTTTATAAACAGTTGCATGTGGCAATTTTTTCCTCCTATCAGATTTTTAGAAAGCAAAATATGTGGTGTTGGCAGCACTATCCATAGGTGCTACACCAAAACCACTATTATGTAATCTCCATCATATATATATATTCTTGAAGATCCTCTTTGATAAAGATACCAATTTGTCGATCTATCTTTTCTTTAATAAAAATATCAATCTATCTTTTCTTCAACAAAAATATCAATCTATCGACGTTTTATTAATAAAAACAAAAGTCTATACCTATGAATGTTCCTGAAATAATTTTACTAAGCATCAAAAAAATTGTGAAAATTACAGAACTTCCTCAATATCTTCATTTAAATTAAGTAAAAGTACATTTATCCCAAATCAATGAAAAAAAACAAGTAAACAAAATGAAGCACCAAATAACCCCATATTTATATCCCAGCTATTTATAGCTTTGATATCCACTACTGACCTGAATGCCACTCAGTGTATTCTACTGCTCGAAGACCTGAAACTATGATTCCAGAATTTTCTCTGATCAAGACGGGTAACTAGAGCTCTGTTTGATAGGATTACACCAACTTACACCAACCTACACCAGTAAAGGTATTCCAAAAAAATTCAAGTAAAACTAGGTGTAAAGTCATATAACATTCCTAAATTTGTGGAATTGCCTCCTGGTGTAGGTTGGCGTAAGTTGATGTAGTCCTATCAAAAGAGATTAGGTTTCATCCTTCGAGGATACATATATGATGGAGATGACATGGAACAGTTTTAACATGGGGTTGAGTGTCCAGACAATATATGCCACGTGCTGGCATATGAAGTACCCCAGACTCTATACTCCAACCAATCAGAACTGAAAATTGGTGTAAAAGTGAGGTACTTCGTACGCCAGTGTTTATAAACAAATGCACGTGGCAAGATTTTCCTCCAATCAGTGTTTGTAGACGCACTTTTTATAGGTTGGACACCGAAACTGCCCATGTGTCGTCTCCATCATATATATATCCTCGAAGGTTTCATCACATTAATAAAAATTTCTCTTTTTTTAAATACACACGTGTGGTTAAAATAGGGAAATTCTTACCATCGTTCTGTCTTATCTCAGATGATATTGGCCTATCTTCTATCATCTATGATCTGGCCGATCACTGCTTGTTCGACTTCTATAACTATACTGGACTTCTATACTGGTGTGGCTGTATGTATTTGTTTGTTCTGTTCTTTGTCTCATGTTTCTTTTGTCATTTTATGTTTTGTGATACCTATTTGTTCATACTCCCTCACAAATATGGTTCTCTGTACTTGAAGGATTTCTTTGGTTGTACCTTTATGTCTTATAATAAAGGTCCAGGTATGTTATCCATTTGTTTTATTGTTTTCATAATGTAATTCTGTTCTTATATGTGGGTAAACAGACAGGGTGGCCATGTGGCCCACCTAGTGGTGTGTTTTCTTTGGAGGCGGTTCCAAAATTCAACACAGCTGTTTCTGGTTTTCTGCTTTTATGTCAAAATTCTCAAATTTCAGGGGTTATTGTGAACCTTATTATGGGCTGGCTATCTGAGCACACCACACTTTTGACACTTGCCTACTATTTATTATCCAACTTGTGTTTTCAGGACTTAATGATGTTGGCCCTAAGGATGTTTTGGGAACCTTGGACTTGTTGTGTGTAACTTTTTGTAACAAATGTTCAGCCAACTAATTTTTTTTTGTTGTGGCATATTGCCACGCTAGTTGGTATACCACAATATAATAGAGGATCACCCGCATTACCTTGTATTAGAAACTTGTATTAATAAATTTTTAATCACCCTCATTGCTTCGTATTACGAACTTATTAAAATAAATTGAAAATCACCTGGATTGCCTCATATTACAAACTTAGTAAAATAAATAGCGAATCACCCGGATTTCTTCGTATTAGATACCGTGATGAGATATAGAAAATGACCCAGATTGCCTCGTGTAAAAAACTTGTATTAATAAATTAAGAATCACCCGGATTGGTTCGTATAACAAACTTATTAAAAAAAACTGAAAATCACCCGAATTGCCTCGTATTAGAAACTTGTATTAATAAATAGAAATCACCAGGATTGGTTTTCATATTCAAAACTTGATAATACTAATAGTAATAATAATAATGATATGGAAAATTGCTGCTTCCTTTTTAAGGAATCAAACTATTCCGTACACTATATCATATAGTTTTATACACATTTATATTGTAAATTGATTTTTTTTTTTTTTGGTTGCTGCATCACGTCTCTCCAATACGACAGATTTTTATAAAAATCAACCTCACATAGGTGTCTATCCTTGGGTGGTTTCTGCCAAGTGCCAAGTTTCGCTTCATAAATTCTTTTTTGAGAGCTCTAATTAAGTTTGGAAGTTTCAGTTCGGAAACTGCTCTTTTCAAATTTGGTTATCAATTCTACTTAGTGGTTTTTGTGTCGTTTTTGTATATCCACAATTTTCATTATTTTTTCTTTCTCGTGTTCTTCACTGACCTTTTCTTTAGTCTTTTTATTTTTTTTAATACCTAACAATACATTGTTGATTGTTGATGTCGGAAAATTTTTAAATTGTTTTAAAACGTACCCCAAAACCCTGAAATTGACATTCTTAATGCTAAAATAACGAAAATTTCGCTTTTTCACTAGTAATTTTTTCTCTCCCCTCTGTGAGAAAATGAAATAACTTGACTGATCGGTTCTTGTGAAGGTATAATGCAGCTACTTCACCTGGATTTCTTGCATTTCATGGAATATCCAATTCTTACATTCTCTGAGGAGCTATTTTCTTTTGATCTCCAATACATGAAAATATGTATACGTTGCAAAAACATCAGGTATGTAAAAAGATAGAAATACTTGTATTTTCATAGATTCATACGTTTATAATGGGATTTCACAAAAAAATAAGAAAATAGCAATAGTAAGTAAATCATTTACAGAAATTACAAAAACATATCATGTACACATGCCATATAGGTTCAGATAATTTTATCAGATGCATACATGTGTGAATATAAATTAACAAGTGTTCAAAAAAGATTTTCAGATAGGATTAATTAAGCGCACTTCTGCTCACACATAGTTGTACTAGAGGTTTGTACAATAAAAAATTATACTAAATGTACGTTAGCATTAGAGAAGAAAGGGAGAGGAAATTAAAGGGACAAGTTCGGGTGTTTTTAAATTAATTTCTGAGATTTCTTCGAACATATACGACCTATACAGACGAAGGCGACGACGGTAATAAAGGAGGGAATCATCCAACACAACATAGCATTCCACGTTGTGCCCAAATGTCTAAAATGAAACGGAAGCGCTTCAAACGGCAATAAACCGTAATAGTGTAAGGCAGCAGTTCCATTTGGCGGAGGACACGGTAGCTGAACAATAATATCTTGATGTTGTACCTAAAAGACGAAAAAACACAACATACGTCGTATCAGGCGACCACAAGTTTAGTTTGAAACGTCCGGGGTTAGAAGGGTGTACCTTAACCCATAGGCTTCGTAACAGACCATAGATACATACATACATACATACATACCTACCTACCTACCTACCGTACCTACCTATATATATATATTAAATACAAGTAAGTATAATACGTATACGTATTTAGCCTGCACTATATTCTAAAGCGTGGGATTCTAATTATAATAAATCCACATGCAACGATTTAATCATTCATCGTGGTGCCACAGTAAAAATAGTAGCAGAAGTTTAGTAGTTTTTACCTGTTTATTCCGACAAACGAATTGTGACGAATGGCTTTCTAGCGTATTAACAGAAAATTCACGTCTCAACAGCATAGGAATAATCCAACGTGTGGGCGAAATAATCCCCAGCCATTCTTTCAGCCAAGGCGGAATGTCTTTTAAATGCAGCGGTAATCCGCTAGTTAAATTCAACATAAATAAAATGATCGTGGCAGCGAGAGTGGAAGAAAATCGATTAGGTAATAAATAACCAACTAAGGTTAGAATGGACTGTAATGCCACCATGTGGATCAGCATATAACCTGCAAGAAGAATTAATGAAAAACAGTTAAAACGATCAAATATACGCATTTTTGAGAAAAAATGTACCCTTAGAATAAACATGAATAGGGATGATTTTTTAAACTAAGTCAATTTTTCAAAAATAAAAAATAATGAAATTTGTACGCAACTGCACCATATCAAAAATTGATAAGTTTGTTAACGATTCACAAAATAACAAATGCATTAAATTAATGAATTTTCTACATCAGACCAGTTGAGAGGGGGAAAGAATGATTCCTTTGGCCCCAGACTTCTTACGGACTGCATTTTCAAAAAAATAAAAATAAAAATGAAAATCTACTGATGAATACTTAAAAAACTTTTCTCGCTCGATTCTCCAATATTATAAAACCCAGGCCTGATTCCAGTATTTTTTATAGGGGGCGGAAGATGGAATTACATTTTTTAATATTCATGAATTTTTATACACGGGGTTACAATTTTTTACATTTTTCATAGAAGTAAAATTTAAAAAAACTAAAAAATCGTATTTTAAATTTAATTGTTTTTTCGCCACAGGAGGATTATACCTTAAATCAAGACCCCTCTCACAAATAAATTCTGGATATGACACTGAAGACAGATGCAATTTTCAATAATTTGGAGGCCCCATTAACTTTTACTCCCCCTCCTTGGTAACGAATTTCTTCTCGAGAGCCCTGACCTAAATTTTGTTCACCATTTATACTTGAAAGTCTATGAAAACTTTATTTCAACAGCCAAACAAAGAATAACGTGGATAGGTAATTATAAAATCTAAATTCTTTTTAGCCAAGGCTAAGAGTAGAATTCGAATAATCTGATCCTATCCAATCCTATAATATGACAAATAATTATGTATGTATGTATTTATGTATGTACGTATCTATGTATGTACGTATGTACGTGTGTGTGTGTGTGTGTGTGTGTGTGTGTGTGTATGTATGTATGTATGTAAGTACATATGTAGAACACCAATGCACAAAAAAGTCATCATATTTTCCAAATTGGCCAAAATTTGGATGAAATATTTAAAAAATAATTATTAAAAGGGTAATATTTTGTTCTTCAACCTCATTTGAATATGTAGAAGCAAATAGTTTCTTTACATACTGGGAAGTGGAGGCTCCACAAGGAGCGCTAAATTTGCCTCATATTATCAGTCTGAAAACAGGACAGTGTATTTTTTCCATGTATTTTTCCATAAGAAAAGAAAAACGTTTAAACTGATTTTTGAGAATCGGAAAGACTATAATATGGATAATCACTAATCGTTAAAGAATGATCTTTAAATCCTACTTAATTGTAACCATAAGAATACATTTTTAAAAGAAATTTTTGCATTACAACATCAATACATTTATACTTATTTTCATCTCTTATCCAGTTTTCGGTGGATTACTATTTTCAGCACATGAATACAGTAGGCCTGTCATCCCCAATGGACATGCTTCTCAGAAGTTCTCAAATTTTCTCTCAAGCAGTGATGCTAAATACTGTTCTCAATTTTTGTTTGAACCAACTGTAAAAATCTTCTACTTTGTTAAGACATTCCATTATGTCTGGACAAATTTTTATAATTTGTGCAGTCATGTTTCCACATAGTTGTCTGTATTTGTGCTCTTGAGGAATTTCCTTCAGTTGAAAACAGCTGATCAGTTGTATACACCAAGTTTATACTTCTTCTGGGAGAAACTGTTGCAGTTAGATTCATTTTTTGAATATATCATTTTCAGCAGTTTCTTCACTTTATCTTTTATCGTATTCAGATATGGCTTTAGCTAATATGTCTTTCATGTATTTATCGAATTTTTTTTCTTCCGTTGTTTTGTTTGTCATATTTTTAGGAATATTTAATTCTTCGTTTATTTTCAGAATTATTTCTATTATTTTACCATTTTGGAATGTTCAATAAGCCAGTTTTTCAAATTTTTACCAAACAGAATTATTTTAAAAATTTATTTTATTTTTCTATATGTATCAGAAGATACTATTGTATTCCTACCAAGATTTTTCTAAGTTTGTTAACCCTTCCTATTTTGGGAAAACTTTTATTTTGAATTTGAGGTAAATTTCCCCCTTGTACCCTATATGGTCCACAACACGCACAGTATTAGCAAGTATCTAAGTACATATATACTTGCCTCCCGTTTTAGCATGTACACATAAATGTAGATGCGCATACAGACGATGTATTTTATTTTGAGTGTATAACACTAATTATTTGAGTTACAGACTAGGTCCGTCACCCGTCTGTTGACGCAGGGCTGAGCCCTGAAGGAGGGAAATGAGAAATGAAGGAAAACGTCTCAATAATGACACTAAAAAAATTAAAAAATTTTCACGAGTTGAAAACTTACTTTTCTAAAAGATAGGAATTTCGAAAAATGTAGTTGACTTTCAAATTCAAGACCTGCTTTTTTGTGAAGCTTTTTATGCGAGTCGGTGAAAATTTTGTGAATCTTCAAATTCTTAGTCAATCAGAATTTTCTTACACAGACAATTTTAGGGTAGGTGTATTGAATAGGTACTGAATGAAATGGAGCTCGGACAAAAATTAACAAAATTGATTCCATTAAAAGAATACTTCCAGCGCTTACCAGGCTATAACATTCAAAGTTTACAATTCTCATCTCTGCTGAAATTTCAATCTATTTAAACGGAGGTAAGCACCTCATTTTTCTTCCTTTTCATTTTAAATACAAAATGCAACAGAAGTTTTCCTACAGCATAATTATAGTATAACACATGTAAATATCCATTTGGTCCATCTAACTTCGAAATAGTACAATTACCTAAATAGATATAAAATGCATCTGAATCATCTCCTTGTTGATACAGTGAAGACATAGCATACGATGGCACTAAATACACCAACCACACAACTAGTGAAGGAGGTAGTTGACACAATAGCTGCAAAAAGGAAGCAAAATTAAATATTTTCAAAGCTAACATATATTTCCTCAAAATGAGTTTCTCACCATTATAATAATATAAACAGCACTGCCGTATAATTTATCAGCAATATCACTTTCTACAGCTGCTCGATCACTGCCGTGAGTACGAGCTAATGACCGCAATAACAGTAAAGGGATGGAGGTAATGTGTGTTACTGTATAATGATATCCTACCCTGCAACACAAGGAAAGTTTTATGTCATCACTTAGGGAACGAACAGACCAAATAAACTTAATAATGAGTAATACCCACCTATCATTCAATATTAATTGAGGATCAGAAGCTGGCACGTCCCAAAATACGGAACCAACAAACATGGAGAGGAAAACGGCGGCCATTACGTGAGACAGCCATCTGACAAAACTTTTTGGCTGAGAATACACCATGTGTCGCCTGAAAAGAAAAATTTAATTTTTGATTTTGCCGATACGCATAGAATAAACTAAAATTTGGACCACTTTTAATCCAGCTTGTTAAGTCTGAGGAAAAAGTTCTGAAAGCTTTGATAAAAATTAAAGAGCCACCTTATAATAGTTATGAAGAGTTTCTGCAGAGAATAATTTTTTTTTAAATACATTATTTCATTTGACCGAAGCAGATCCACGATAAGAATTTATCAGATAAGACCGTCCCCCTCAGTCTTGAACTTTTTTTTGATAACACAGTACATCAATAAACGAATCTAACACCAACATATTTTTACGAACTCCTTGTATTTCGTCCCTAAATTTTATCTTAATATAAATTCAATATTATAGAAAACTAACAGACTTCAGACAACCATAAAATCTTCATGTAAAAATCTTAGAACTGTCTTTTTCAAGGAAATCAAATTTGAAGAATAAACTACAAGTCACTCCTTTATTAGACATTTTTAGCCAAACTGATTTTACGTAAGGTTTAATTTACATTTTTTATTCACAAAATATTGTAGGGAAAATTCTATTTACATTAAAAATGAGAGATGTTGTCGTAAATAGTAATTCGAAGGCACCAGCGTTATTTATTTTGAACCATAATCTTACCTTTTGGCCGAATCAAAAATAAATTTTACGTTAAATCGTTGGATTTTAATGTACGATAACCCCGATTTAGAAGAGAAAAGGGAAGCTTGGTTTGGTCATGATAGTTGAAAAATACCAACTTACATGAGAGAGAATCATAAACTCTGTTGAAGTTTTAAAATTCCTCTCAAACTTTCTAAGAGGAACTCAAAGATTTGTTATTGCTATTCAGATATATCTGTACTGCAACAACTTAGCCAAATCTGAAAACATTTTTCGAGACTTGTATTACCTCTCGAGGGAAATTAGAATGATTACCTCAGGTTGCTTCCTTCAGTTCTCAAGTAAGTGTTTGTCCGTTTACTTAACTGCAGAACTATCAAATATTCAAAAAAAAAAAAAAAGAATCAAAACATGAACATGGACATCTCTCCAGAAAAATTAGCAATATTTAAAAAACAGTTTCTTAAACGTTTAAAATGAGAGTCAATAAGGTGTGACAGAAAGCATTTAAACGAGGTTCTTATCGAAGTGGATTGAACGCAGCCTATACAATGTGAATAATGGAATTTGGGCAATTTAGTTTCGATTTCAATAAAATAAATGTCACAGATTAATGAATAATTATTTCATTCCAAAGCATTAAGAATTGTTTCGTGATGAAAATGACTTGGTTAAAAAGCGATCCATAATTAGTTTGTCCATCATTTTAAAATCAACGAGATCAACGAATAAAACGAGAAAATACTAACAGAATTATGGCAATAATTTGAAAGAAACACGAAGCAGCCCTCGGTTTACCAGGTAAGGGTTGAGGTGGACCTGGTTCACTGAGTGGTTCTTGGCGATGTCTGTACACTTCGGCTAATAATTCGATACGTTCGCTGGATTCTAACATCGCTTCAGAGGATAATTCATCCAATGTGACTAAATCGACTATAAAAAGAAATATTTTAGCTTCAGTTCAGAATTTGAAAAATGGAAAAAAGACAACTATAAGCTAACTTACGATAATAATCGGACGGATTTTTGTAGGCCGGACAAGGATAATCAACAGAAGCAAAATACGGTAACATATCTCTTCGTCGACCATAAAACATCATACGTCCACAAGATATTAGAGCCACTCGTGAGACCATGGTGAATATTTCATATGTCGGAGGTTGCAACGTTAATATTACGATTTTTCCGATGAGCCCGGCTGCAATTAGATAACAGATTGTAATGATTGAAAAAAAAAAAAAAATCAAACGTTGGAATATTAAAAGTATAAGAACTCACACGAACCGCCGTTCGCCCACTGTCTAAGAAATTCGACTAAGAAGAACGTATCGAATATATCCATGCCGGAAGTAGGTCGATCTAATAAAATTATGTCTGCATCTGATAAAAGGTAACATGCAATTTTCAGTCTTTGGACCTCCGCAGGAGTTAATTCAGATACGCTGGTATTCAACACTTGAGATAATCCTAATTCTTGTATTAAAACTCCAATCTATGAACAATTTACAACATAATTTATTGAAAGAACAAAATTCAAGTACAATTCATGATTTATTATTCATTTATCTATTCAACTTAGGCCGCCTTCTTGGGCCTTAACGGAGGGCTGGTCCCAAAATTTTAACCTCATTCGATGCATTAAAAGTTTTTATTCGAAGTTGTTGGATCACCTTTACTTATGATAAAAACACAACCTCATTTCTGCAGTCATGAAAATATGTGGATGGATAATATAATTGATGTGACAAATAGTGTTTGGGTCTTAACAGACTTCTAGGTGGGGGTAAAGAACAAGTAAACTGTGCTGAAGTTGAGAAAATTAAGAGAAAATTAACCTTATCCGCTGCAGCTAAGAATTTGGGGTACTCATTACATGGATTAATTATAAGTGATTTGTGAAATGGCAGACACCTGAGTGACCTTGGCAGATGTTGATAAAAAGTACAGTAACTTATGTATATCTCTTAATATCATTTCAAAGTTTCCAACATCTAAAAAAATTTTTTCAACAAAATAAGAATTATATTCAAAGTTGTTTCATCAATAATTGATCTTTTTTTACTTTTTTTCGTTGATTGCGGTCAGGTAGTACAAAAGTATGATTAAAATAATAAATAAAAATGAAAAAATAAATTACTTGATCAGTCACGGATGTCTTTCCAACAGATGATTTCGGCGGTTGCCTTAAATGAGAATGAAAAGTTAGCGTCTGAGCAACGTTCAAATCTGGAGATAATTGAGCATCGTGCCGAACGTACGTCATTCGTTTTTCTAACGAACTTAACATTATGTTTTGCCCGTTTAAAATGACATGCTGCACGTGAGCCTTTCTACGACAAGCTAACGCATCTAACAAAGTTTTACCCTCGTTCACTGCAACAATAATTTTATGTACGGATATCAAAACATATAGTATCAATACTAGCGAATAAATGAGGTAAAAATTTGATAAAGCATAAATTTTTATGCGTTCTAAAAAATAATTAAATAATAAGTACTTATAATTAAAAATAATCAAAAAAATTAGTTTAAAAAATTAGTTATAGATATAAAGACGAGAAAAATAAGAACAGATGTGGTACCAAAACTCAGCAGGTAAATGTCATGATAGGCCAAAGTTAAATTTAGAAGAAATCAAAAATATTTGAGAATTAATTAGCATCAAATTTCTGTGAGCTTTTAATTCTCGAAATTTTTCGATTTTTTCTGAATTCCAAATAGGCCTATCATGAAATTTACGAACTGAGTTTCCGTATTATATCTCTTCACATTTTTCTCATTTTCATACCGATAACTAATTTTTTAAAGAAATTTTTTTGATCATTTCAAGTATGGCAGCGGCGGCCCGTCAGTATGAGTAAAGTGGGCACTGCCCACTACAAAAGTTTTTAAGAATAATGCTTTTACTTTTTCTCACTTGTTCATCATAAAAAATTCAAGTACTATACCTTGTAATTTTTTTTTCAGCCCTCTCTGTTTCAAATCTCCAAGGGCCACTGAAATATGGATACTATTTTATTGTTTTAGAGCGCAAAAAAAATTTATGTTTTGGATAATCTTTTCTTTATTCATTTATTTTGATCGTTTTAATGTTTGAAAAGTTTTTTTTTAATGTTAGGATAATTTAAAATGAGAATTATGTGAGGTTATAAAAATTTTAAATATTGGTTGTGAGGGAATTTTTTTTTTTTTGCAAGGAAATGCAAGAGATCTTCTCTTTTTTCTATTCTTTTTTCTTCGTTCGCATTTTAAAAATCTTCATAAAGAAAGTAAAATTCAAAAATTCTTCAACATGAACACACTTCAAAATAAATCCATAAATATTGAATTATATCGGTATATTTGCAATAATAACCAGCGAGTTGAGATAAATGTACACTTCAAATCTGACATTGATTTGTTATACCATTCCTGATATATCCTTCAGACAAGCGAATTAATGTTGAATAAAACCTTTACTATGATTGCACAGTGTATTTGATATAAAATAGTAATTTATCACCGATGAGTCAAGATAAATATATTCCTAAAATTTCATATAAATCGGTTAAGCCATTCCTGAGATATTTTCGAGACACACGTATAACCGAACCAGCCAGCCAAGTAGAAAGAAAATTTATGAAAACATAAATAGTGAGCACATTATACAAACCTGTTGTGGCCATAACAGCTAAAAGCTCACCGGCTTTCACTTCGAATGATATATTTTGCAAAAAGGGTTCATTTTTTTTTATCTCTACATTCAAACCACGAATCTAAAGGAAAAAAGAAATTGAAATTGGAGTAAAATACGTTACATGAACTATTACAAGCAGAAATCCACAAAGAAACCAACCTGTAAGTGAGGATAGTTTCCATTATAAACGTCAGTCCTGGCAACATGAAATGATGGAGGTACAGGTTCCATATGGGACATGTGAGTGCCCATCATACTCGGGACCTGTCCGTCGATTACAGAATGCATATGATTTCCTCTATCGACACCACTCATGTCGATCATAGACTGACTAATACCTCGAGCACCAAGAGCGGCGATGGACGCTGGCCTTCCATTTATTAAATGACTGTAAGAAAAGAAAACACTGTACTAATTCAAATATCTAGTAAGTTCTGATGCAGATAAATTATTAGTTTACCAAAAAGGCTCACGAGAAGTTTATTCTATTTTATTTTGACACTATTCAGGGAGATGTTAAAAATAATAAGAAATATTATGATTTTCAACTGAATAGAAATGTAACTAATTTACTGCATTTTCATTCAAAGCGACTGACCCAAATTTTTAGTTTGAAATCAATGGCAGAAACATTTTTTTTCAAAATGAAATTCTGGTCAGATTCACAAACGTACAAATACCTACCCGAAATGGCTCTAATTATGAGCTCTTCTAAAATCGTTCGTAATAAATCTTCAGTGGCTATCATAATGTTCTCCAAACGAGAAAATTAAGAAAACTATTTAGAAATAAAAGAACCGAACAGAATAAGATATTGCCAGTTAAGTGTCTTTCTTACCTAGATGGAGGATGATGGGGCGAATAATGAGGAGACATCGGGCCACCAAATTCTGACATGGTTCGTAAATCGTGCACACTTCGCCTATATGACTTTGGTGGAAGTCGCGTATGCCTAGACATTGCTTCAGTTGACAATAGATTGGCTTCACTGATGCTTTTTCCGCGAATATTTGGAGTTGGCTGTCTCAACGTAGGCTAATTAAAAAAAAATGGCAAGATTCAAAAATGAAAGTATATACGTTCAATCGACAGAAGAATTCGAAAATTACTACTTACTATTAAAATACATATATGTATACTACCTACTCAAAACAGTAAGGTATGATTGGACAAACTTTTTTTTATGCTACGTTAATAATAAATAAAATTAAGAATGCGACAACAAGCAAAAATATTCAAAAACAATATGCTTAACATATTTCTCCAGGTTTTGAATCACAATGCAAACACATAAGGAAATACCTAGTTTCCTTAAGATTATCAATGGGGAGTAAAAACCATAAAATCACCGAAAATCTGGCCTTCTTCCATGCTGTCAAGCAATTCAGGATACACTTCTTTCGTATTTTCAAGAGATCTGAGATTTTTATAAGAAATAAAATTACTCATACAATTTATTCTAAAAAATTCTAACGCTTCAAAAACAAAATATTTACAACATACCTAATTCTAAAATTCACAACTAACTGAATACGATATCGCTTAAGATAAAACAGTTACAAAAGGACATAATTTCGCATATCTCCGGCAATTTCGAAAGACTAAACCCTATCTCACTACTCACTAAATCAAAAATCAGAAGTATACCAGTTTTAAAATGAAAACCAAAACGAATAATGAAATATGTTGGTTTTTTATACGGAATATAACATCGATCGACGTATCTATTTATTCAAAATAATTTAAACGAAGATGAATCATCTAAACGACTTCAATTCATCTTTTACAAATTTTATGAATCCAAATCTGAATTCAGAGGATTTAAAATAAAATTTAAAAAACAGCTTATGAATCCAAAACAGAAACGGCTTGACGCAAACCAAAACAAAGTTCAGAATAAAGTTTAAAAAACAAAGCAAGATTTATTTTGGGAGAAAAAATCATGAAAAATTATTCACAAACCAGATACTAACCCCATAATATGGTGCATTTCGAAAGTCAGGGTCACTTCTCGTTCTTAAATAATACGATTGAGATTTTTTATTTTGAGCATTTCTTGGCGACATTCCATCATCACTGGAATCGTAACCGCTGGAACCATCTCTATGTCGGCTACCATTTGGTGGAAAAACACGAGGTAAACCGAATTTCAAATACGTATACATATTAGAACCCAATGGCGACCTGGAAAAAAAAATTATACATGACTAGGAATTTGAAATGTATGAGCAAAGATATACAAAACGTTTCAAGTAAAATAGCTTCGCAAAGATACAAAAGGTTTCAAAGTATATTTGAATGTTGCAACGCTCTTATGATTTTCACCGAAAAATATACAATAGCATATGAGGTTAATGCAAAGAAAGTTAATAGAGGCCTTCGAGTACCACGATGAGGTAGTGTATCATACAGTACTGATGACAAAATAATGGAGCGACTGACAAATGTCAAATGCGCTAACGAATAACGTTTTAAATGGTTTCTAATTAATGCGAAATTATATTATAATAGAAATACTTTAGCTGGTATAAAGAAATGCATAGAATTCAATTTCAATAAGAACCACAAAAGTAATCTACGGTATTCTTCGGATAAATAAAGATACATAGCTCCGTAAGTCGTAAAAAATGAAAAATACGAGGAGAAACTTTAATAATGAAAATAAATTTATACTACTGATTGTAGATTCCACAGCGATGTTGAAAAAATTCATCTATCTACCAAAAAGAAACAATTTTTGAAACGACATATAACGTCTTTTGAAAAAATTAATAAATTTATCTTGTTATCAAGTTTTTGTTTTCATAAACCTAGCAATCATTTATAAAAAGAAGAGTTTTTTCAAAGAGGTGCAACTGAACGAATGAAAGTCATTTAGATTCGGAAGGCATAAATGTTTCGAGTAGCATGTAAATGATTTCAATGAATATACGAAGAAAAGATTTTCAGAATACAAATCATTTGCAGTACAAAGATGATTTTCTATCAGTAGATAATGTAAATATTCATGCATCTTCATTCGATAAAAATAAGTAATCTGTTCTGACAATAAAAACAAACGAAAGAAAAAAACAAAACAACAAATCCATACATGCACAGTAGAGCTTAAAAAACAGTTAATTTTACATCATCGTTAGATTCATGAGGGCAATAAGGGACGAAAATAAAAAATTAGTCAATTATTAAGGAGAAAAAAGTTCCAAAACTGTTTCAAAGGCTGTAGAATAGTTCCGCGTAAACAGCTAAATAATGTAGCAGTTTCGCACCAAATGTATGTTTCCACAATCACACATTTCGGGGCCATTTGATCTTCGACAGCAAATCCGCGCAGAAATCATATCCACTTATGTAACAGTTCCGTTTAAATACACGATTTATCAAAATTGTTACTTGAAATGATTGACACGCCACCCCATTTTTGTTTTTTTAAATCAAAGTAAAGGGATTCATAAATACGCAATAGTAAAGACATAAAATACTCCATTCTGTAGAGACGTTCGTTAAAAAAAATCAATCTTCTACAACCATGTAAGCCGGTGAATTATTTAAGTCACCCCTTAGCATAATTCAGCCTAAAAAAATTGAATTCACAATTTTTTAACGAAGATTGAACTGCTTTTACATAAATTATTTTGTGAGCCTCTCAACGACTTCTTTTAAAATATTATTTTCACACATTTATCAGTTTTGTGAAGGATAAAAACTCAAAAAATTGAAATCTCAAATACAATAATGTTTTGGGTGAGATAATGAGCGAAAAATTTCAATAATTATTGGTAGACGCATACTTTTTTTTTTTTTTGAGAAAGTTTATGGTCCCTCAAATGCTTCTCACACTTGAAAAATTCCTACTCAGTCCACATCTGGCTGAACCTATGAACTGTAGGGTAACAGACAAGAATCCAATAGCGTGGAATTGGCACACGGATAGTTTTCAAATTTTCACGGAACTGTTATGTAATTTAATTACTTTTTCTTGACTTGCGTAGAACTAATTATTCTGTTTAAAATTCAAATTTTCTGGTTTTTTCAATTCACTAAACTGATAATCGCGTGAAAACAATAGAAGTAGTTGATGAGGAGCTTATAAATAATCTATAAAAAAATAATTCAATATTTGTTGAAAAATTGTGAATTTAATTCTTGTTCAGGCTGAACTATGCTTAAGGCTAACATAAATAATTCACTAGTTGACATGGTGGTTGAGGATTGATTTTTTTTCTTATATCTACTGTTGTGTATTCATGAATCTCTTTACTTAGCTTAAAAAAAAGGAGGATTGCATGTCAATAATTTTAAATAACAATTTCGACAGATCGTATACTTGGGTGGAACTGTTACATAAATAAAGATGATTTCTGGGCGGAACTGCTATGCAGAGGAAAATCAAATGACGCTTAACTGTGTGACTGGAAACACATACTTGGTGCACAACTGCTACATTATTTGGCTGTTTACACGGAACTCTTTTACAACACACATTGTTTTCTTCATTTCTTCACTGAGAATTTAAAACTTTTACGTCAATAGAATTCCTTATAATTCTCAAGTACTAAATTCTGAGGGAGTGACAAAAAAAATTTGAGTTAAAAGTTTTTAAATTAGAGAAGAATAAAATTTATAATATCAAAACAATGAATGTGATCATTTTCATGGATTTTTTGTGGAGTTCCGAATTATTCTCTAAAGGTGCCTTTACACCGAACGAATATTCGTTGTTCGATCAATCTTTTTCTATATTCAAAAAGTTACAGGATGTTCGCCGCTGTTCGCTGGAGTAGCGAATTTCGTTCGTTTATTAGTTTCTGATGGTTGTTTACATCAAACGAGCAAAAAAAAAAAGTTCGTTATTCGATTGTTCGTTTGATGTAAAAGCAGTTTAGTATCAAAAGAATGCATATTTTTCAGATTTTATGTTACCGGTGCCTTTTTTCTAACAATTCTAGATAAGACATCAGAATGCAATTTTGTTAATTTTTAAACAATTTAAAATATTGGAAAATATCTTAATGAAACCTTTTTCTTCATAAAAAATTAACAAAATAATTACGATGAACGCACAAATTAACACTTAATTAGATAAACGAATTGTTCTTATTACCGTAAACGCAAAATGAAAAATGTAATTTTGTAATGAACAAGAGATGACTGGATTCATAAGTGGCGTACTTTTGATATATTTAGGAGAAGAAAAACCAGTTCAAGAAGACGATAATCACAAAACTTATTTTTAGCCAGGTCGGTGCCATGTAAACGATAAAGGATTTCATTCGGACTGACATATCGCAAGTTAATTTTGTCATCACTACAGTAATATTATTAAATAGGTACGTTAAGTAATAGGCTTTAAATCTGCAGCCATCAAAATTAAAAGTTAACCTAATGGTACATTGTCGCATGCATTTACATGACCGTTTCTAGGTTAGAATTAAGATGGGTTAATGAAAAAGAAGAAATTTTTAAAACACTTCAAAACCTTTCTTTTGAATATTGATGATTGTTCGTTACTATCTTTGGTTTTGATTCATACTTGGGACCATAACGCGGATGACTTAGAATTGACTGCACAGTCGATTCTCGTAATTGAAAATTTCCGTATGGCAGCGGAGACTTTTCACTCGATCCCAGAGCTGAATCCGTGAAATCCGAATTTAAATTTTGCCTGAAAAACAAGCGCAAAAAAAGCAATGAATAGTTGATTTTCTACATCGTGAAACACATTCTCGTAAATAATAATTATATTTACAGGTGTTAGACTTAGTTCAGCAATCAGCACCAAGAGTGTGACTTTAAATGTTGTAGATTATTTTTCTACAAGAATTTTTTTCGATTCCCATATACATTTGCATGAATAAAGAAGAGAAATAATTATAACATTCCACTCATAATTATGTTTTTAAGGATTGTGCTGATAGGCAAACGACACATTATATAGTTTCGCGAATTACACAAAAAGGATAAACGCTTTTTAAGTACAAAATTAATTATTTACAATTACAATTGAAAAATTGTACCAAGATGATGCAACGAGCACAATGCTAATGTGAAAAAAATATTTTCATTTCCTAGTAGGTATAAAACAAAGAAAGATCATAAGATCATAAAACGGGATCAATAGAAAATGAATGAAAAATTGGAACACATAACAATGTAATTCGATAAATATATCAGTCAACATCTGGAAATAAATTATTGTCAATTTTGTAACTCAAAATTCGATTTGCAAATTTAAGTTGAACAATTTTTGTGGTCAAGAAACTGTAACACTCCGCGCCTTAATATGCGTCCGTCGACGATGAGTACGATGGTGCAAGTGAGTGTTGATCTGGTTCATGAGCGAACCGGTTTCACAAATAGCTTCATCGATACGTTTGTATAATGTGTGTACAAAAACTCCGAGTACCTAGCCCCCAGAAAAAACCCTACGAGAATTTAAGTAAGACATACCTACCTATTAAAATTCGACAGCAAGATATAGCCAAGGGCTTACCTCAAATGCATAAATAATATGTATTCTACGGGCCGTATGTGCACGAATGATTCTTATATTTAAGAACTACTTAAACACTGGTTTCGCCTATACTTTTACACAAAAATCAGATACAATATTACTTAAGTATTTTCCAAGTACATAAGAATTGTTCTAACATACGGTTTTACGAGAGCGCTTTGACCTGATAATATAACTCGCAAATTATTGAAAGAATTCTGTTGTTTTCATCGAAAAACAGTCCATTTGGAATGATTTTTTCCGTCTGAATACATTCATGAGAATGCGGTGAACTTAGCCCATATACGTACCGATAAATGGACCAAGCGTGCAGATCTTCGGACGTGGAAGGAGTGACGGTAGCATGCATCATACTAGAATTCGGCAGAGTGCCCGTATGGTGCTGAGAAACTTGACTACGCCGTTGCAATTTTGTATCCGAACCAACGACCGAGTGTTCTTGGGCCGGAACCGAGTATCGTCTTTCCATTTCCCACATATTGTTTGACGGACTCGCATTTCGATGCCCGCCCATACGCATAGAACCCCGTACAGGCATCGTTTAATTGGTGGAGGGAAGAATCATCGATACTAAAACACACGGAAAAAACAAACAATAAAATTAGCACTAGCGCTAATGATGGAGGAAATTACGCAAAAATGGAAGGAATTAAGTTAGTTGGGCATAAAGCCTACACAAAAGACCTCAAAAGGCAGATGTGCATAATTTTCTTAGCAGCTTAATCGATATTTTTGCTTCTGCAATTAATTTAATGGTGATTGGATAAAAAAGCTTTAAAATCAGAGAAATTGATTCTTCAGTGAAATTTTTTCAAGTATTTATGGATAAGGCACTGAATTCCCAGGGCTTGGGATGTGGTTCTATGAACGAACACAAAGTGAATGTTCTCACACAGCTCGGTACTAAGGGTAATACATCCAAGTCATGTGACGCAATACTCAAGGAATTTTCGTTCATTTTTACCGCATTCCCTAAAATATTAAAATCTTTCCTCCTAAAGAATTATTTTGCACAGAAAAGCGCATGTTCTATCGAAATCAGGCCCAAGAAATTTTAGACATCTAACGTTTTCTATTCACTTTGAATCACTTCGAATTCTCCTCTCGATCTTTTGATTCTTCTTATTTTCCCTTCTTTATCACCCTAGAGAATGAACCAAAAACAGGAGCCTCCGAGTTGATCTTAACCAATAACAAAACCAAACAACTTTCAGCTGAACCTATTTCTCTTAATTCTGGGAAAAATACCACGAGATAAACGAAAATTAATATTGGCAAAAAATAAAATAAGTACAATATAAAAATTATAATAGTAATAAAAATAAAATATAAACAAATAAATAAACTAATTACTAATTAATTAAAAAAGTAGTTACTTTTGTGAGCATTGTCGAGAAAATTGGGCACAGATTGACATAAAATAATGATACCACTAGGTGGGTTATATGTAAGCATTGCTAAAATCCATCAAACGTATTGGTGAATTTTGATGAATCGATTTGGAAACGAAAATGATGTATCTTTAGAGGCAACTGATTTTTCAAAATAATTTTTATTGTTTTAACATGGTTTTAATCAACCCGTAACATCAATAAATTGATCTATTATCACTTAAATTCTTATTTTAAGCCCACTCCATTTCTAGGAATTTTCTTCAGATTACTAACAACTTTTCACTTCTACTCCTACAGTCATCGATTAATCTCATCTACATATTTGAGGCTGTTACTCGAAAAATAACATCGGATTAAGTTATGATGGATGAACAATCTACCATGGCTAATACAATAGCGTATATACCTACCAGTTTTCACTATGATCAGAATCAACTATCTACCGAATTTCAGTTCTATCGAATAATAGTTACGTCTTATACTGGGTGTCCGAATTTCGTTCGGCAAGCCGGAAGATATGAATAGAATTCCAGGGATAAAAACAAAATTTATGCACAAAAGGTTGCATATTTCTAAATTGAAGGCACTATTGCCTTCCGAATATTGAAAAATCACAATTTTCAACCCATGACAGCAGAAATGTGCATGAACAATTTTAGTACCAAAAAACACTAGCGCAGCAAGCCTCGCTAGAAAAAGTAATTTTCGAGAAAAAGAATCATGAATTTTTATGGTTACATTAATTGTTTGTAAGTTTATTTATGATTGTATGAAATGTGTTAGATACTGACAAAATATTAGAGTTAAACAATGTGAAATTTAACATTATTTCTTGAAAAAATGATAAAGTATGGTACATAATCATATAAAACATGAATACGTGGTTAATTTTTGTAAAAAGAAAATTTCATGCAAATTAGAAAAAAAAGAGGAAAAGAAAGCTTTACCGGAAGTACCGTTCGGTCGATCCGGACCAAAATTGGTAGCATGCTACAATAAATGATAATGAATATTTATTTCACATTTCGTACATATGGTTCCAAAATTCCGCATTTTATGACCAATATAAAAACAAAAATAGCGGTACCGGAAGTACCGTCCCACCGAAGCTGCACCAAAATTGATAGCGCACTACAATAAATTAAAATAAATATTTATTTCCGAATTTCGTGGCTATTAATGCAAAATTGAGCATTTTATAGCCAAAATAAAAACAAAAATGGTGGTACCGGAAGTACCGTCCACCCGATCCGCACCGAGATCGATATGTCTGGTCCTTGGCTTAGTATTAATGTTCATTCCAAATTTCGTGACTATCAGATAAAAACTGCGACCTCTACAGTAGTAACAAGAAATTGGCTTATATACGTATACACATATGAATTTGAGTTATTAGTGCCAAAATTTTCCTTGAGTTATGAAACGAAAAACGTACTTATCCCCACCTCCAGATCTTTTCATGACACAAAGGTTAATAAGTAGATTTTCAATAGAAAACTTACTTAAAAATCCAATTAAAGAAACTAGTACTATTATCAACAACAAACCACAACAAATATGCAAGAACCCCATAAGGAATTTCTGACCGTTAACCACGAGGAATTAAGCAGTACATTATGCTCAACGTATAAAAAAGTAAGTCAGCTTCGAATAATACATGGTGGGTATAATTTACTAGCCTATTGGTTGAGATTCTTTCAAATAACTTCCTCCTTACTTTATAATTATTATTATCGGAGCGTATCTATAGGTGCGTTAAAACGGAGCGATTTGACACTTTATTTTCGTATTGATCCAAAAGCTTGAAATACTCCTTAAAAATTCCAAATAAATTAATTTCACATCGAATACAACATGTACAATCAAATGTACAAATATTTTACCTCATATTTGACCGTTCCATCTTTTTCTACTTTTCATATAAGATTTTTCGTAAAAACATGAGACCTTTCTATTAACATTCTCCGTTTCACTATTTATCAGCAGAATTTCATTAACGACAAATTTACTTGCAATAAAAACCGCATGCAAAAGAAAAACTCCCCTATACATATACAGGTATATCCACTTGAGTAAAATTATAATGTTTGAAAAATGGTGGGAGTCTGAGCCACGAGCTGATGGAACGATGAATATTACATTCGATGTAAACGTTAAACACAATCAGAGGAAGCGATTAATTGCCTGTCTCATTTGTGGAAATTTACTTCCTGTTTTCTATTTACACAATAATTTTAAAGCATTGTATAGCCAGTAGTAAGCGAAAAATATTTTTAATACGCGTCACTGATTAACTACCGTACTCAAAAAGTAATATCACGTCTAGGAAAATGACACTTTATTAATATTTGGTTTATCATCCTCTCCATAAGTGTTCCAAAAAGTGTTTCTCTCCCAGAAAGTAACGATTCTACGCACGCTTTTTTAAACGTAAACGTTTAAGAAAAAAAAATTAGTGCTTAATTGTTTACCTCTGAAACATAAATTATAGACAGACATTCTGAAATGAGTCAAGATTCGTGCTCTATTAATTCTGTATTATATCAACATATTGTGAAAGAAGCACTTTCGTATACACAGTCAAGAGCCAAGATTTTTATATACTATATTCAGAAGATTCATCTCAATCTATTCAGAAATGAAAAATTGAGTGCCAATTTCGTCGAATGCAAATCAACTTTTGAACAAGGATGCCTACGCCTACACTTTTGAACAGGGTTCCAAACGTAAATTTCAAGTTATTTTAAATTTTTTAAATTTCGCACATTTCCCAGTTTATTTTTCATAGAGTAGATACGAATCAAAATGGAAATAAATGATTAAAATAAAAATATTAATTTGGCTTCGTATTTTACGAAAATGTGGGCGTCAAAGGAGTGTAGGATCCCAAGTCCCACCAAATATCCTTGTAGTCGAAATAATAAACGCATCTTCAAATGTATCAAAGGTCGAATTTCTCATTTTTGGTCTGAATCAAATAAAAGCAAAACATGATTTTAGAAAAATTTATAGCTGTTTAACATCCGAACAATAGCAAACTCCTAACACCCATTTCATGCAAAGATATTTCATAATACTCACTTCGATACACTATCACTCAATCCAACAACTATACCCAGTAGCGGATTTACCAAGAGGTCATTGAGGCAACGGCCTATAGGCGCAAAATTAATTTTTTTTTACATGTTCTGAGTTGGTGACTTTGTATTTTCTAATGATCTTTTACATTCTTTTAGCTCGCAACACTGAATTATGGCGCAAGAATTACCTGGCCTATAGGCTTCAAATTTATAAATACGCTTCTGACTGTACCTCTTAAAACTGTTGAAATTGCTATAATGGTCATTAGGCGAAGGACACAAAATGCTCTTCTCAGCATTACAGTTCACATTTTGACGCACAAGTCACAACCACCTGTCCAGTTCTGCTTTTTCTTTTTTCCGATAAAATATACTACGAAAAATTATAATATGTACATTTATCCCGCAGACGTAGAGGAAATTAAACAATAATTATGTCTTTGTAAATAATATTCGGTTTTCATTTAGGGGCTTTTCTGGGGCCGATGAAAGGAAAAGGAAAAGTAAGGATTCCCATAGCTCTGGCCTGGACTTTCTGAAAGAGTCTCGAGAGCCCTCTAAAAATTCTTACATTCGATTAGTAACTAAAATTCACATCCATGAATCAAAACTTCAGAGCCTAAATTTTTTCTCTCCAGCCCCGCTGGTTTAATTTATTTAATAATTTACGCCATATTCGAACCAACTCATACAGCCAGTATGGCTAGTTACTGTTTCTCAAACATTCTCGTAATTTTATCTAATTTATCAGAACTAGAGATATTACCAAACCAACTTGATTTAGTTGCATAAATTGTCCTCTTTTTGTAATAAATAAGACGTTTGGATGGGTACCTACGTAAGCATGGGACGGTTGCAGAATGTCACATTACTAGGAAAAAAAAACCGCTAGCGTTTACATTTATTTGTTCCACACACGAAATAGCGATTTTACTAATTCACTGCTATTTTACGATTCGCAGTTATGAAACCAAAATTACTGAAATAATATCTTTTTCACATTTCTGTCCTACTAAAACAACCGGTTCTGCATCGTTCACAGGCAAAACTTTTCGAGAAATACCCTAACACTCGACAATCGTTCAACAGTATTTCAACAAATTTTCATCGATTAGTCCAATTAGGTTTTCGCTTCAAAATCATGAGAAGTTAATCAAACGTGGGCCTAATCTGTAAACATCAACAAAAAATATTAACGAAATATTTTATTTTTATATGCTTTTATTGTAGTTACTAACGCAACGAAATATGAAATAATTTGGTACCAGACAACTAGGATCGCTTTTATCGAGTTTTTTGTTATCAGCTATGATTCGGTGCTATTCAATAAATATTAAGGCAGTTAAAGAGTGTTACATTTTTATATTTACAGAATTGCATCGCGAAATTCGTTCTAAACAAACAAGGTTAATTTCAAATAATAAAAAATAAAATGAAAGAGTATTTTTTTAAAACTTGTTTTTAACCAACTCATTTTTTAATTTTTATGAAGGAGTGGCGTGTGAGTCAAGGTGCAATCCAGTTATTCTATCAAGAATAGAAGAGGAGGGAAATGTTATGAAATTGGTATAAAAGTCGACCAAACTTTACCTTAAGAAGTCAAGAAAAAAATCGAACCAATGAAGCTGCCATAAGATTTTCAATAAGATATAAGTGAAAATTAGCAATATTTTATTTTGTTTTGTGAAGAAAGAATTGTTCGAGTAGAAGACAGCAGCAAGTTATTATCAAGAAAATGTATGAATCTAGAAGATATAAATTTGAGCGTAATTATTACGAAAGATAATTAAATTCCTAACGTCTAACTACATCCTCATCAGTCATTATTCAATCTCATCATTATATTCGAACAGGAGTTCCACAAAAACACTAGTCAGAAATCTGATGGAACATATTGTTTTTTTCTTGCGAGTTATAATGATTTTGGATGTGGGCAAGTTTATGTAAAGCTAGGATGAAATCAGCTAGTGTGAGTTTATTGTGCACTGGTGCAGCTGAATGCGTTGCATGCAGCCCAACCATATTTAAAAGGTCTACCTTGCCTCAAGCCTTTATTCCAAGAAAGCACCACGTTAATTTTGTTTTCAAAGATTGAAATTTCCACACACGTTGTGTTCTCCATTGATTTCATTCACTGTCAACCAGCATACTCGGCCTCTTTTTAACGCTCGAGTTTAGGGCACAGGAGAATACCTGCAGAAAATGACCAGTTCCAGTTTCTGTTGGCGCACAAGAAAAAGGGCTTACCATATTTTTCGCGCGCTAGAATAAAACACTCTTTCATAGCGATGTAATTACACACTGCACTGCACTTTTTTTTTTTTTTTTTGAAGAATTAAAAAGAAAAAATGTTTATTACAACGATGAACTTGAACGGACTCAAGTTAATCTTCATTATTATCTTGCGTCTCTGCTCTCCTCTTCATCTTACTGCTCCCGTTGAACATAATTACGGATGTATTTTTTCTTCACTCTCGCAGGTCACAACTGTAATAAAAAATCATTTAACGTTTTTTCGATCTCACATACATTAAAAGCGTTTCACTTTTTACGCTAATTATCCGCTGAGAATTGAGGGATTGTCGGTTGATGATACGAATGTGTGATGAGAACACTGTAGATAGGACGCGCAGTTCACGTTCTAAATGATGTGGGTTATAAATGCGGAGGAAATCAGAAAGTAAGAGGAGAAGCGCATAAAATTTGTCACCACAAATGGCGAATAGATGGACTCGGGCGGAAAGACTGGGCAGCATAAGTCATTGAAAATGCAACTCATGACACTCATTCACTGGCGACCTACCCAGCCAACTGAAACAGCGCTAAAATTAAGGTGAAAATTCATAAGTAAAAAAACGTATCTTCCGCGCATTAACCGCAGGGAGCTTGTATTTACCAAACAGGTCGCAATTCGTATTGGCTATCATTTTAAAACAAGTAAACCAATTTTGTTAACTCAAAATCAAACCACAACAATTTCAAGCAAAAATCATGAAATAGTGGTTATTTACAGATACAACAACATGAAGGGTTTACAAAACTTTCAAAGCCTATTGCTCCGAAACTACTGGACGAATTTCGAAAATTTCGATACAAATGAGTACTATCCATGGAAGTCTTCAACACTTTGTCGAGTTTCATTGCAAAGGATCAAAAATCAGACTTTTCACAGTCTCAAAAACTGGTAACATTGGAAAGAAGTGGAAATACATATCTAATACCTACGTATGTTACGGAAAATGTAATAAATCCGGTACCTAATTATAAATAGGTTTAGGTATACACGAAGTCTGGTCAGTGTGTAGACTAACCTCGAATTTTGGCCAAAGTACAAAATTATCAGAAAATACATACCTAGAATAGGCAAGGTTATTCTTCGCAATGTCCGTAATTATTAGCTATTGTACTTACTAAATCTGGGAGAAAATTATCGAATCACAATTATGTGCCTCCCATCTTTACTACTTCAACTTTAAGACAAGGTTAATGCAATTTGTTCAACCGTGAACAATACTTTGTGAGTAATTTAGTGAGGTGTTTTTTTTTTTTTAATCAAAAAAGGATCACTGAACAACGCACAGTTTGCAACTACTAAAGCTGGAATGTAAGATGAACAGGTTTGAACGTGGATAAAACGAATGATGGAAATTGTATGCTCAAAAGCAAGAGATAAAACTACAATAATCCACCCAATTTCATTTACAAATAAATATTTCAATTTTTAGCTCTTTCTTAGTCTAACTACCAACAATCAGAACTCAAAGAGTTTATTTCTAATAATGGGATTAAACTCAATGGCTACGGTTTTAACGCGGGAACTCAACTGAATGAGTAGAAAAAGGTAACTGGGACTCAACTTGATGTAAAACTAATTTATAAAAATTACTCTGGACTCAACTTCTAGTAGCCCCCCCTTGCATAAAACTGGATTAAATCACAATCACTGTTCAACTAATAATATCATGATGCATGCATGCATGCGTGTATCAAATAAAAAAAAAATAGTCGCATTAACAATGTGCATGTGGCAAACTTCAGATATTAACCTATGGGTAGCCACAAATGGATAGTAGTGGTAAATGAATTCATTTCACATACTTAGCATTTCTGGAATCATGAGAGGTTTTCCAGGGTTGCCCTTTTGAATATTATGTTTATCACATGGGAATGTAACACCGTACATGGAACAAATGAAGTATTACCAAACTCCGTTAAAAAACGTAAGAAAATCTGAATATAATTTTAAAATCCATAATCCATTTCTAAACTTTGTTCCAAACCATTATAGACAGTAATTACAGTAAAACACACATACAGATTGGATTGAAGATAATGAAGTTCCTGGGCCCAGAATGAAAAACTTAGTAAGAACTTTCACAAACTGGTTTTGAGAAAAGTTTCATTTTCTGTAATTTGTAATTTCTAGATACATTTTACCTGATTAAAAAGATTATGGAAGATCCTTATTTTTACTCTACATTTATCTAACTAATTATTCGAATGTAATGAGAATCTCCACAACACTGGTATTTTCATCTTGAATTCAGGTGTGAAATAAGGTATTGATTTTTAGTAATAGACTATAGTTTTTCTAGATTTTCTTTCACACTACATTTGTTGTTTTCTTGTTTTATAATACTTGATGGTAACCAAATTGGATAGTTTCCAATTGTGTACCCCGAAAAATTCTGTATTCATATCCATATATGCAGGTTTATGAAACTGCATTCAGGGATGTAGATGTTTTACAATTATTTCCTGTTTGATAAATAATTATAATGAAGTCTCACATTGTTTTACAGTTTCTAAACTTTATACACTATTCACTGGTATGGAACAAATCCATAATCTTCATTGTGTTTTCCCCATGGTAAAATTTTTCAAACAAGGCCTTTCTGGAGCTAAAATTTCTAGAATCCAAAATTGATTATTACTTTCTCTTCATTTAACAGGTCCTATATATGATGATGTGGAATAAGGTTAATGTTCCTTTTTTTCCCTCACCCAAGAGAATAATTTTATTCTGATGACAAAATGAAAAAAATTAAGTTTTTCAAGATTCTGGTTTTTAATTTGAGTACTAAGGTGATACTTTTTTCATAATAGTTTTACACAGTATGAGATATGAATATTGGAGACCGATAATTTTGTTGAAAGTAGCTTTGCAACTCCTGTTATAGTCTTATATTTCAAAAATCTTAGAATTTGAAAAACTTGTTATTTCTGCATCCATTTCATCAAATTGAAAAGTTTTTAGATGATAATTCTTACATTATATCAATTTGTCTAATTATGTGAAATAAATTCCAGTAAATGTAATAAGTATCTCTCAAACTGTATCATCGTCATTCAGTATTCAAGGGTGAAATTTTATTTTGATTTATGGTAAGAGACTATTTTATTTCCAGTTTAGATAATATTGATAATAAAGTTTTGCGTAGTTTTATAGTTTTTTAGGCTTCAGATCATAAACACTAATATAGAACAAAAAATGTGCTTTCCTTCTTTTTTTTTATTACAATATAGAACTTTGATTTAGGTGTAGTTCCAGATCTAAAAAAACCTTTACCTAAATCCAATCTGTACGTATGATCTATTGTGATTACTGTCTATGATAGTATGGAACAATGTTCAGAAATAGATTTTGTCCAATCTGGACAGATTATGTAAAAAGCAAAAATGGATTTTCAAATTATTTTCAGATTTTCATATGCTTTTCTAACGGAGTTGGGTAATACTTCAGTTGTTCTATGTACAGTATTACATATCCACGAGGTAAACGTAATATTGAAAGACAACCCTAGACAACCTCTGATGGTTCCAGAAATGCAGGTTTTTGATCACATCAAATTTTGAAAATTTGCATATTTTTGGGCATATTTCATCATATAGATAGGAATTTAAAGGCTGAAGATTTGGTCCTTATATTAGTACAACTAAGTATAAGAAATGAATTCATCTACCTTTAATTTCCATTTTGTTGCTACTTAGAAGTTAGACAAGTTTTCATTTAATATGGTAATTGATTGTTTTGAGGAACTTGCAAGAAAAAATTACCGAAATTTTTCTTAGGATTACAGACATTTACTAGAGCCAATTTTCCCATTTCGTATTCCCAAAGCATTTCCGTTAGTTGTTAGGAAAATAGTTTTTTTCCTCTGAGTTACATAAATGCTTTGACTGTTTAATGCTTAGAAAATTTAAAAGTACGTGCTTAAGCCTTTGAAGGAAATTCAACAATAACGATCTTAAAATAAGTACAGTACATGCAATTTCGTGGTTATAAAAAAATATAGCGATTGAAACAGACGGATGAAGAGTGTAAATGTATTCCGTAGTAGTGGTATCCATGTAGGTGGCCTTCTTTTATTTTTTTGTAAAATACGGCTGATGAAATGAAGAAAGAATTTAGAAATAGAAAAGGCGAAAAACCTAAATATTTTAGAAAATTCCGTTAATATAGGCTTGTGGCCAGACTAAATGCGCACATTTAATGTAGGTACCAAATAAAACGGCAGATATAATAAATAAAGATAGAAAAAAAAAGATAATTTTCGCCAATTTTGAGAAAAACAGGTCTAGAAACCCAGTAAAGAGGTCACTATCGTTGTACTTTTAAAATCAAGAGAAAAAAAATTCTGAGGGTTTCAGAAGTCATGACAGCCGATAAGATAGAAAAACAAATAAATATTTCACGGCGAATACCAAAGACCATAAACTGAACGAACAAATTAATTAATTTGATTTTAAATTTAGTCCATTAGTTTACGACTGACCACTTTTATTTAATATCCTATAACTCTAAAGTTGATAAAAATTTTGATAACGTCATGGTCTGCTAATAAAACTATACTGATTTTTCAAACAAAGCCTGCCTTATTGAAAACTTTTAATTGCCTTTCTTAGCACAAAAAATCCAATAATGGTATATCTATAAGAAATTCATCAAAACCAATGAAGAGAGGAAAAGTTTTATTTCAAATATTTTAATGTAATTTCGAAACGTTAAGCTAAAATTGGAAGACGCATTGATAGCGCAGTAGACATATTTATACTTTCCCAGTCTTTACCATCACAGATAATCTGAATATAAAAAATAATACCGCCTATTTGAAGCCAGGTTAACCTACGGATGATAGTGAAACACATAAAAAACGACATCTTTTACTGTTTTGTACCAGACAAACCTAAACTAGCTGAATTTGATTTTCATTTTTTACCCCCATATTTTTCTGTCAAATTACAGGAAAACATTTTTCAACACTCAATCGGAAAGAAAGGCGTAGATGAGGCGATCCTAGGGGTCTGGACCTTAGTCAAGAAATAAAAAATCTTGACTTATGAAATTAGTGTTTTTTTCAATTTTGGTTATTATTTGTTCGGAGGAGATCAAAAAAGAGGACCGAGAATATGTGAACCCCTTGCCACTTACAGCGGAGCTATCTACGCCCCAGATTGGAAATGATGACGACCTATCTATTGAACTGCAAAATTTCATTAACAAAACGTAGGTAGCTCTTGAATTTTCAAGAAATTCATGAAGACTGCACTTTTGGTCAATTGTTCCTCTTTGGACTGCATTGTGAGTATTTATTATGGTAAGAGAATTGTTCATAAATAAAAACGTGATGAACATTTCTGAATATTTAAATCAAAACTATGTTAGCATAGTTTCATTAAAAAATTAAAAATTATAATTTTTAAAAATATATTTTCATAATTTCTGGACTTCGATTACAAATACTATCGTCTCCCAGTACCCAGTTTAAACTATGGTTATTTGAGGATCTCTGTCCATCAAAGCAACTAGCAGGTAACTCAACTATGAAGCAACCCGAAACCAAATGTCAAGCGATTATCTTTCAATTTTTACGGTAGATAACCTCCTCCTTTTTTTGAAGTCGATTAAAAATTATAAGTGCCTCTGGCGAACACCTTTGACTCGCTCTAGAGGATGAAGGGCTGCAAGCAAAACGAAATACACATTTTCTTCAAGGTACAAACTTGAAAGCAGAAACGAAGTTATTATAAAATAAAGAAAAATGGCCAATTGTGATGCCAGATTTCTCATTCGGCTATACTTGACTATACCTATAGAAGCAAGTTAGTACTAATATAATATTAGGCATTAGTCAAAGTAGCCGGAAACGTTAACCTACAAAACATAACATGAGAAAAAAGGAGAAGATGTCTATACATATACTGTATTTTTTGCAATTTTTTAGTTGCTGTGGGATCACTCTTTTCTTTCGGTACTCTACAATATACTCATGTTTACAGCGGAATTTTTTTTTCTTTCCTTTTAACGAGAAAATGAAACGGTCTGGCATTTGCTAGGCGTCACTCTGAAGAGACGAAACAACGAATAATCTAATAATAATTCGCTCCTTTGTATTCTTGTCTCGGAAATTTCATACGTTATTGTAATAATATTTGCTCACGAATGGAAGAGGCGATAGCCCTCCAGCGCGGTCAACTACCTACGGCCTGTGTTCTTGCTTTCGTACATGCTGTGGCATGTGCTCCGAGTATAAATAATAACTCGAGACACCGTTACACAGTAGCCAGCTACCACCAACCCCACGCCTCGCACTCCTCCTGTATACACTTCAAATTTATCGCAAATTGTCAAAAGGAACCGTGAGAATATTTTAATTAATATCATTAACAATGGAGCCATCGTGAACCGATTCCCACACTACTGTTGTGATCAGGTTCGTTCCCCCTCATTATATTTACACTGCCTTACTTACAGTATCTACACATCGCCACATCGTTTAAAACTTCTTCGAACTGCTTTCAGTGATCAGAATAGGTACTGGCACACGTATAAGAGAGGAGAGGGGGCAATCCATTTTGGACGTAAAAACTTGGGAGAAATTCGAAAGCGCGGAACTGCAGAGGGGAAAAATGACAATCTCCGAACGATCCATTTTGCCAATAAAATAACAATAGGCCTTCGATGATAAGCGTGAAATGGAATACTTTACGTGAATCCGACCGAGATGCATCAACAATAGAAAAAATAGGTTCCATCATAGTCGACAATGTTCATATGCTGCGTGAAGTTTCATCGCGAAAATTTAATTTTTTGGCATTAACGAAACAGGCGTTCATAGGAGAATTCAACGTTGAATGAGTGAAAAGTCGTTTGAATAAGGAAGATAAAAATTTTTCGCATTCTTCGGCCACCGAGTGGCTCAAAAAAACATTCAACTACTTATTTTATGAAAATGTGTAATGGACAGGAGATGCAATTCACTTTTATTAGAAATCATCGATAGCTTCATTAATTGAGACAGGAAGAGTAACCCGAGTTAACTATAGATATTCTCATAAATCGATCTTTGGCCGACATTGATGAACTAAATCGGTAAGACCAACTATGCAAGAACAAGATCAACAGCAAAACCAATACCCATACCAACATGACCAAACGAAAATTTTTCGAACTTATATTTTACGAACTGATGGGGTCCCATAGTCTCTGTGGACCACTAACGGGCTTCTAGTTTCAAAATACATATCAATAATAAATTTAAATTTGAAAGGGAAAAAAATTCCCTACATACATAAATATGTATGTAGATATTTAATCACAAAGTGGCACACAGTTATTCCAAGTCCTTATGGCATCCATGTTTAACTTTCTTTGAAAGTATGCCGATACACTGTTGTCACATTTTTGGGTGTCATAAGGAATAGTTATATCTAGGTCCTAGGAGCCATTTGTAGATTTTGTATAATTTTACATATGCACTGCATGTATGTCAGCAAACGCTATCTACTGATCAACACAATAATCTGCAATGCAAAAGAGCCCATATTTATTGACCAAGAGGTCCCAAAAACTTGTGTTTTCCCCTTTTCATATACTCCCAGATGTCAGAAAAACAAATTTCAATTTAAAAACGTTACGGCACAACAAACAGTGTGCTTTAAGGTTCAAATAGGTGTCACAATAACAAGTATTCACCAATTTTGGTGCCACGATAACAAATAAAATATATACATAAAACAATAAATAATGGTTAATTCAAAAATACCAGCTACAACTCTCCTTCCAAAAAAGTTTTTCAAAGTCCAGACTTGCCTAGATCACCAATGAGAACAAAGCGAAAAACAAAATATGTTCATAATTTTGCTACTTGAAATAATTATCAATATTTAATACTTGATATTTTTTATCCCATATTTTGGAAAGAAATTTAGCCTTCAACAATAGTAAAAATCTTGAAAACCAGACAAAGACCATCAGACCATGAGTATCATGGTTTTGCCTTTGAACATTGCTACGGCTAGAAAAACGTATTTTATAAAATGCTGAAAAAATGGAAAAATGAAAGAAATCATAGAGCCTTGTAATAATAATAATAATAATAATTGTGGAGGCTACCACACATTGTCGGCTTAACTACTCTTCTCCTTTATTCACCATCACCCATCACCCATCACCGTAGCCGAGTGAATACGGTGCTGTATTTTGTTGGTGGTGAGACGAGAGAATTTTAGGAATTCAGCCAGTGCAGGTGTTCGAATCCCTGTGCCACCTGAATATCTAAAGTGGTGACCCCAACGTGATTTAGGGAGATGGCTAACAACGCCATCGCTCGAACACGCATGCAGCCAGTAGGTAGTTTGTCATGCCACCACTGCTGAAATGTGATGGCATTATAGAGTGTGTGCCACAGGGTGGTGATGAGTGGGGGCATCACCACACACCGGCATACATACCTACCCGCAAGGTGCCTCCGTATCAGTAGTAGTTGTATTACGCTCCGCTATACTAGGGGGGAGTGGTGTGGTGGCTACACACATCGTTGGCTTAGCAACGCTTCTCCCTTGTTCACCATCACCCGGCACTGTGGCCAAGTGAATACAGTGCTGTATTTTGGTGGCGGTGAGACGAGGGAATTTTAGATATTCAGCCAGTGCGAGTGTTACAATCCTCGTGCCACCTCAATACCTAAAATAATAATAATAATAATAATAATATTACTATTATTATTATTTTTATTATTATTATTATTATGGAAATACTTTAATATCACAGTACATATATTTCAAAATGGGTGGGGAAGTGAAAATAAGAGAAAAATTTAAGGCAGATCCAGACAACAGCACCCGAATAGAAAGGTGGATTGTTATTATTTTGCAAAAATAAAAATTACAGACGGACCAAGAACTAGAGATGGCGATGTAGAACTGAATTATATATCAACATGCATATTCTACACGTAGAATATGCAAAGTAGAATATCCAATTCCATGTAGAATATATAGAATACGTAGAAAATAATACGGATAAAGTGACAAAGTAATGATCACATTGATAAGAGTTATCAATTTGTTCATATTCTACTTGTTTTCTGCATAATCTACTCATTTCCTATATATTCTACATATTCTACATTTTCTACATCAAAAATGTAGAATATTGAATTCTGCTAAGGACTGATTGCGGGTAAATAATTCGCCGAGCACAGCTAGTAAGTACTGATATATTTCGCTTTCAACAGACAGCTTCGTTTTTTCTTTTTGTTTAAACTGCTCAAAGTCAGAAGGCCTCTTGATACAAATATTTTCCCAAGCCCTGATTTTTTCACATTACCGCCTTGGAAAAGAACTTGAAAAAATTAAAAAAAAAAAAATGTTCAAAATATTTTCATAAATGTTCAACAAGAACGATAAGGAAAATACATCAAATTTTGCAAATAACATGAAAATTTTCTAATTTAAGAGCAAGTTTTCGAAATCAACCCGAATAAAGAGGGAAAGTCAATCTGTCTTTGCAATTTTGAACAACATTTTTTGAAAAATATTCGGTGACATCACAAAAAATTGAGATTTTTCAAGACTTATTGCGGTATTGAGGAATCAGCATTCTTAAAACTAGGCTACTAGTTAGCTACGTCTCAGCTTACTATCGCTTATTCGAGACATGCAAGAATATCACCTACATCCCATAATAATTTAAAAATATTCTGAGTAAAACATTAATACGCGTCAAAATATACTTTGCATTAAATTTTTTGCAGTTTTGCTTAAAAGTCGTGATGAAACTCAAAAAAAAACAAGAATTCAGATGTTTCGAACTGCAGAAACTTTTCTAAGCTATAATTGTATGAATGAGTCTTGTTACTGATTAGGTACTGTAAAAGAATTTTGTCATAACTGCAAACATTTTGCAGGACTTAGTCCTTTTCAGTTTTTTACCTTCCCGCATCTCACCATATTTAATAAAGGATAATAATTTTGAATACCAATAGAAACAGCTTTTGATGTGTAAACATCCTAGCTCTCCGTAGGCGCTACGCGAGACTTAACACTTGGTTAGTTTTCATGCTACTAGCCTGTTACTTAGGGTACTATCCTGTTAACGGTTAAAGTCACTACCACAGTAGCATCCCATGTTAACCAGTTGAAGCTGGTTGAAGTCAACTTCAAATTAACAGATTACTGTGAGATTCTAATGAGATTCTTAAAAGACTATCCGCCAAGTTAAAGTTGACTTTAATAGCTAAAATGGCGTAGTGACTTCAACTGTTAATAAAATAGTACCACTAATAGCTGGCTAGCAGCTAAAAATACAAGCAGAGTGTGAACAACGCCCTAAGAGCATCAGACCATCAGATAATAACCCTGTTGATTGTAACTCGTGAGTTTCATTGATGTGCATTTGTGTGTGTAGGTATTGGTTGAGTGAGTGCCTCTGGTCAATTGAAGCTGAAATTGATAATTCAATTTAAAAAAAAATTTCTTACATTTCATTCAATGATTTTTTAACTTCTATTTAAGCTAGCAGGCTGGGGTAAGTGTTGCTAGAAAGAGGAATATTTATAAAAATTTCGTATTATTTTCTAATCATCTTTAGCAATTTGGTTACGAACAAAAAAAAAAGTGCAAATATGGAAAATTTGCCGTTTTTTGGAATCTAGAAACCTTCCCTCTTGCACTCAATGATTCCTCATCCGATATTTAAGCAAGAGAGCTGAGGTTGGTATCACTAAAAAGAAGACAAAATTTTCAAAAATCTACAATTCATATAATTTTTTTATCATTCTTGGTGGTTCAAAAACAACCGAAAAAAAAATTAATGGAAAATTTACCGTTTTAATATTATTTAAATGTTTTCAGGTTTACACATCAATCCCTAATGAGTACAACCACAGTGGCATTCATGTATTTTATTTTACAATGCGTATGTTACAAATTGATTATCTCGTAAGAAATTAAATTTCATAGTCAATTTTCTCAAACCAACTACGAGGTTATAGAAAACAAAAATTTTCAGAATGGTTTGAAATGAGAAATTAACAATGATATTTTGTAAAAGAATTAAAACAGGTAAATGTACAACTTCACCAAAAATTCGGGCTCATAACTCGAGTAGTTTTTTTCCACGTTGTCTTCTAGGGAAATATCGAAAACCATGCCATGAATAAAAAAAACAAGGAAGACAAAAATGATATCGGCAAAAGTATTCATATTACAGGAAATTGGCCAATTAAAACTACGGAGCAACATGCTAGAAAAAAAATAACCAAGACAACATGCAGAATAAAAAATTTTTCTCTCATTCTGCGCAATACCTACCAAAAACAAGTATAGGAATAAAAGAAAATTTGTTACGAAAATGTAAAAACTTGGACATTTTTACGACAAAATGACCACTACGTGTTATATAGCTACAGTTTTTTTCTCAACTTTTTTTTTTTACGGCTTGAAAAAAATTTGAAACCAGTTTCGAATTCAAAGTAATGCTGATACCGTTGAGATGGTGGAGAACAGTGAAGGAGTGGCACCGCTATTCGACCGAAAGGCGACGAAATTGATGAATTAAAGTAAGTTATTGCGATAAAGTACTAAAATTTTACCAGCTGGAGCTACTTCTGACGTTATGATAACTCTAGGAAGCAGAACCTCGTAAAATTTTCTCGTTGGAGTAACTACCCAATGATAACAATACGACAGAAACTAAGAATGGACATAAAAATTTCGTACCATATAATCTACATTAAAATCACCACACAATTTTGTTGAAATTCAGTGCAGTCGCTTACTAGATGCTGTGACACAAATGCAAAAAATTTATGTAAAAAAAAAAAAAGAAGAAGAAGAAGAAAATAACAACAGATGTCCACGTCAGAAAGATGAAAAAACATACAGAGGTCAATGACACATTCAATATCGAGAAAAATAAATTAGAATATATAAAATGGAGTTTTTTTTAATATTCATTCGTCAATCTGATAATGGCGGACACATACAAATTTTCTTATCGCTTGCATCACAAATGAAGAAGGAAAATAATTGTTTAATCTCACAACTCTGACATTAATGTCACTTTTTGCACAGAGAACATCAGCAACGGATTCTTATTTTCGATCGTGAAAGCGAGTCCTCTTACTCGTAATGTATCATATATTTCCTTCATTTCCTAAATAAAAAAGCATTTACTTCTTTCTATTTTGAATCTGAATAAAAAATAAGCAGTTCATCGAAATTGAAGACTCGCAAGTAAACTTCAACGTAGGTACGTCTCATTCTTGAATACAAAATACAGATACAGAATTTTTTTAGGAATATAGAGTCCTTCAAGATTTTCATCCATTGCAAAGTTGATCTGAAACCAAAATGACTGTAAATTTTTTTAACCGTGACTTTTCCTTGCATGTATTTTTTTCTTCTTAGTATTGGTTAAATGAACGAATCAAAAATCAATTTCGGACTGATTTCATTGCTCCAAAATAACTTTTTACGCTATTCAAGGTTTTCTTGCTACATTAGCGAATAAAGTCAACTCTCGTAACGTACAAGCAAAATACAAGTTTTCAGTCCATTGTTCAAACCTCGAACAATACCTACATAAAATTTTGGAATAATTTTTAATTGTGTAATATTCACAGTTTCCACCAACACATTCAGCCAATATTATTCACAGATATATTTTCTTGAAAACAGGATGGCATTTATAATTTTTTCCTACTCAACAACACCAATATACGTGGATAAGGAATACGCTTACATCAGCCGGAAGACTCAAAATTATGAATAACTAAAAAATTTCATTCGTACAAAGTTACATCAGCAATGCGATTGAAAAATATAACTTTCAAATTGAATGCAAACAGAAACAATCTACTGACAATATTCAAAAGAAGAAAATAATAATTAAATTTTTTTCAACAATCGAAAAATAAAGATATTGATTTATTTATTGGGAAATGACAGGTCGGCAAAAACAGAAAGAACAAGCGCGATTTTTAAATTTAATAGAACAGAGGATGGTATGAAAAAAAAAAAAAGTTGTTTTCGGTATTGACCTTGCATTTATTTTGCGGTTATAAGCGTATTCTACCGAGAACTTGGGTCAATAACCAGCCCGCATAGTTGAATACTCTTTCTTCTCTTCATTGTTGTATGGTAGGTACTTTTTTCTTCCCAACAACCACTAGATAGTGGGTTTGAAAAGAGTAGATTACGAAATCTTGTTGTGAAAAAAAATCAAATTATAGATAATGAATGATTTTCCCCGGTATTCATTTAAAACTAAACAACATTGTTTTCAATTAGAACGCAAGAGGAGTCTATATTCTTCATAACTGTATAGTAGACCGTGAATTTCAATTGGAAAAAAGTGCGGAACTCATGATACTAACTCGTAACAACAAGCTGTTCTATTTAGAAAAATGCTAAACTAGTTCTTTGAAAGGGTTGTTTTGTATGTCAGGGTACAACCTGAAAAGAACTGAACTTCTTGGCCTAACACTAGCTCCGTTCGGGCAGCTGCAGACAGAATCTGTAATACTCGTGATAAAAATTGGAGGAAATGCATTCAGGGAGAATTCCTGTATTTCAGAAACACCGTTCGAAAAAATTTTGTGCCTACAGATTTAGAAAATTTCTGTGAGTTGCTACAGTAGGTCTAAAAGGTTCTGCAGGCTTACAGGAAATTGATAACTTAAGTTTGAGGTTGGTTTGGAACTGTTTCATCGAAAAATCTGCTAGTTGTTTTATTTTTTTGTGATTTTTAATCACTCCAAAAAAAACATTTTTTATTTCCTCATTATTCAGAAAA
This sequence comes from Ericerus pela, assembly GCA_011428145.1. Lineage (NCBI taxonomy): Eukaryota > Metazoa > Arthropoda > Insecta > Hemiptera > Coccidae > Ericerus > Ericerus pela. The sequence goes on along the minus strand of WOFM01000323.1, from coordinate 403,731 downwards.
GTAAGTATAGGTACCTCTTAAAAATAATGAAAATGTTGGAAAACAGAGTTATTGAGAAGAATTAAAAGAGAACCGCCGATTGTAGAGAGCTGAAATTCTTATGAAACATCAACATATGAACAATTAGATACATATTCTGTAAAATTTTTAATGAAATCGCACTTTTAATTCTCGAAATATCGCTGAAATTATCCAACTAGACTGAATTCATTTGTATCATTTGAATCACTCAATCCAAACATAATTTCCGCAGTATCTCAAGAAATAAACGTATGATTTCATGGAATATTTCACAGAATTGTTTTCTAATGTAACTATGTTGATGTCTCATAAAAATTTCAGCTCATCTGCACGTTTAGTTTTCAAAGTATCACTGAAATTCTATTTGGATTACGATATGTGATTCAAATGATGAGAACTCAGCACAGTCAGGTAATTTCAGCATTATCTTAAAAACTAAATGTACGAATGAGCTGAAATTTTCACAGATTCTTAATCTAAGAGTTTTTGATATCCCACAAAACTTTCAGCTTTCTACAAATAATGATTTTCTTGTAATTGTGTTTGATGACTGTGATTGTGTAGAACTAAATACGCAAATTTTCATGATTCTTATTACTGTTAAAAACAAGGTGCAGACAGCTATAAGAAAAATGTTCAGACATCACCTTAACAATTTGCCTGTACAGTAGTGAGAAACATATTACATGATTCCTACATATCCTTTAGTTCTGTAGTTGCCCAAACAGAGCTACTGTGTATAGATTCTGACAAAAAGTTGTCTTTCAATGATATGATTGCATATTTCAGCTCCATGCCTTATCATTCACTTCTTATTAATACAGTTATTTCAATTATTTTCTTTGGGAAGAACCAATTTTATTTGTCACTTGGAAAAACTCACAACTTAAGGTTGAATTAAGAAATCACATTTTGTTGGGCACTCACAATTTTCCTCTCAGACCTACAAACAATTGACTATTACATTACTTTTACCTTCATACATATTGAATATCTTTGTAAGCAGCTACACTACATTCATTCATCCGTTTCTTCAACTCTCGTTGCATTACTCCACGTTTGACATCACTTTGTATGTGATGTCATTCTCTGTACTAAGGTATGTAGGCTACTTCGTTACTACGTACACTCAATCAGTTCGTTAGTGTGTTGGTGTGAGTAAAATGACATCACATTTAGGAAGCCAAATGCACAAAATATTAAACTATTTCACGCTCAATCAGTTTTATGTGTGTTAGTGTATGTAAAATACGTTACATGTACGAAAATTAATATCCTTGTAGAATATAAAATCAAAGCTACTTAGTAAAAGTCTATATACCTTGCACTGTACTTTATTGCATTTCTAATTGTTGTTCATTTCACTTCTCCAACTTGAAACAATTTTGTCATCTTTTCTTTCATTCTGCATATGCGATACCTTGTACTTTTAACAGAATGTATGGAATATTTTGTACTTGTAGGAAGTACTTTTTGGCATGCAAAATGCGCCAAATAAGTTTAGATCTGATGTTAGAGGTGCATTAATGCAATATTGTTTCTCAATGGCCACTCAACATTTATATGTCATCTTCATTAGCCGTTAAACACATGTATGTCATATTGCTTACGGTATCTTCTTTAGAGCTCAACTTATTTTGTGCCAACTAAAGTAACAGAACATCTTTCATAAATCAATTTGTCTAGTATTTTTGATTTTCTCATAATTACTTACGTTTGAAGTATTAATCTTAAACTTTGACAATACAATACTGGACCAGAAAAGCTCCATAAGACCAGTGTACTTTTTACTGTCAAGACATGCCGGCGAAAAAGTAGGCAACCCTAACGTACCTACAGCACATTTTCGACGTTTTGCTTGAATTTACCAATTTAGAATACATCTGATAACGACATCCCTTAAATTCCCAAGGATAGCATATGTAAACACAAAGCAAAATACGTTAAAAGGTACGCTCTGGTTGCCTATTTAGCGCCGGAATGTCCAACCAAAAATATATTTCTTTACCGGTCCAGTACTATATGTATAGTCAAAGGTCATAAAGAAGAATCTCTTCAAGATAGCAAGAATTCAAGAACAGAAGACTGAATATTTTTATGGAGCACGGACGGTAAAATATTTTTTACATGAAATACGAGTTTTTTTTGTAGTAGAAAAAACAAATGAAAATTTTTTATGAGCTGGTATTACGGGGAGTACCCGAAAGAGGAAAGGTTAACTTTTTATTTATCATTCGAGAAAGGATACCAGGGTTCAAGTTTCATCCCCCTTTAACTTTTTGTATTCATATTAAAATACTAAGGTGGGGGGGTTAACGATACGGCTGAACTACCAACATATGATTAAAATGAAAAACGGCAAATAATCGTTTTTGAATTGTAGCATGGATAATACACAGCAATATTTTTATTTATATGGATTATCATAAAAAAGGAAAACTATGAGTAGAAGAAAAAATAGAAACAAAAATCGAAGTAACGATGTAATGTATCGCTTTAATGGAAAATTAGGAAGCAATTTAGTAAATTTACTACTCACGGTGTAACAAAGTTGAAACGAAAAACAATTTTCCTCGCAAATGCGTTCATATTACAAAAAAGAAAAGAAAAAATGCAATATTTCACTTTTCCTAAATAAATCTCGTAGGACACAATGTAATAAACAGGTTATGTAAAAATTTTATCCAGCGGCGGTCATCCGAGACATAAGAAAGTTACGAAAGGAAATATTGGTAGTTTATTGGTGGAAAGAAGCAAATTATAATGAATGCTCAGTAGAATTGAAGTTTTTGACTGGTGTTAAATGATTCTAGCGGGCGAAATACTCATTCGAAGAAGCTTCGAAAGTACACAACGCCCTATAATTAAACACACAGGCAACAAGCAATTCATGGACAAATGAGCATTAATTCCAACAAAACATTTTTCCAAAATTCTGGCTACACTTTTTTTAAAGAGTAAGACACAAGAGGGTGGTCATTGTCGACTTTTTTTTCTACTGAAACTACGCTTTATAAATATTGATACCAGAGGTTGCACATGGTTTCTTCTGAAAAATTTTTTAGTTAATTCCCAACATTACCTTACAGAATATTTGCTTCAAGTTTTCAGGAACTTTGAAATTTTGAAGATACAGCCTGTGAAAAATAGGCTATGATTTGTGAATATTTACTCTGAATTCACAAGAACAAGCTGTCTTCCAGAATACAGGATAGGATGCTAAGGTTATAGAACAAAGAACATACAAGGTACGCTAATTAGATCTAGAATTGAGGGAGAGTCGAAGTACATACAATTTATTTGAAAATTTTAATAAATAAGGAAACATTAGCAAAATGTATGATTTCCGGGAAAAATAATAATTTTAAAATTGATTTCCAAATCTTTACCATTCCAAGGGCATATACCTATTTTCCCGTCATGAGCTTCGAACAAGAAATATAATCAATAAATTTTCAAAACAAACAGACATTCCTGAAAGCTAAATTATTTATGGAATATAACCAAGCAATCAATCGGCTCCATTAAGTTAGGCAATTAACCATATTCGCAAGCTCTGCTCGAGTGAAATAAAAATTTTATAGCAGGTTACCAATTATTTCATTTTCAACACGAACTTGGATGAAGTCAAACTCGCAATGTTTTTACGTAAGAAAGTAAACAGAATCATTAGGTAAAAAATCAAATTACTGATTTACGAGTAAATCGAAATGAGTACATGAGTTCTCGTAAGATAAAAATTGGATTATTTTCCGAAAAACTTTAAACTAAAATTACAATTTCGACAAGTAAAAATCGGCTTCGAAGAACTTTCTTTTTAGGTAGGTACAACCTTGATTCCAAGGGGCAAAATTTATTTCTAACCTTCATATCAGTAGGTACATATCTCATAAAAAGAAAGTCTTATACCTCTACAACGTAATGCAATACGATACGAGTTCACTTTCGGAACAGATATGCAATGAAAGAGATTGAAAAATAATTGCATCAAATTACAAAAAAGCATAACAGAATTCCAAAATGAAGGATCCAGTAGAAACTCGAAATAACCAAATAAAGAAGCTAGTTTCAAGCTTACTGTTCTGCACACAGGTGATTGAACTCTGCTTTCCAGTAAGTATGTAGTTTGGCAACCAACAATTGCAAAAAATATTAACAACAACAAACAGCACTTTAGCGAAGTCACAATCAGAGGCAAAATATTCAATCTTTTAAGTTGAACTACTCCACTTAAAGCGCCTACAAAATCTAAAAAAGTGAACGCTGAGTCAGATTTTGGACGCCAAAATTTATATAAGAAACATTAGCCAAACGTGAGAAACTACAAAGAGCATTTCTGACATTTCTGCGGCACACAACCTGTAGAAAGGCGATGCCATTTGAAGGAGATAGAAAAATTCGACCTTTACCTTAGTGATCAGCAGCCAAAATTTTCGAATTTCGGGAGCACTCAGTCAGGGGCGCAGTGGAGCGAGAGAAATACAGTTTCAATGCAGTTCACAGACGTTGAAAAGTGTATTTGTAAATCATTTAACGCAAAGTTACTACTTTACAATGCCAAAGCAAACGAAGAGATGAAAGTGAGCAGTTTTATTTACAGTAATACAGACATAAAATAAATTAATCTAATATAGGAATACTGTTACGGAAAATTAACGAGAAACGTTTTTTCCTTATTACCTAGAGGCAAATTATTATTGCTGAAGAAACCAAATATTTTAAACGCATCTAAAATCATAATACTGAATGATTATTTTATTTACGTTACCAGATCGGTTTTCGGGACAAATAAATACTGAACGAAGAAAACCCATCGGCCTAGTCACGAGTAACAGAGTATTCCCGTCAACTTATCATGAATTCTGAGAAAACGGGCTAAGGTGGAGCAAACAAACGATTAGAATTTTTTAGGTTTCCGAAAAAAATAATTTAAAAAATTTACGACTGGCATTCAGTTAAAAAAAAAAAAAAAAAAAAACACGACTGCGTTAATGCGAATAAGTAGCTCTATTTTATTGGTAGATATGCCCAAATTTATGACAATAATTTTTTCAATCTTTAAATTCTCATTTTCTTCAGTACATCTTTCTAATTTTTTAATTTTCAAATGTGAATAGCCTAGTTTTGAACCTACTTTCATTAAAATCTATAAAGTACTTATTCTGAATGAACAAAAATTGGTTAATTCAGGAGATAAGACATACCAAAACATGCAACCTCCTCCGGACGCAGTCGGTAAAAGTATAAATTGATTCGAAAAAGCCAACTTATCCAATGAACTTTATGGGAAAATTTTTCTTGGAAAATAAAATAAAAATAACCTTGGGCGACAAAAAAGTATGGTACTGCACAAATCACGAATAAAAAGCAACGATTTCAGTCACAAACTGTTCATTATTTGAGTATACCTATAGTCTGTTCAGAATACGAAGCGCCAGGCGGGCCGAGGTGTTCTCACTAGTTGACAATGATAATGATAAAATGCTCCAATCAGAAATCATTTGACGGTGCCATGTCATCCGGGGTGCGTTCAGAATACAATCAGGTAACAACCAAAACGCTTCAACTATTCAGAATTAACTGGTTGTTTTAAGGTCGGTTCATAATTAATGGAAATGTGAATAATAACAGGAATGGGAATGAATGGGAATGAGTTATGTTCACAATATAACGTTGACAGGAACAAGAAGAGTTCCGGTATTGTGAATCTTAGGTGATAAGAAAGTTGACTGCTCATGCGCAGTATGAAAAATTTTAGAATGAGAATGGAAAAGATGAACTTGAACCATCTTTCCCATTCTTGTTCTCAGGCAGTTCTCATTCTCGGTTTGATATGAACGCCTCCATTTAAATATGTAATTTTTAATTTTTACATTTCGTTTCTCGTTACCATTCTTATTAATTGTGAACTGACTTTTACGCGGGTAATCACCCAAGTCATTCAGAATGAGTTAGTTGTTTTACCTGGGTAGGATTAAGTTTTATGCCGGTAAATAATTGGTGAAAAGTTACCCTAACGATTTTTACTGGTTGATGCCGTATTATTTTGATAACAATATGAAATATTTGATAACAATCTATTGTGTTTTAATTATTTACCCTGACATTTAGAGAAATCGTTTGGGTCAAATTTCAACTTTATCCTAAAAACCATGGTTATTCATTCTGAACGGGCTCCAGTGTGAGAGCATTCTCTCCTTTTCACTCGCACCTCACGACTCACTGTGTATTGTGTGTAGTGGATAGCGCTTTTCATTTTGAACAGACTATACCATGGTGCTCAAATAAAACCAAGAGATTATTTCAAATATTTGTTTGACATGGAGTAAATTCGAGAATCAAGAAGTCGATGAGTTTTTTGTTGAATTCAGTTCTCGGCACCAACAAGTTGAGAGAGAAAGAGACACCAATAAATGAACACACAGATTTATATACCGTGATGTAAATCGGAGATTACTGCACTGATGTGGTGAAAAAATGTCAAGAAAAACTAACAGACTGACTAAAAATATCATCAATCAGATCACTGACCGGTAAAATATTTGTATACCAAAACGGATAAAAAAATCCGCGGGTAGTTTATTGTTATTCGCGTGCTCACTCCAAGCTTCAAATTCAAAACAATGCCAAATTGTTAACAAGTGAGGCTATTTTCGAAATGAACGATTCGCATAAGTATCAATTAAATCCACAAATACACTATTTCTGGCATTGGACTTGAATTTTTTTAGGTAGATTTTGTAGAATCTACGTATTGCAGAGAGTAACATACTCATATGTCATGACTTTGGGAAAATTTCACTATAGTTTTTCTGGTAATTATCACCAGATCCCAAAAACACCCTTCCTTCAAGTTTTCATATATAAACCTACATAATATGATTTATAACGAAATTTGTCAACAAACTGGAGGGCGTATTTCTTCATGGATCGAGACGAAATTTAGCACGTGTGTATCAGACGTTAGTGCGAGTCTGATAGAAGTTTGTAGCTCATTTATTTAATAATTTTCAAGATAACTGGAAAAGAAATAATTGCGGGAACAACGGTTTTTCTAGAATTTTAAGAAAACAGCAAAGTAGATAGGGCTGAAATTTTCGGGAAAGGTAAGTTTCATAAGAGAAGGTCTGAAAGAAGTTTGGTGTTTATTGGTTCAGTAGTTCCCGAGAAAATTGGAGAAGAAACATTGGTGGTAAAATCATGGTTTTCAGAAAGCTACAAAATGGAAAAGACTGAAATTTCACGGAAGTACGAAAAGTATTCCTTATATGGGAACAGATCTGATAGGAGTTTGGTGCCTATTAGGTCAGTAGTTTTTCATAAAAGCCTGAAGTTTAGTTTCCCAATTTTTTTTCAGTGACCGATGACTCGTGTGATTTAAATTTATTAACACAGCCTTTATTTATTCATTTTAAATAAAATTTAATTAAGGTATTAAAATGACAAACTGGGTTTTTTAGGTGGTGCTGACGTACTGTGCTCCATTTTTTAATAATTTTGACTCACTGTCAAAACAGTTATGATCTTCTCAACGGACAATATTACTATTAGCCCCTTTTTTTATAAGCTTTTATTTAAAGTACGCTAAGGCATTAAGTTTTTTGTTTCTCAAGCTTGGGGGTGAAAGTGCTACTTCTGTTGTTAGTAGTATCGGCTCCATCGAAGGTGACTGTGCCAGCACCAGTGATGTGAGCGCGAAAACCGACTTTTTCAAGAATTTTTTACTTTTCAGTTTTCTCAGAAACTAACTAACCGATAGGCATTAAACTTCTTTCAGACCTGCTCTAATATGAAAACTACCTTTCGCGAAAATTTCAGCCCTAAATTCTTTTTATAGTTCTCTTAAAACCGTGAACACAAAATTTAGGCGATACACACACACACACACGCACACACGTGCACGCACGCGCCCAAAGAACAAGAAATTAGGTATATTAAGTGGGAAAATGGAATTAATATAGTTTTCTTTTGTCGTGAAATAGAGAATTTTCATTACCCACACTCCTAACTCTTTTAAGAGGTAAATTTTAATACCCCATTTGCAAGAAAACTACGTAATTGGAACAGAATATTTTTATTATTTCATTACTTCATTATATTAGGCCCTGATGGGCAAACGGATCTTCCCCTTTCCATTCCTGCGTGCCACGCACAATTCGATAAGAGTTCCACTCGGCTTCCGAATCAGAATTTGTGTATATTTTGATCCTTTCTGGAGTTTCGCCTGTCTGTGTTTTCTTTTTTGGCATCTCAGGTACAACTCAATGCTTCTTTTAGTCCTTTCCACTTAATCTCTGATTTTTGCGAGATCATTGATGTTTTTATGCATTTTGTTTTTACCGACAGAATACGGAAGAAATTATGTTTGGTATGTCTATCTCCGGAACTAACGGAATTTCGTTTGCACAGAGAAAATGTATTACTTTATAGATTTTAATGAAAGTAGGTTCAAAATGTTTCTGATCATCCCAAGAATGTCCCAGACTATTCATATTTGAAAATTAAAAAATTAGAAGGGTGTAATTTAAGAAAATGAGAATTTATTGAAAAAATTATTGTCACAAATTAGAGCACATCCATCAATAATTTCATTCTTTTCTCATGAAATTTAGTAAGAGCACATCAGCCTATGATTGCAAACTACACATCAGTGATGGAGTTGGGCAGCTGTTTAACACAATACTCTTCAGTTCATTTGGAATTTGATTTTTTTAGGAGTGCTTCCTTGGACCAGAATTAAACCATAATGCAGTAATTCTTCTATCGAGTTTTTTTGTCATTCCATATTTAAAGGATATTATCTGTCCCAAATAAGAGTATATTACATCAATATTCTTCCATTAATTCTATATTTTTACTGTGGCGGCTACCACACATTGGCAAGTATACATGTATTCTCTCATTCACTGTCACCCAGCATCGTGGCCGAGTGAGTATGGTGCTGTATTTTGAGTAACAGTGACATGAGAGAGTTAGGTATTCAGTCAGTACAGGTATGAATCGCCATACCACCTGAATACCTAAAGTGATGACCTCGATGTGATCTGAGAGACAGGGTGTGGAATCCTCTCTCGGACATGTAGTTTGTCACCTCACCACCTGCCAAATATGATGGCACTGTAGGGGGTGTGTATTGATGGAGTGATGATGAAAGATATATCTGCCACTTTTATACACACGCCTACTCATCAGACCATGAACACAGCACCTCCATCTGGTTGTATTATGCTCTGCTGTACTGGAGGGGAGTGACGTGGCAGCTACCACACATTGGCGAGTATATATGTATTTTCTCATTCACTGTCAACCGAGACCATAGCTGAATGAGTACAGTGCTGCATTTTGGGTGATAGTGACACGAGATAGTTAGGTATTCAGTTGGTACAGATTCGAATCCCCATATCGCCTGAATAATTAAATTTACCATTGATTGTTTTGACAACTATGGCTTGGTCTGGGAAAGACAGAAGGAGGCATCTGATAAGAATCCCTAATTTTTAAAATTTTGGTTTTATCTATGATTATAGTAAACTGGCTTCAAAGTCTGGATTTTCCAATTGAGTAATAATTTTTTTCGGATCGTCAAAAAGCCTGCAACGAATAAATAAATAAATTTTGAAAACATCTTCATCATATAATCCAAACTTCAACGAGAAAATATCAATTTGGTAACGATATTAATTTTTTTAAACATTTCTTCCCTAGAGACTAAGTACTGACGAAAAAAAATGAATTCAAGATCATCTAAAAATCGAATAAGCATCCAATTTTTTTTCGAATATAAAATACATTATGTACGAATGAATCAGTTTTTATTTTCTAACGTAGAATGTTTAAGGATTTGACGAATTTTTTCAATGAAGTTCATGGATTACAAGGTAGGCGAAACGGGCTGAAGAAGGATTTTATTAGAATATAAACGTACAAAAATATCGGTGTCACCCAGAAAGGACAAACAAAAGAGGAAGTATACTCGTATTCCAAGTAAACCTAATGCTGAGGAATATATATTTTTTTTCTTTTGACTTCATTCCCCTCTTCTTGGCATCAATTCAGCACTATCAGCGACTAGTTTACTGAAAAAAATATGGAACCCACAACAAATCATACCTGCGTGTATTGTTTTCAGAATAGAATTGATAGACTATAGGGTACAAGTTTTTCTTTTTGGTCTCGCAAGGTGTCCTATATACCCACATAGATCAATCTACCACGTTGCGCTCAATTATTACATTATTTCGCGTCTAGGAAAGTATGACACTCTGAATTTCCTTCCTGTTGTTGTACTAATATCTATGTAGCAAAATAATCGTAAAAAAGAAGAGAATAATTGCATTAACGGTGAGAGAATTGAATGGAGAAAATTGAACTCTCAGTGATTAAAAGATGCTATGGTGTGTTCATTTCGAAGATGTACTCTCGTACTCCTCATTCCGACGAGAATTATGGTACAACATCAATTTGATAAATACATCGACGAAGATTGACGAATATTGGTGAAGTAATCGAAAACAATAACGTGATGTTTTGACGCGTGAGATGGCAAAAATGACGGATACGTAGAAATTATTGGAGTAAAATAAAAATGATCACTCATTTCACAGATTCCTGCCCATTGTATTGAAGAGAAAAAAAAAAGATCACATGAACAGAACCACTGGTCACATTAATTTGATTAATGAAATAAATGTCTCGAAAAAATTGGTCACTCCAGTCCAGTTGTTACGTCTAGTAAACAGCCGCAATAGAGAGACTACAAGACAATCAATTAGGATTACTAATATATAAAAATGAAGTGAAAAATATTCTGAGTAGATTTAAGGCTGAAATTATCTAGATCAAAATGCCTTCATCATATGATGCTAATCATTAAACCATGACCTTTCGATAAAGGCCAAAAAGTCTAAGTGACAGTAACACACAGATGTGCTGTTCAACACAATCTCGTACAGGCAATGTCGTACTAGTACTGTACCAACTTCGCACGTTCACACCGTCAGAGGACCAATCAAAATTCAATATTTCACTTACATAGTCGACTACATTGTCTCAAATTGTCATAAAAGTTGTTATATAGAGTGAAAAAATAAATTTATGAAATTTATCAAAAATGCAATCAAAGACAGCCACCAACATAATTAATATATCTTATCTTAAAATCCAGCAAATTCTTATTAAGTAGTACAATTTTATTTTTGCATTCTTCAAAAATGAAAAATTTACTTCAATGACGAAAAAATTTGCAAATGATAAAAATTTATAGAAAGAATTCGAAAAAATTCTGTCAAACCAATTTACTTTTTTCCGACAAGGAGACATGTTGTTATCACAAACAGATCGCTTCCAGCAGTTGATTCACATATAATAAATTACTAACAATACTGTATGTAATTAAACATTATATTTTTTCAACATGATTTCTTAAATACATGAGAGCACGATGAACGATGCACAGAAAGATCAGTCACCGTTTCCCACACATATTTATGATACAGATTCGTAAGTGAGAAAATAATAATTTACTTCTGACACAATTTTATAACACAAATCTGATTTCAATCATTAAAAACATTGGTAAAATACGATTAAGTTTTGATACTTTATATTTTCGACAAAGATTTTTTCATCTGACTGTGGCTATGAAGCCACAATTTCAACTACTAATGTTCTCGTATGTATGTATATATATACATATTGTGTACAGAAGAATTTGAGCGACCCATATATTCGTGATGTACGACTCAGGATTGGCGGTTTTCCACAGGTTTTGCTTCTAGGTCCCACCATTGCACTGAATACAACAGTTACCCTTTCGACGCTAATGAGGCGTATATGCCCCGTAGACATTTAAAAAATTCACGCAAGATAAATATGACCCAGAAAACCCGACAATTAAATGAGCTAAATTCGTCTTTCTTGAAATAATCTTCTAAATGAGACCCAAATAGGAAAATTCAAATTTCTTGTATTTCAGTTATCAAGAGGTGAACAAAACAACTTAAGGACTGCATAGGTCTGATGAAATACGTATATTTATACTGAACTGAACGTCCCATATGGGCATGTGATAAGTCTGTTGAAACAAACATGTCCCACAGGCCTCTACAGCCAAAACGTTAACTAAAATATCAAAAATTAAAATGTAACAAAACTGAAATCGAATCCAAAATGTTATCATCAAAAAATCAACTCGAAAAGGCTACACAAGGAATACATAGTTACATTCTGGACTGGTGAGGTGGAAAGAGGGGTAAATTCAATCATCATCGTCATTACTTGGCTTTTCATTGAACTTAACTTTTGGAAGTCAATAGAGTCTACTCGCACCAACGCTGACATACAGAATTTGTAATAGATACACAAAATTGAGAATTTATCAACACGCAAGAAAGGATTCGGAATTAAATAATTTTTGATAAGGTTACCTATATGATACGGTGTTTGCCTTTTTTTGTTTTTTATTTCTATTTCATTTTTCGAACTGACATAACAATACGAACTTAACAATCGACGATGGTCAAACTAACCGAAACAATGGGCTTTGAGTAACCGCAATAAAAACAGGCATTAAACGTTAATTTACGACTCAACTACCTAACGTAATAACATTATCCTGGTATCACATTATTATCGTGGTTTAGGTTACTACGCTCGAGCGAGAAATTTGTGAAAGTTTTTAGATTAGAACAAAGATTAACATGAATTTCCCATTTTTTTCGCCTCAATTTTCGTCCATCTACAAAACGACGAGAATAAAAGCAGTAGGTACGTAGTTTCCAAGGAATATTTTTACGAAATAAATGTTGATTTTACATATTTGCTCACAAAAAACCATCTCACATCGTGAATATCATTTGTTGAGGTATTTTGACAGAATGATAATAAGAAATAACAATGATAAATTTTTCAACAGCTCTTCCGAATCACATCTCGACTATAAATCAAATATGTCAAATCCATTATAGCGTAGTTGAAATAGTTACGATGAATACAATTCATGTAAAAATAAAAAAGATTCCATAAACCAAATTAGCTTCGAAATTCTTACTGAAAACTAATGGTTATAATATATAAAATACTAAATCTAATTTAAAAATGAAAAAAAAAAAAAAACTTTAGCGCAGCAATACTTTGCTAGAAAATACAGTTTTCTCAATATTTAAATCGATATTTCATTGATTGCTGGTTTCAGAAAAAAACTATCAACAACTATCATATATTTAACAAAAATATCGATCTATCGATGTTTTATCAATAAAAACCACTTTTCCAGAGATTTTTTGTTTCCAGTTTTCTCGAGAACTACTAAACCGATGAGCATCAAATTTTTTTCAGACCTGCTCCCATACAATAGATATCTTTCGTAAAAATTTCAGCCCTATATGTTTGGTAGTTTTCTCAAAACCGTGAACACAAAATTTTTTCCAGAAATTTCTCTTCTCCATTTTTCTTGGAAACTACTGAATTAATAGACATCAAACTTCTGAGAAATTTGCACCAACATAGGGAAAGTCTATCGTGAAAATTTCAGCCCGATCCGTTTTTTAATTTTTTCAAACGACTTTTCCGGGAATTTTTTGTTTTCCAGCTTTCTCAGAAACTAATTAACCGATAGGCAAAAAACTTGTTTCAGACCTGCTCCAATAAAAAACTATCTCTCGTAAAAATTTCAGTCCTATCCACTTGGTACTTTTCTCAAAACCATAAACTCAAAATATTGGGCGAAACATACACACATACATAAAAAAAATTAGGTCAAAATGAGAAAATGGTATCAATCGTTTTCTTTTTTCATGAAACGGATAATTTTCATGACCCCACCACTATCACCACAATGATGTCAATTTTAATACTCCGATGGCAAGCAAACTGGGTAAAAATAAAACTCCTAATTCCGAGTCTATATTATAAATAATTCAAGTAGTTTTTTTTTGTCAGGGAATTATGCTTCTACAAAATTTTATCCACATGTAAATGCATATTCTTCGATAATTTCGACCAAGTTTCGCTTCGAAAACTTATTTCCAAGAGCTGGGATCAAGTTCGAAAGTTTCAGTTCGGACCTATTATTTTGAACGTTAGTTCTCATTCCCACTTTACGATTTTAGTCAAGTGTCAAATTCTGAAAAGTGAAAACTCGAATAACTGAGAGTTTTAATTAAGTTAAAAATTTTTCACCGAAAATTTTAATTCTGGACTGGTTTGGTTTGAAACTTAGTACCCAGTTCTGCATTATAGTTTTCGCTGCGTTAATTCTGAAAAGTGAAAATTCAAGACTTCAAAGTTGAAGTGCAACACTTTACCAAGATTCAACAGTCAGTTTGAAAAAAAAAAATAAATAAATAAATAAATGTAAAATTACTGCCTATTTTTTCCGATCAAATAATCTTTTACAATATCATAAACTGTTTTCTATGCCTAATTTATCTAATTTAAATTAAAGTAGATATTTTAAACTGCAGCATTCCGCCCCTCCAACTTTACGAATTTTCAAATAATTTTGGCCCCACATAAGGTGCCTATCTCTAAATGGTTACTGAGAAATTTCGTTTCAGTTTTTCGAATTACATTCTGAGAGTTGTAATAAGATTGGAAAGTTTTCACTAATTGTTTTATGGTTCGGGATAGGTTGTGCTGAAAATGAGTTCTTAGCTCTCCTCTAGGGTGTCAGTGTGAGTTCTGACAAGTTTAAAGTCGAAAATCTGAGAGCAGTAATCAAGTTCGAAAGTTTTCCTTGAATGTTTTTGATCCGGACCGATTCTTTCGAAAATTGGTTTTCACTTCTACTTCACGATTGAACTGCGTCAGGACTGAAAAGTGAACTCAGCTGCAATCAAGTTCGAATTAAATGGATTGATGCGATCTTGAATAAAATATCAAATCTGCAGACTTTCAAATTCAAATACAACCATACCATTATTCAACAACGTTTTTTTGTTGTTTTTTTTTTTTTTTTCAATTTTTTCTTGGCCTCTAGCAATAAACCAAAATTAGTTAGCGTTCGGATATTAATGATATCAATGTGATGAAAAGAACAGTCCATATCCGGGGGTAAAAGGGAAATTCCAGCATGAATTTTTCGATCATATGAGGAAGCACCAACTGAATTTAAACCAAATATATTTTGTTCTGAAATGTAACGATAGCTCGCAGTAGCTCGTCTCAAACCACCTAAAATCTTTCGATAGTATGGTCGGTCAAGTACCAAAGCATAACGTCACGCTACCACGTATTGGAAAAAAACAACAATCACGAATTCAGCGATTCAGGTAAACACATAATAAAATAGTGCGCAACAGTTCAGGCTTTAATTCTTGAATTTCACTTCTGTCAAGAAGATTTATACAGAGCTGATTTCACCAATTTTTTAAACTACTCAAGTTACTTACGCTTCACTAGGTGATTTTATGAAACAATAATGAATCAAATCAAGACATTCAAAAATATTTCTCGGGTATTCGACGACTCAGTGCATTGATTTTATCCTTAATTCTATTATTAATCGTAGCATTACTAACTTCAAGACAATTTTGTAACACTGAAAGCTAATTTTCAAGACTTTTTTTAGTATTTCTTTCAATAATTCATCATAATTTGATGGGAGATTTTCTTTATCGTTTTTATACTGTCTGTATTCTTCAAAGAATCAGAGATGATTACAATGATAAATAAGTAATATACTTCGTATATAGATGGGTAACTTGTAACTTTTTTCCGTTACCAGTTTTATCAGCTAATAGGGTTTGGATAGGGATACCAACCACCACAAGATGGATTCCAGCGCTAGTATCGTCTTAATTATTTAAAAAAATTTTCGTTCTTGTAAGAATTCGATCAAGGGTATCCCGAATATATGGCCTAAAGTCTTCAAACACAGCCAGTAATTAACCACTGGGCCACTGAATTTAATAAAGTTTTAATGAGTAACACAGGTATATGAGTTCTTTTCATAGATATATATATGTTACTTACATCTATTTCATATAATTATAAAGATATGCAATCAAGTATATTTACTTATCTATATGCATGCGGCGCTCACTACTGCTAGGGTGGGTAGTTGCACTAAAAATGGAAAATGAAAATAAGTGCAGAGTGAACATCCCATGGATGATTAATAATTTAGTACATATATAGACATAGATGTAATTTTCATTTCCCATGTACAAGCTGTCGCATTCATCGCCCTGTAGTTGAGATTATTTTTTGGAGTGTTTTTATCAGGTTTTCCGAAGGAAAAAAAAACAGCAAATATTTTTCTTATCTTATTATAAAATTAGTAGCCTATTCCAATTCCAAAGAATGATATAACATTTATTTGATTGTCAAACATGAAGAATTACTACTAGGCTTTAATGACGGCAAGAAGTTCACAGCTCCAAGTATAATATAGAAATTGATTCTTTGATTGGCAACAGAATATGCATAGTAATATCTCCGCCGCATCAACCTCGGTAAATGTATATTTTCCAAAAGTGTCAAATTTTGTAATGGCTGCCATTCAAAAACCAGAGGAGCGATTTCGCTAAAATTCAATACTAAACCAGTCTCTAATAGTCTCCAAATGCCACAAAAATTTCAAGCCAGAAATCTTTTAATTGATGGGATTTATCGTGATGACAACATGGTAGGTTTGCAACACTTTGAGAACGCCTTACTCCGAAATTAGTAGACGAATTTCAAAAATTTTATCACGAATGTGTAGCCCATAAAAGCTTCTAACACTACCCCAAATTTCACTGCCAGAGGTTAAACAGCGGAGGCTCCATAGACTCCCAAAAAGTGCCAAAATTAGAAAATATGGAAATATAATATATATATATATATATATATTGTGTACAGAAGAATTTGAGTGACTTAATTCTTGATCTACAATTCACGAATTGCGCATTTCACAGGTCCCGCCACTCTACTGAATGCAATAGTTGTATTTTCCAAGGAGAATGCAAATGGAAAATACAAATTACAGCGCCATTTTAAAAATTTATCTAGTTTTTTGGAGCAGGTGAGATGTTTTTAGGCAGATTGAACCAGGACATCCATTAATGACTTAATAAACTGATGTTCAAAGAAAACAAGCAAAATAAACTCCTGGCGGAAAATTTTTCATCTCTAAAGAAAAGAGGGAGAATATTTCGCTACTCTTCACGGAAGTTAGGCTTCGGGCACGACTTAAGCGTTAACGCTTACGCTCATGCTCTTTATCAAAAAATTTTAATGCTAAGCGTGAAAGGTAAGCGTTTTCACAGGGCGACGCTCAACGCTCAAAGCTTAAAGATCAAGTTGTGCCCGACGCCTTAGTCTTTTGTTATTTTCCAAACTACGAGGATGGAAGTGAATAAAATTTTAGTTTCTCCAATTTAACATTTAAAATTAACCCGAACAAAAAAATACGGCCAAAAAGAAGTTAATTAAACAAAAGAATAATCTTCACCCAAACTTCAGAAAATAAACTTCATAAAGGGGTATAAAATCGGAAAAAATTTCTTAATCCAACATTTCAACTTGTGGTAAGCCGAAAATTCAATTATTCGTCACTTCAAATTATTTCGCAAAATTATTACCTATCTAAATTGATCAAGACTTTTAACAAGCCATTGAATGAAATACAGATTTTATACTTCGATCAAATATCAATGAGACTAGGATGGTTGTTCAATAAGGGTAGGGCAATCAACATGACGAAGCACTCGAAAAAAGTGCGCTACGTTTTGAAAAAATTGTAACCTCATACCATTCTTAATACAACCGTTATGGGCACTAATGACGTGACCATTCATAATCAGAAAAGAACTGAAAGCAGGTTATCGAATTGAGCATAATGCAACGATTAATGTTATACTTTCGTGGATAATGTCATTTGCAAGTAATTTCACAAATAGGACTGCTCAATTAAGTATAGATACAGTTTGATTACGAAGCGGTGAAACGATAGCGTATATGTATAACCGAATAAAGGTAAGTACACAGTAGGCTAAGCTTTGCTATATAGGCCACTATGGGCCTATATTATAATAACAAAAAAAAATAAATAAACAGTATCTGGAAATTACGTAAACTATACGGTTTGAATGTTCTTTTAGAATTAATAACTCACAAAGAAAGAGGCATTATCAATAAGTATTTACATTATGAAAACACGCGCAGGTTACCCCACTTTACGGTACGATGCTCATGCTCAGGGCGTTGATTGTGGGCACTGCAAATGAGGTGAATGAAATACTATTTGACATGAGCCAATAGCACTACGACTACAATCAGATAGGACTATCAAATAGATTCGTTTTTTGTAACTGTAAAGCATGTAAAAATACGCAGAACTTAAATAGAAGCAGAAGCCCATAGCAATCAGCGACAATTTAAATATGGTCAAGATTTTAATTCAGCGGTGCTTGACACAAAAACATCTTTGAGATGTAAATACAACACTTCAACATTCAATTGAATAGTCAATTGAACAATACAATTACTAGGAGGGAAAAATGTATGAAGTTCCAATTTTATTGATCATATGAAGATTACTAACGTTGATCAACATCCACTGAAACGATGAAGCACGAAAAAACCATATTATGTAGGCTTTTGAAAAAAATCTACTTATTAAAAATGATCTTGTATTGAGACCCATAGGTGAGGTTAGGTTCGTTTTTCGTCTCATGACCCCACGAACATTTTGACACTATAAGATGAAATTTATATACAATATACAATTTTGGACAAGTTATCCAACGTTATGTACCATGTAAACTCAGGCTTTTGCAAGTTTGAGTCAAATTTTTTTCATGTTTCTAAGTTGTACCCTTTTGGTGGTTAGCCATCTTCGGTATGGGGATGTAAAATACGTTGTATTTTAAGATAGCAGCACATTTATACTTGGCCGCTAATAAGACTCGAGTTTCTGTGCGTTTGTTTCATACTTTCTTGACGTGTATTCAGTTTGATTATAGCATTTGATGCATTCATTTTAAATTGTTAAACTGTCTTTTAGAGAGATAGATTATGTGGCATTTGTAACTTATATTTCTTGATTTCATTTTGTTTAGGTAAGTTTGTTGATTTCCTTTGAAATATGTACACATTTCTGTTGAACTCGATATGTAGAAGTCACAACGTTTATCTAATAGTCTTGAAATTTGGTACAGTTATTTGGATCTACACAAGAGCAAACCAAATTTTTTTTGGTCCAGATCACCCCCACAATTCGTCTATTACATCCTATAATGTTTTATTTTTAGGACTTAAATGGTTCAAAAATACGTAATTTTCAACCAATAGTCACAAAATTTGGTGCAGATATTGAATATATTATATTCCATCATACTGAAAAAATTTTTTTCAAAGGACTCAATGGTTCATGCATAGAGGTGATTTGAAAAAATTTTCAACTACTGGTAAGAAAAGAATATAACACCTACGCTAAATTCGAACATCTGCTGCGTAATTTGAAAAATGTTACTGAAAAATATTTAATACTTATCACTGTGACTGCAAATTGTATAAAGAGAAACAAAAATTCTGCATTACAAATAGGACAACTAATAGACAACTAGTAAAGAGCAGAAATCCTATACTACAATATAAGCAATAATTGTATGTGGGTATGTGTGTATGTGTGTATGTAAATGTGTTATGAAGAACTATACCAACAATGTTGCTGAAATTTACAATAAAGGGGTTTTTTGGTATGAGAAAAAGATCTCGATATGTCCCAAGTTTGAGAAAATTTGTTAAACTACCGTATTAACAAAACTAACATATTTCAATTATATAAATTCAGCGATGTGGTGATTGATAATGATAACTTTTAATGTTACAATTGAATCCAACAAATCACAAATAAATTTTACTTTTTGGCTTTCAGATAGACAGAAACTGTCTTCAAAAAACCATTGAAAATTATTATAGGAACTATTATTTTCAAATCCATCATATCCATGTTTATTAAGTATATATTTAATTCAACATATTAAATAAGATGCTGAAAACATTACCTATTGTTTTCAGCATCTTATTTGTTTTACTTTCTTTTTTCTTTCAATTCTTAATTGTATCCTGTGCCTCTGCAAATCATAAAATTATGTAAGTTGTGAATTTTTTATGTTTCGACTATCTCACTATAGCATGGTAAAGAAATTCATGTTTTTAATTTTAAATATGTTGTAGTTTAGCCAACTGGTTGCGATGTAAATGAATCAAAGGGAATTCATGTATACTTTTTCATTTTGCAATGGTCTTTGTTAGTGAAAATCACAGTTAATGAAACAGGATTAAGTATGTAAGGTTGCATCTGTTTTTCCTCTAATATGTCTTACAACCTGCAATATCTGAATCCGTTAAAGTGACAAATTTATTAAATATTGCAAATCTATTGTAGTTTATGGCCGATTGGTTACGATATAAATTCATCACAAATGTATTACTTAATATCATCAAAAAATTGAAAGGAATTTGTGGACAAACGGACAAATTCCCTTTAATTTGTGGATGAATCAGTGTTAATTTAACGGCATTAATTCAGTGTTGAATCAAAGAGAATTTGTGGATGAATTCCCTTTGATTTGTCGTCAAAATGATGCCATTAAATTACCACTAATTTGTGAATGAATCAACGATTTGTCGATGAATCCGTGTTCATTCAATGGCATTAATTCGGCGCTGAATCAAAGAGAATTTGTGGATGAATTCCTTTTGATTGGTTGTCAAAATCCTATACTATAAAACGAGCAATAATTGTATGTGGGTATGTGTGTATGTGTGTATATAAATGCCTAATGAAGAACTAGACCGACGATGTTGCTGAAAATTGCAGTTTTAATGTATTTTGGTACAAAAAAATGATCTACATTGGTCTCAAGTTTGATAAAATTTGTTGAAAAAATATATGAGCATCTCAATCTATCCATCAGTAGCAAGTGATAATAACAAATGTTGAAAAATAAAATAACCCTAAAAATAACGAATAAGAAAGATTTTATTAGCGAATTTTGCCAGGCCTAAACTGCGTATGATTATTATGATTTATGACCAATGAAGTATGAGTTAAATATTGCGATCTTAAAATTCTAGAGGTATATGAATACAATAATACCAAAGGATATACCTAATATTGCTGAAATTCTCCAGCTTGATTAAAATTAAGAAAATTTTCTCATTTTCCATATCCGAGCAAAGCTCGGTGAACTAGGTACTATGTCTTTAACATTTTATAATTGATCTACTGACAATCAATATGTAGTAATTAGTGAACAACAAAATGTTTTTACAATCATCATAATGTTGATGAAAACCAGTAACAAATTTTGGAAAAAGACTTATTTATTTTTTAATAGAAAAAATTTAAAAAAATAATAATTCCAAAAGTTGAAGACATGGATTACAAAATAAAGATAGGGAAACAAGATTAGAAAAAAATGTTACTGATTTTATGATAGACCATTGAAAATTGTTTGGGTTTTACTACTCCATTATTTGAATTGCCTAAAACTGAAATAGGACAACTCAAATTAAATATTCAAAAAGAGTATGAATGTAATATGGGAACATTTTCCCATTGTCCTATTACTCTAATCAATAAAAGAAAAAAACTGACTTATTGATTATTGAGAAATTAATCAGCCTTAACCAAAAGCTAGTAAAACTTTGTTGAACAGGCATTACTGTAGAAATGTACCTATTTATATTTGTCCATTTTCATAATTGTCTTGAATTTTTAATTTAAGTTGTCTAATGTCTATTTTAAAACACTAAAAATAATAGAGTAATAATGCCCCCACAATTCTTAAAGATCTATCATAAAACCAGTAACATGTTTTTCCATCTTTATATCCTTACCTTTATTTTGTCAACACCTTCAACTTTTAAAAATGATTTTTTTCTATTTTTTTTATACAAAATTATTAAGTCCCATTTCTAAAATATGTTACTGGTTTTCATCAAAAATTTGAAAATTTGAAAATAATAAATTTTGCTCTCCAATTCCTACTTTTAACATCTTCTGTACTTCCCAGAACATAACAGAGCAATTAATTTTACTTAAATCAATAGGTCAACCATCGATTTATTGTAAAAATTACAAGCTTCCTCAATTTGTTCTCAAATTTAGATGCACCTATGTGATTATTAATTTATTTTTCAGTTGTTACTAATTTTGTTTCAATACTCAATATCTGTCTCCAAAAATGGTAAAATGTTCAGTCAAGAATTCTATCAATAGGTAGGTCAAGTCTCAAATAAATTGATAAAATACATTGTGACTGTATTTTGAGTACTGCATTGAATAGAAATCTCAAAGTTGGCTTTCCTGCAAAATTGTAACTTATTTCTAATTTAAACTTCTTCGCTTTGTCCCAGAAAATACAGGTCTGTTTACTTCTACTAATTTAATCAATAGGTTAACTCTCAAATTCATGTGGGAATAAAAATCAGTCTCGTTTTCCAAGTAAAGTTAAATAGACCTAGGTATGGGTGTTTTAACTCACATTTATATTGATGCTGGTTTTATATCAATACTTATTCTCGCCTTTCCCCAAACCAGTATAACATAATGATTATTTAAGATCCCATCAATAGGAAAACTTCCAAATACATTAAAATAATACATCATTCCAATGTTTAAATGATAAACTAAAGAGAAAACAGACATATCCTAATTTTTATTTCAGATAAATTGTTACTAATTGCTGGTTATAAATACTGTCCTCCGTCCCAAAAAATACTAGATTTGTTAATTCCATTTATTTCATCAGTAGGTCAACCCCCAGAAATCCTAGTTCTTTTCTTCTCCATGTGAGTTAATAGAATTATTCAAGGTTCCACTGATATTTAAATTATTACTGCTTTTCTATTAATACTCAAACCACATTTCTCAAAAACCATATTCAGTAATAATAATTTTATCTTTAGGTCAATTATTAATTATAGTCGGACAAATGTCACTAAGTATGTTTCTATAATAATGCCTGTTCGACAAAGTGTTACTAGTTTTTGGTTAGGGCTTATTAATTTCTCAATAATCAATAATTCATTGTTCTCTTTTATTGATTGGAGTAATAGGACAACAGGAAAATGTTCCCATATCATGTTCATACTTTTCTTGAATATTTAATTTGAGTTGTCCTATTTCAATTTTAGGCAATTCAAATAATGGAGTAGTAAGGCCCAAACAATTCTCAATAGTCTATCATAAAATCAGTAACATTTTTTTCTAACCTTATTTCCCTACCTTTATTTTGCAATCCACATCTTCAACTTTTAGATTCAATTTTTTTTTTTAAATTTCTTCTATTAAAAAATAAATAAGTCTTTTTCCAAAATTTGTTACTGATTTTCATCAATATTATGATGATTGTAAAAAGATTTTGGTATTCATTGATTACTACATGTTGATGGTCAGTAGGTCAATTATAAAGTGTTAAAGACATATTTCTACTCTTTGCTAGTTCTCTGTTAGTTGTCCTATTTGTAATTCAGAATTTATGTTTTTTTTTTATACAATTTACAGTCAAAATGATAAGTATTAAATATTTTTCAGTAACATTTTTCAGATTACCCAGCAGATGTTCGAATCTAGCATATCTGATAAAATCCCGACGAACCAAAAAAGCTGGTCAATAGCAGGCTTTCTTTTATTTAATTTGATAACCAATCATTTAATATCTTGGGCAGGTGTTTCTTAACTTTGTAAAACACTTCATTCTTTCACTTCATTGTGAATTTCCAAAACACTTCATTTTAAACGTAATATTTACCAACCATTCTTCCAAATAATTTTCACTTTTTCATTTTTTTATTGTATTCAATTTCACAAAATTATATTATATTCCAACAAACTGCAAAATATATTTTCAACCAACTTAAAATATTCTATTTACTACATATATTTTTGATACATTGATTGATATATTAAATTCATTATGAGTTTCTGTGTCATTCAGTTCTAAAAGCAATTTTTACACATAACCGTGATGAAGTACTTTTGATATTTTGATTTTTTTTATTGTATTTATTCATTATTTTATTTACTCATTTATTTATTAATTTAGTTGTTTTTTTTTTGTTTTTTTTTTGTTAGGAAAACCAACATTTTCCAAAGTTGTTTGCTGCGCTAGAGTTTTTTTTCATTTACACCGATTATGGTTTATTGATTGCTAAGGCCTCAAAACTGACTCATCAAATAAGACAGCTCTAAACTCATATATGTCTGATTTTACTTTGAAACACTCTATTTGGGCTCTCTTATCATAGCAACTGGGTTTCACAAATGATTTTCACAGAAACACTTTAAAAAACAAAATCAAAATTTGTGTGGAGTTTTATCCGACACGGTCAAGTAGTTTAAACTTCTGTTTTGCTTTTCACACGAAAAGCAATCGGCTAAAAACAGTTCTTCTCAAACTTACTGCACTGAAAATATTCACTGTATTTTTTATTCCCACTCGGAAGCTGGTTCGATTGCGGCAAAAAATAATGTAACATCCACACTTGCTATATTATTAGCTGCAAGGCGGTCCATCAGATCTAAAATGAAATATAATAACTTGAAACCGGGGGCCGAGCGAGAGGAGGAGGGGTTGCGACACGCTCCCGTGGACCAAACTGTTGAAAAAATTGTTCGGCTGTTGCAAACATTGAGAGAGAGGTGGTGTCTTTTATTTTTTGCTCTTCCACTAACCACTTAGCTTTTTTTTTTTTTTTTTTTTTGGTGAAAGTTGCAATTTTTTCGAGTATGTTGTAAGAATTGACCAGTTACACACCGCTAACAACATCGTTTCGCACGGCCCCTGCTTGAAACTGAGCTTTGTACGCTTACTGCCCATTTGTAGACAGCGTAGTCAGAGACGTAACGAAAGTCTTTTTTTAAGGAACGGGAGAAAAACGAAAATTGCTTGCCAACTGAAATTTTTGAAATTTCCAACAGCTAAAAAAAATGTCATCAACTGGCATACTTTTCCAACTAATAAAGCATACAACTGCCAATTTTTCCCACTTCTAAATTTCCAATTGCTGCGAAATTTTGAAGTTGCTTTAAAAAAAACGGGTTATCAAATTCGACGATTTTTTAACTATACATGCAACTAGTCAATTTTTCCAACTTAAAAAATATTCCAGGGGGAGCTTCCTCCATTTCCCCATAGCTACGTCCTTGAGCGTAGTAAGTTGGAAAAATAGCTCAATAAGGAAAAAACTAGGCAAGTAAAATAATTCAATCAATTAGACTACCTAGTATAGAACATTTTCCAACAACAAACTAATACAAGAAATCAGATAGGTAGGAAAAAATTTCGATGGCACGCTAGTCGAAAAAGTAGATTTTGTCTACAATCGAATAAATTTAAAATTATGTATATTGCGGGTTGCGTTAATTATAGGTTTTAATAATTTTGTACTTGTTATAAGTAAAAACAAACTTGAAACATCCGAAGGTGGGGAACTATTGGGTGGATTTAACCCATCTCACAAACAACGCACAAGATAAATATCCATTTTTTCGGCAAATTTCGTTACATCCCATAATTATATATCTATACATACAGCATATCATAAACTTTTGGAGAGAAGGTTTTTTGAGCATAAGATTTCGGTACTATGGTCAGAAAAATTATCATGAAATTTTTGCATAAGGTAGATTCTACAAATTAAACCTAAAAAGTAGAGCTTGTCATCGCACAGAACTGTATTCGGCACTAGATGAGAGAACGCGACATTCGAAATTAACACTTTTCACGACAGTATATTCTTGAATCAGTGTCAGAATATAAAAAATTTTCGTACGAAAAGGAAAAATATAAACATCAGAAGGAAATTTCAGTATTCCAAGGGAACCAAAATAGTCCTTCCACGTTTATTCTTCACACGTGGGTTTTTATACGTGAAGAATGTATTTCCTGATCTACTCACCCAGACAGAGCCCCAAAGAGAAATAAATAAAAAATTTATGAGGAATATTTTGAAGTAAACTCTCAATGTAAGTATATAAATGATAAATTTTAAACTGCTTTAAAATACCTGGAGGAGGTCAAGATGGTACATCTGGACGCAGGAACCGGTTAAAACGCCATTAAAAATAATATGAACTTGATCGCGTACAACATCGGTTCAAGATTAGTGCCACATCAAGTTATTGTGTACGCAAAGGCGACAAAAAAAGACGGCAAAACTGAGCAACAAATTTGAGGTAATGAGCATCGTAATATTTTATTTAATGCGTCAGAATTTCAGTTTCCAGATGACCCAACTATTCGACTTCGCTCTCCCAAGACTTAAAGGAAAGTTCGTTTGTTCGCATAAAACAAGCACGAATCACAAATAATTGCCTTGAAAATCAATAATGAGTTTCCACAAAATATTTATACAAATCTAAACCGTATTGAACTCATTTTCAAAGTCATTTTGATAAGAGCCTTCATGACTGAAACCAACGAACACAAATCTTTGTTTCATGAAACAACTAATCAAATTTATGACTTCCCACGTAAAGCTACTTACATGATGTGTATTCTGAACTACCAAGTTGGACTCTGAATCAACAACGAAAAAATTCCAACTTAAATCTGTAATTAAGACTTGTAATATTTAAACTGGAAGGGTAATTACAACTGCGGTAAAGTAATTGCCCACCACAAAATTACACTGATAACATCTGCCATCCGCCAATTGCCCTCATCATGGAAAGCGAGTGGCGTAGGTAAAAGTCAACTGCAATCGTAGTAAGCGAAATAAAGCTGGTTTTCAGGCCGCAATTTTCTTTTTTTCGATAAGCAGATGCAAAATACGGTCGACGAAGCGATGCAAGAATTTACCAGTATGCCCGCAAAAAATGGTAATATCCTCTGTAAATCTTTGATGAATTTATATATTTCTTTGCGATTACGCCACTGATGAATAATTCATACTATCGAGTGAGTCAACCATCGTCTCGTCAACTTTGGTTATTCGTCGAACAATCCGGTAAGGAATAAAACGACATACTTATCGTCGTTTACACCGGAACAGGCGCATTGATTAAGTTTTTTTCAACTCTTTTTGTTTTTTTTCTTCATCTTCAGGTCACGGTAATTGGGTTTCTCGGGTGAATGAACAGCATAAGGGATACATGAACGACCAGGGAGCGATAGCAGGAAAAATCATCTACCACACGAGAATAATCGTTCTCTACAACTGGAAGCTATGACGATCAAATGTGAAAGAAAAAAGAATACAAACATTGACCAAAGGGCCAGTTATGTCGTTCACGAACGAAAAATTGACTTAAATTCGATTTTAGGAAGCATTTAGCTTCCCAATTATGTGACCGAGAAAGTTATAAATTTTAAATTTCAATGGTGTATTGATTACGCTCAACTGTGTAGATATGTGTAACTTCTTTAATGACGTCATGTCGTTCTTTCAGTGAATAGGCTATAAAGAAGTCTGTCGTTCCAACACCTTTCCAGCGACACCTACGTGAAATCAGCGAGGCAATCATAGGTTTACCTACCTATATCAAAACCAACGACTGTAACGGTCAAGTAATTTACGAGTAGGTACTTTATTCGCATTAGCAAACATTCCATTCTTTATTTACCTTTTATTTCTTCAATTCAAGACTGGTACATATAGATACAATGATTGGCCTATCTACAAATATTTTAGATGTCGACGTTCAGTGAGATGTTCCAAAACGAATGTAAGTTAGTGTAAGGCAAATTTTTTTCTTCAAAACGCAAATTCAAACATGAAAGTTTTACAAACTGTCAATAGTTTAACGAAAAATGCGTAAAACAGTCGGAATAAATTCAAACACTACACTTATACTAGAAAGCTCGCTTCGTGTGATGGAGCCATTGAACTAAAAACCATACCTACATTTTCTCAAAATCTATTAATGCGCATTATTAGGCAAGCAAACAAGAATCTGACGAC
This sequence comes from Ericerus pela, assembly GCA_011428145.1. Taxonomy (NCBI): domain Eukaryota; kingdom Metazoa; phylum Arthropoda; class Insecta; order Hemiptera; family Coccidae; genus Ericerus; species Ericerus pela. Next base: position 375,810 of record WOFM01000323.1, on the reverse strand, counting down.
ACAGAAGTCAAAGCGTAATCTAGATACGTGTTCGCGTTCCAAAAATCTGCAGTCGCCTTTCAGACAGAGCTGACATTTTCTAATCTAAGTATTACTAGAAGAAAAAAATCACACATGTGTAATGACAAATATCTTTTTGATTACAACTGGAATATCGGAATTCGAACGTCGATTATCCGAAAACACAAGACTGATGAGGAAGGAATTCCACATTTTAATACGGTGACCTTATTTTTGAGCATGTAACATGAAACTGCTATAATTACCAGGCAATTGATTTCGTAATTTTAAAAAAATTGAAAAATTTCACTATATAATGAATTATTGAAACGATAATTAAAATTAAATGCGATTTCATCAAAGTAAAATAAGAAAGGCAATGCGGGAAAATTATACAATTTAAAAACATTTTTTATCGAAATTATCAGTAGTCACCTATATACCGTCTTACAATGATACAGATGAAAAAAGTTCTTTAGAGTAACATCACAGAGGAACCACCACAGCGTCAGTGCGACTTTTTTTCCAGAGAGTGCGAAAACCCGAGAGAATCCAGAAAAAATATCTGTAAGATCAAAATTCCATGCACAACCAAGAAAAAAAAAGCTTCTTCAAAAGAAGGGTAATTTATTGTTATAATCCAACAAATCAGTAATTTTTCGAAGTAATGATTTTCAAGGATAAAATTTTTTCAGAAAATTTAATTTGGTTAGTAAGTAGACTAATTTTTAGAACACATAGCTCACTACGTTTTAATAAAAATAAAATTAAAAAACAAAACACGAAACTATCATTAAATTATCTATTCCCTAAATTTCAACACTATTGGAGTAAAGAGTAAGGTAATAAAGTAACGCAATAGATATGTATGTTCTGAGTGGATTCTGACTTGAATTCATTAATCCGATTCTGGGTTCTGGATTTTTTGTATTGGCAAATTTTGCTACGACTCAGCTTCTCGATAAAATGTTTAGAACGTGCAGAGACTAGAGAATGTTGATATTTGACAGGAAGATCCATTATTTTTCAAACGAGACATTGTAAAAAATGAACGTAAATAATTATTTTCAAAGAATTTATTTTGAATCTACATAAATTCATACTCGATCTACAGAATCGAATTCGAATCATACTCAAGAATTTGTTGACTTATAGACGAATATACCTACATAATACAAATTTTGTACTTTTGTGTAATAAACGTAAGTCAAACTACTTTTATTCTTACACCGAAGAAAAATAAAGTTGAGCAACAGAGTAAAAATTTTATATTTTTTCTCAACCGGTTTTCAACAAAATAAAAACTGCTATCAAATTTTTCATAATAATTCTATTCTCGATATGTTCGACTAAGTTGCGACAATAAACTGGAAAAACTCCAGCGCAGCAAGCCTCAGCAAAAAACGTACGTTTCGAGAAAAAAATTATGAATTTTGATGGTCACATTAATTATCTGTAAGTTTATACGCGTTAATGGTATGTTATGATTGTATGAAACTTGTTAGCAGCTGACAAAATATTAGACAATGTGAAATTTAAAAGCATTATTTCTTGAAATAAAAAATTAATTATGATGATAAAGTATGGTAAATAATCATATAATTTCAAATAAAACCAAAAAAATATAATAAAGTTATAAAATAAAATAAAAAAGAAAACATAACATGTGGTTAATTTTTGTAAAAAGAAAAGTTCATGCAAATTAGAAAAAAAAGAAAAAAAAGCTTTACCCGGAGTACCGGTTGATCCGCACCATAATTGGTAGCATGCTACAATAAATTATAATGAGTATTTATTTCAAATTTCGTATATATGGTTCCCAAATTCTGCATTTCATGACCAATATGAAAACAAAAATAGCGGTACCGGAAGTACCGTCCGACCGATCTGCACCAAAATTGGTGGCGTACTACAATGAATTGAAATAAATATTTATTACGAATTTCGTGGCTATTGGTGCAAAATTGGAAATTTTATAGCCAAAATAAAAACAAAAATGGTGGTATCGGAAGTACCATCCAGTCGATCCGCACCAGAATTAATAGGTCTGATCTTTGGCTTAGTACAAATGTTTGTACCAACCAAGTCAGTTTTAAAAGTAGAGAAACTTGTAAGAGAAATTTTTTCTTAGTGGTACCTAGTTATACCCAAATTTTCAAATTTCAAGTCCGGCAGATCTCTTAACAAAGACTATATATATACATGCGTGTGTGTGTGTGATTGCGAATTTGAGTTATTGGTACCAAAATTTTAAAAACTTATCCACCCCAACCCTGGGGGCTAATACCGCAACAAGCGTAATAAGTAGATTTTCTGCAGAAACCTACTTAAAAATGACTGTAGGGAAACAGATCGCTACTTAATGAAATACGAACGCGCAAATCAAATTTTACATCTTATTCGAACAGCCATCACATCTATGCACTCTATTTCATCACAAAAGAAATTTAACACACAAATCGACGTTTGTCAATTTTCACACCACTGAGTCCAAACCATAAACAAACAAACAAAAAAAAAAAAAATCGTGATGGGCTACTTAAAAAAGTAGCCAATTCTACGAATTCATCGTTTTGTAAAAACGTAAAGCACAGATTCCGATAGAAAAAAAAGTAATTAAGATGCAATATTGGCAGAACCACGACATCAACTATCGTCGACAAGGAAAAAAAACGAAACCAAATAGATCCGATGAGCACGAACTGCACACAATTCTGAAAAAGGAAACATCAAGAAAATACATAAAATCTTGAAAGTCATTATCAAGCAATAAAAAATGAAGAACAGTAACGGAATGAAAGATAGATACTAAAATAACAGGTGTTTGACAATATCCCTAAACTACGGACATTTTTCACGAGAATGTTGATGCATTGGTTCCACTGGGATCGACTTTATTCCCAAAATAAAGCCGTAAAATTTCTCTACCATGAAGATGTTAAGCATACTCAAAACTTTCGTTTGATGGAACTTACGAGTTACGAGCAAGTTCCACATACAAACGCAAAAATCTTGTTCGTACAAAATACAAAAGAAAAAAAATTGAAAAAAATAGCTGCACGAAGTAAAAGATTTCTATTTCCCATAATGGAATAACTAGAATGAATACGAAAAGATTCACTTTCCAGTATTTATTCGAATTTTTTCTCCCGGTACACCATACTAGTATAACGCAGAAAAATCATCTCAAGATATTATTAAATTACAGTGTTAATATAGAAAAAACAAGAATACAATGATGAAAAAAAAAAAAAAAAAAAACTAGGTTCATTCAAGTTTTTGATGGTTGTTCGTGAACGATGGCTAATTTTTTTCTGATCAAATATCTTGATTTTATTGAATCGACAGAGAAGAATTTGTCTATTGGAAAAAAGTTGTTGCGTTATCTATAATAATGAGAAATCATGAAACGGTTTCATCGTTGAATACTGTTCTTAAATTAAAATACGAGAATTTTCGACAGTTCCTATTAGATGCATTAATTGTACATAAAAAATAATAAATTTTATTTAAAAAAAAAAAATAAATAAATAAATAAATAAATAAAAATACGTTAATCTGAATGAATTGCTCTTACCTATTGGTGGATATACTCGAAATGACAATAATTTTTTCAATATTTAAATTCTCATTTTCTTCAATTACACCCTCCTAATTTTTTAATTTTCAAAAGTGAATAGTCTAGGCAGGAATATTTTGAGATTACTTTCATTAAAATCTATAAAATAAGACAATTGTTCTGAGCGAACGAAATTCCGTTAGTTCCGGAGATAGACATACTAAACATATAACCTCATCTATACGCAGTCAGTAATAAAAATGCAGAGCTCTTAATAATTTTCATAACACGCTAGTTTAATTAAGAAAGCGCGAAACTAGTTCCCTGAAAAGGCTGCTTTTTATATATTTGTCAAGGTAGAACTGGAAAAGAATTTTGGTTCTCAAAAAGCACGAAAATCCATAACCTGACTAAATGTACAAATTCTGATGAATAGTCCTCTTCTAAAAATATTATCGGTGCTTGTAAATGCTCGATGTCTTCGCATTTTTCTGAGGTCAAAAAAACAATTGTTTTAATAATTGTTCTATTTGGAGATACCAACTCATTGAGCATTTATCACTCCACAGAACTCACACAGAATTATAGCCATAAAAATGAACCGAGAAGTTACTTTCAACTGAATATTTACTGGAGGGTGTGCACTGTCCATCCAGCAAACAGAGATAAGTGCTCCAATCGAATCTATAAATACGTATGATAACGCTGGTGGCGTTTAGGTATTCTTATATTGAATAGAATAGGTATAAGGTAGAATCAGTCAAGGCTCTGAAAATATAGAGGGTAGAAAATCGTTTCACTTGAAACTGTGATGCAAAATTAACAATTAACCAGGAAAACAATATTATTGACTTTAGTTTTTTTGTTTTTTTTTTGTTTTTTGTTTTTTTATTAGCATAACATATAATATTGGGAAAGACAAATAATTCTAAGAAGTAATGAGGATGAAAACAGATTTTCCGTCCAAACAAAAATTAAGCCCATATTCGTGTGGTAAATGATAGAACATATTTTTCTCCCCCAAAAATATTCGTCTGTCCCCTTCTCCCTGAAAGGTCGTCCTTAACAGGTTTCTGTCCACTGAGAGGCAATGCCTTTGAGAAGGAGGGGGAAAGGGTTCTAAAGGTACCGGGCCCAGATATATTTAGGGGGCCCGGAATGGCCTTAATTTAGAAATAAATTGTAATTTTCAAGTATAAACGATGGAAAAGGGTGTCAGGACCGATCCATGATGAGGTTTTTAGGAGTAAATTTTCCGAAGGTTTGAAAAAAAAACCCACCAAAATACCACTTTTAGAACCCAAAACGGATCTAAAAAATTTATTTCGTGAGAAGAGCGAGCGAAATTGTTCTCTGATTTTATAACCCTTTTCTGGAGACAAATCCTGCAACTGGAGCTAAGAGGGTCCTATCAGTTTATTTCTCCTGGGCCCGAAATTTCTCTCTGAGACCCTCCTGAGAGGTTCAGGATAATTGAGACTTCGATACAACCGGGTTGGAGGAGCACTTAGACGATATCAATACATCCCGAAATTTTAGGAGGCAGACAAAGACAATATGGACATCAAAAATTTTTCATGCACGAGTAGGAATGTAACTAAACTAGCGAAACAAAAAATTACTCCTATGAAAATTTCCTATATGAAAAATTGAAGCTGTTACAATGCTACAAAGATCATAAAAATTTCTATGCAACTATAAAATTCGAGTAAACTGAAATCTCAAATAAACTCAACTTTTTACCAGACACCCTGTATACTGTATAAGTTTGTAGACAGTTGTTCCAGTCAAAACAAATCAGAAAGCAAACAGCAACTCGTTATAAACTATCCTGTAGGTTCTCAAATCCTTTCTATCATTTCCCCATTTCACATTTGTTTCAGTCTATATTTTTCACCACCATTTTTTATGCAACTCTTTTCACATCCCATTAACAAAATAATTTACCTCAAAAAGACGCCAGCCCACATATTTAGCCCATGTCGGTACTTGTCAATCGGGTAGAAAATTCTTTGCTATTGATCACCATTCAGAACTCTTATTATTTTTCGTATTGAAACTATGCAAACAAAAATAAATAAATACAGAAAAACCATCATAAAATTACAATGAGTTGCCAGAAAATAGCAAAGATTCGTGAATTCCGAGTGACCAACTTTTGATGCTTCTGTCAAATCAAAAAATGTAAATTCTAGAAAGACCTGAAAGATTCTCATACGCTTTGTTTCTTGGAATTCTTGCCACAAATCAATTCAAATATGACAGCCTCCCTTACTCCCCAAAAAGGCTCCCTAACTTCACCTGTCAAGTTCCCTATTTTGACGTTGAATTAGTGAAGTCAGTTTTACATCAAAATCACTTCACAAATTGGCAGACCAAGTCATCACCGAATTTCTAACATCTAACTTGACTAAATTCAAGTTGACAACTATTTCTAATACTCCTAAAGAATAAACACCTATTTTTATGTAGGTTTTCGAAGAAAATCTACTTATTAAAACTGATCTAGTATTAAGACTTAAATTTTAGAGTATGCTTGCTTTTTATTTCATGAACTCAGGAAACTTTTGGCATTATTAGCTGAAATTCATATATTTATATACATATTTCTTTTTAACACGGTACAGGTTGCAATTCTAATTCGATACTCATGAAATTTAGTCCACTTATTCAGATACAGACAAGGAGAAACTGTATTGATTTAGTACAGATCAGTTGGATGATATGTCCGGTACATCCTATTATGTTGCATTTTTGGAGCCTAAATGGTACTTTAGGTGTTCAGGAGGCACAAGGATTCGAACCCGTACCAGCCAAACACCTAAAACCTCCCTCATTCACCACCACAAAAGTCAGCACCGTATACACTCGGCCACGGTGCCGGGTGACGGTGTTTGAGGGAGTAGTAGTAGTTAGCCTACGTAGTGTGGCAGTAGTTGCCACACCACTCCCCCTCAGTATAGTGGAGCGTAATACGACATCCAGTATGGAGGCGCCTTGCGGGTAGGGATATACGCCAGCATGTGATGATGCCCTCCCTCATCACTGCACTGTGGCGCACACCCTACAGCGCCGTCACATACCAGCATCGGTGGTGTGACGTACCACCATGGCTACTAGTTTTTGTATGTGTCCGAGAGATGGGATGCATGACCATCCCCATTATCACGTTGAGGTCATCACTTTAAACAGCACGGGGATTCGAACCCGTACTGGCCGAACACCTAAAACCTCCCTCGTTCACTGCCACAAAAGTCAGCACCATATACACTCGGCCACAGTGCCAGGTGACGGTGTTCAAGGGAGTAGTAGTAGTTAGCCTATATAGTGTGGTGGTAGCCGCCACAGATTCTAAAGTATGTAATTTTTAAGCAATGATTACAAAATTTGGTGCAAACATTAATACATTATTTTTTAACATTCTACAAAATTTGATTTCAATCTACCGAATGTTTCAGGCCTAGAAATGATCTAAGAAAATCTAAAACTATTACTAAGCAGAGTAAATAATTCCAGATGAAATAACAAAAAAGCTGTGGGGAAATCAGGTTTCATTTTATTTCACTTGCAAAGCAATCATTTAATTAATAACTCGAGCACATTTTTTATAACTTCACTATACAATTCATAATGAGTTTCATTTTTAAATAAACTCATCTAATTAGTTGCAAGCATTCTGCCAAATTAGGCCAGTCAAATTGAATGTTTTCATTCAATAAAAAAAAGGAAAGGGTATTTCTTCAGATTCCAGAAGATGAAAGTGCATTTTGAACGTACTGAAAATCCCTAAAATCTGATAGCAGCTTAACCTTTACAAATCCACTTATTGTGCTCCCATCAAGTTATTAGTGATTTACTTTTTTCTTAATAACAATAAAGAAAATGTTCGAACAAACATTATAGTAAATAATATTTTCAACAAAAAAGGTCTCGACATTTTTTTCATTAATGCCACAGAAAACTCACAAAATCACTTGAAAAATTGCCATACCACTACTATAGGTATACTGTAATGGATGAGGCCAAGTCTCCATTGCACATACTACACTAGTATACCCATCCAGCTGATAGACCTACCATATATGAAACACATACGAATACAAAAATTTTCATTTTTTTTTGTGAGCGGATTTATGTGTGTATATAATTTCAAAACTACCAAAAGAAATAATTTTCAATTTTCTGTACCTATTTTTGTTGTAACAAGGCAGGTTTTAAGTTAACTCAGAAGTCTGTAGCTTACCTAGTGGCAAAGTTATGTATTTTCTAAGCAGCTCAGACCAATGTAATGCAGCAGGATTGCAGGTATTATATTTTAGGATCATAGTTTATTCCTCAGAACGGGCTGAAATTTTCTATCCATATTTGTTTTGTCCCAAGGAAGGATTTTAATAATTTTTTCAAGAAATAAATCCTATTTACTAACATTAGCAAGGCCCCAAACATTTCATGACTCCATATCAACCACTTTCTGTGATGTGGAGGTCCAACAATTTATAAAATTTACCGTCATACCATAGGTATAGACTATAGTGTATATAAATGTGTTTGATTTCTGAAATAAAATGTGTTTGTGTGAGAGTTTTAAAGACTTGATGATGTTGAAATTACCAACAAAGAACAAACTGAACCAAATTACCTCCAAATACCATTAAAAATTTATACAACTAAAAGGATTTAGTAACTCCCAAAATTAAAAAATTGAATTCCTGTATTCCTTGTTCTCTTTATTATAAGCTTTTATTCTACTCACCACTGCGATTTTAAAATATACCAATACTGCAGCTAACTTCTAAAACAAAATAATATTTAGTTCACATGAAGCTAATGCAAAAAAATAAATAAATAAATAAATAAAAGCTCATCTTTTAAAAATTTGTTTTTAACCTAATTATTATAAAAATGATACGTACAGCACAATGGCTGAAGATCAACTAACTAGAACAGAAAACATAATGGTCACAGAAACAAGTCACATATTAGTATCACAGATTATATGAAATCACACTCAAATACTTATAACAAGACATGATTTGGATGTTCAGAATATTCTCACAAGCCTCCTCAAATCATTTATCATGAGATCAATTAGAAGACAAATATCAGAATCAAAGGCACATACATGAAACATAAAATAAATTCATATATTAAAAAAAGTGACCATCAATGTCAATTACAAAATACAAAATTAAATTCAAAAAGTTTCAATCTATGACTAAAAAATGTTTCAAACATTCAATAAAATAAAATAAAATATAAAATTACATTAATTTAAGTTCATCATGAAATTTCACAAACACAGGCTTAGGCACGTCCTTGGTGTACAATTCACCCAACTGTCGATCAGTCCGAATGTACATATATGTTTATACACACTTTATTGACAAGTGAACAAATAAATCTATATTTCAGATCAATATGTATAAAATTACGAGAATTCCATTTTCATGATTTAATTAGACCTAGACAACTTTAGATGTCTTTGAATATTACAGATGTATTATTGTGGTTGAGCCAAAAGTCAGTTAATAATTTTTGAAACCACAGCTCTCTGGATGCTGCTTTGAATGATGCGCTAAGCACACTCTCAGTACTTGAAAGAACAACAGTAGATTGCTTCCTAATAGACCATGAAACTACAGGGCCATAAATCTGCACATAATTACCAGAAATCATTCTTGTTTTGAAAAACACAGTTTGCCCAATCAGCATCAGAAAATATTTCTATTATATGTTTATTATAATTCATTTGTTGGCCTTATGTTAGTTCTCAATCCTTTGTTGTTACTAAATATTTCAATACTCATAATAAATATTTAAAATGTTCGTTTATGGCTACACTTTGGAATTGAATAAAGTAAGGTACGGCAAAGCAGATGTCTGGATATGAGCCTAACATAAGGTACATGAGACCCAAACTATTCAAAACTCTATCTAATTGCAGTTAGGGTTTCATCAGAGAGTTATGTTGGTAGATAATTAGCTACGCCAAATTTTTTGGACACACTCAATTAAAGAATTTTAATTTATTTTGAATATACCACTCTCTCGATCATATTTTGCATTGATACCTAAATATCTGTTTATCCTTCCCAAATCTCAACACTTAATATTTGACTTATCAAATTTTTGAAATGTTGAATTAACTTTAAATTATTTGATCTGATGATATCATCTACATACATTAATAAACATACTATTAATTTTTCTTTCTTATATATTATATATATGTATATATCATCAGCATTAACTGGTTTAAATTTTAATGGGATTAAAAATTTGTGAAACATGGTGTTCCATACTTTGACAATTGTGTAAGCCCATAAATGGATCGATTTAGTAACAAAAGATAATTTTCTTTATTAATTTTACTTTCAATTCCCTCTAGAATTTCTAAATATATTTTCTCAGTAACAATGCCATTCAAAAAAGTGCTATAAGTATCTATTGATTAATATAAAATTACGATTGTTAAACAATGGTAGTAGAGCTCGAACTGTTGACAATTTTATGGCAAGAGCATATACTTCATTGACGTTAAAATCTTTCTATTGTTGGAAGTCATGAGTTTGACAGTCCCTACCACTGAAACACCAAGTGACACACCTTTTTTAGCAATGATAATAGACAATGGTTTCGCTAACTCAATATATTCAGAGAATAATAACAACAATTGATGATATGAGAGGTGCAAACCTGAGTCTAATACAAAATTAACATGAGGTGTTTTCACATTGTCAAAGTATAAACAAGGTCTGGCATCATGAAGTTATAATCTACTTCTGAACAGTCATTAGAAACATTGTACGAGTGAGAACCTTTTGAATTTTCAGACAATTTATCATTATTATTCTTCGAGTAACAATTTCTCATTATGAGACTTGTTTTATTACAGCAGTCTTATTGAATGTTACTGTAATTTGATTCAAGTTTTGATTACTACTATTTTGTGATGAACCTGCATCATAATTACGATTACCATGTCTATTCTGAATATTACTACTACTATTTGACTGACTTTTATCCCTATGGTCACTATAGCCATTACCATTACCACCATGCTTTTTAAAATTACGATTGTGGGAGTTAACACAACCTCCAGCATGAAAATTATGTGCATTATAATTACCATTATGGTGGCAGCCAATAAGAGCATTCTCTTCAACATAAATAGGTTTTGAGGAAGGTTTTTGAGACTGAGGAGTAACAATTTTACTTGATACCTTTTTGTCTTGGGAGTAACTCGTGGCGAAAGTTAATAATCTTCACAAACACGAAGTCTCAAGACAGACTTTCGATGTCTTTCAGCACAACTTTAATCAGATGGAATTATGCAAGCAATGATTTCAGTAAAACCAGAATAAATTGCTTTACTATAGATATATCACCCAACTTGCTAAGTTGACAAGATACAGCACAAAACTCCAACAAATTCAGCCGCAGATCACCACCAGATTCGAAGCATTTAGTGTACAGCTTCACCCTTAGATCAACGAAAGTTTGATCATTTTCATGTCCAGTCCGATTAGTTAATGCTCCAAACATAGCATTAGCATTGTCATAAGTTCATATGATTTTAATAAAACTGTTGGGTACGTTATTTGCAATTTGAAACATTGCTTTAGCATTTTTATGTTTTCAAACATCATTACAATTACAACCACTGGGAATATTGTTATGCACTGTACCAAATAAGCCTTTGTTATGCAGCAGTAAATCTATTCAGAAGTGCCATGTAAGAATATATTTTCAATTAAAAGGCTCCATGTTCCAATTCTATTCACTATCCATTATGAAAAGTAGTCGTACAACAAACACAACAGCTGTTACAGGGACAAAACAGGCTCCAAGTTGAAAAGCTGGAAAGCTGGACAAGCAAAGCAAGCACAAAGCCCAATCAGAAAGCAATTAGAAACAGATTTAATAAGTTGACATGAGTATTACCAGACAGCTTTCAACTGCACAACTTTGCTCAGATGAGACACTGACAATCATGTTGATAACAATCACTGGGCCATAACTTATGAGAGTTTTGAAGCCTTGACAAAGTTGAAGTTACCAACAAAAAACAAACTGAACCATATTACCTCAAATACGATTTAAGATTTATACAACTAAAAGGATTTAGTAATTCATAAAATTCAAACAATTCTCATATTCCTTAATCTCTTTATTATAAAAATGATACGTACAGCACAACAGCTGGAAATCAACTAATTAGCACAGAAAACATAATGGTCACATAAACCAGTACCACATTAATATCATAGATTATGTGAAATCACAGTCAAATATAACGAGACATTATTTGGATGTTCAGAAAATTTTCACTTTGGTTTTCTGAATAACTGATGAAAATTCTTCGGTAGATCCGTAAAGATATAAATTTTGAAGCACATGAACTCATATTCGGGAATGAATTGGTATAAGAAAAATGTGAACAAATTTGGTTATGAACAAATTCTGCAGCTGTTCAGACAATTCTATTTTCTACATCTTGAAAATTTTTTCATATCTTTATACCTGAAGCTTAATAAAAATGTAGTTATAAAAATAAGGCTATGACATCCTAAGCGCCCCAAGAAGATACAGGCTATGCTGTGAACTCGATCATCTAGTTAATGAAACAATATCTCTAAGAATTCGTAATTATTTGTTGTCTGGTGTTCTTAGAACAAGCAATAACCTCTTTAATTGCACCATGATATATTCTCAAACTTTTGTAAGACCCAAGTTTATGTAGGACAATATCTGTGTTTAATATGGACAACATATGAAATGCACCTATTTAATATTAAGAAATCGATAGTAAGATACTGATGACTCAACACTGACTTCTAATACAATTGATAGATAAAAATTTAGAACTACCATTAAATTAACAAGTTCTGACTATTATCAATTACAATACTACCAATTTTTGTACCTATTAGTATATAATTTTAGTTTTTAATTATTTTTTTATCTAGAAATATGTCTCTATTTTTCGACACTTTGAATTAAAACAATATTGCTGCCATGTGGCACTGCCTTTAATTTCTACACTTTGGATCCAAAGAGAAATTTGAATACAAAATGCAAAATATGATTCATAACTTTTACATGCACTATCTTCAACAATAATTATCAGACAGTAAATTTTATAAATAGTTAGATCCCCACATCTCAGGAAATAGGTGACATAGATTCATGGAATTTTTGGGGGCTTCTAATATTCGTGAGTAGGATGTTTCTTGAAAAAATTATTAAAATTTTTTTTACATTAAAGAGAGTAGAATCCACAACTTTGCCCCCAGGGAAGCTACGGATTTCCAATCTATCTTAAAACCTTCGTTAAAACAAAACAGATATGCATAGAAAATTCCAGCTTGTTTTGAGGAATAACTTACGATCCTCAAATATAATACCTGCAATCCTGCTGCATTACTTTGGTCTGAGCTGCTTAGAAAATACATAACTTATCTACTAGATAAACTACAGACTTCTGAATTAACTTACAACCTTCCTTGTCACAATAAAAATAGGTACGTAAAATTGAAACCTAATTCGTTTGGTGGTTCTGAAATTATGGTGTTGCAAGTAAACAAGCACATGCGTACGCACACACATATTCACAAGGAAAAAAATTTTTTACTCATATGTATTACACACATGCTAAGTGTATCAGCTTAACAGAGTATACTGGTGTAGTATGAGTAAGGGAAACTTGGCCTCATCTAATACAGTAGATAACATTTAGTAATAATATGGGCAAACTTTCGAGTGTGTTTTGGTTTTTGGAGTATAAACAAAAAAAATGTTAAGAAACCTTTTTTGTAGGAAATTTCGTTTATTATATTACACATACACACATAAATACATACCAACATACAAACATACATACAATCATAAAATTATTGTCAGTATTATAGCATAAGAATTTAGAAACTCAACTAATAGAAACTAAATAAAATAAGTTAAGTAAAAATGAATTTTTAAAAATACACTTTTATACGACGAGTAAAACTCCTCCCACCAACGTCCCGTGTCTAAAATTCCATACAAAAAACTTATATGAGAAAAGAAAAATAACATAACACTGATGGGATTCGAACAAAATAACCCTCGATTAAAGAGCCACATTACACCCACAAAGCCAAAAAAAAGACTAAAGAAATTGGAAATAACTTGAGTTGAAAGAAAAGCACCTTGATAAGAGATAACTGATGACAACAATCAGCTACCCTGATGTTAGTACAAGAACTACGTCAAATTTTGTAACATTAGTGAGGGCAAGGGCAATAAAAGCGTATAAAAAGCTAGTGTTTCTTAATCCCTTATTATGGGCTACGTTTTCATATTCTGCCATGTTACTGAACTTGGTGAAGATAGAACAAATTAAAAAACGTAGCTCAGCTACGTTTGATGTCGATTACTTTTTTATGTAAAAAATTAGCGCATTTTTGCATAACTGTAATCAGTTGTAATGTGTGATTAAGCAACATTTCAAACGTAGCTTCACTGAAGTGTGTGACGGGCCTAAAGAGGCTAGAGAAGACTAGGCTCCCCACCAGTTCCCCAACATTTCCCCGAACTTTCCCCAAAAAGTTGACTACCATGCAAAATTTTTTTATTTTGTTTAGGGAGGGATGCGGAAGGAAGCCTCCGTTAGAAAAATCATCTAGGTTCGCCAATGCCCATTACAAACATGAATGAAAGTAAACACCGAAAATGAAGTAGTATTACATTTCCATAGTGCCATTGATGAAATGAACTGACAAGACGAAAAGTCAAAAAGGTTTACAAACGAGTTCCCATTAAAACAACACGTTCATCAAAGAGGATACAAAATCAATTGCAAAAACGATGCAGAAAAGCTTGGCAACGTTGAAGCTATTATTAACCGGCCCAAAGGAACTCAAGAATGTGATCTCCACTTTTGCCATAAGTAAGAAATACTGAGAAAGAAGAGTACAGAGAGGGAAAAAAATTATTGAATATACCAGCGCGGTTTATGCCGTCATAAAAACCGGTTCTTCGGAATGCGATGTGTTTTGAGAAGACGAAAAATTGTTATTAGCTATACCAATATACGAAAGATAAAGTGGACTATACCTACTGACAATACAAACAACAACATGTACAAGATGCCAATAAGGAAAAAAAAAAGAAACTGTCAACATGAATAAGGTAAATGGTGAGCTTATGACGTTTCCGAAATTCACGCTCAAAAAGGTTATTTAAAAGAGACCAATATTTCAGAATAAACGGAAAAATTATCGTTGAAACATAATACAGAAGAGGAAAAACTTTCAGCATGAGATTCTAACAAGCTGTAAAAGCCAACTTTCTTTTTTTTTTTAAAAAAGAGAAAAGGTTTAAAGACGTGTCGTCGAGTTTTCTTTGCGAATGTTCACTTTTTTGCCAAAGTCTGCGCTCAAAAACATTGATGAGGATATGAAATGCAATCAGTCATTTTTCAGAATATTGTAGTAGCAGATGCTGACAGAAAAATTAAACACGAGAAGCGCACCAATTAATAGGAAATAAGCTAAAAGACCATATAAGATTATATTTCAATAAAAACCCGAAAGAAAAAAACAAATGTAATGAAACGAAAAACTGTGCCAATGAATATCCTATCAGCATTAATTGTCTGTAAGTCTATATGCCTTAATGGTATGTTATGAATATATGAAATTTATAAGCTGGTGACAAAATATTAGACAATGTGAAATTTAAAAGCATTATTTTTTGAAATGAAAAATTTATTATGATAATAAAGTATGATAAATAGTCATATAATTTCAAATAAAACCTGAAAAATACAATAAAGGTACGAAAAAAAAAAAACTTGAACATTTGTTTAATTTTTGTAAAAAAAAAAAAGTGTGGGGACTCAAATTCGTATGAAGTTAAGGGGCTTGGACTGCCAACAACTGTTGCGGCCGCAAGGCTGGCAAATATTCATCTTTATGACTTTAAACACAATTGCACAAATTATATTTGATCGTAATTTCTTACACATACATGCAAGTAATGTACAAGTATCAAATTGTAACCATTCTCAACAACACGATGTCACAATTCCATACACAAACCAGCCCATCATTTCTTATCACTACAAGAAATGACGCACCGGGCTGCTCTCACAAACATACATAATTATTATGTATGTGCGTTGATGTGTGTAAATAAGCCCGTACATAAACCATCCAAACTGGCTCTAAAATTACCAGTGTTTGCCCAGGTTTTGGCTTACACATATGTTTACATATGGAGTGGATGAACATGCAAAATCTGTAGATTACCTTCCAGTGAGAATATTTTTTCACAACAAGGTATTCCACAAAAAGTTTATGCAAATAATAAAAAAAAAAAAAGGAAAAAAAGCTTTACTGGAAGTATTATCCTGTCGATCCACACAAAAATTGGTAGAATGCCACAGTAAATTATGATGAGTATTGATTTCAAATTTTGTACACATGGTTTTAAAAGTCCGCATTTTATGACCATTATAAAAGTAAAAATAGAGATACTGGAAGTACCATATTGGCCAATCCATGTCAGAATAAATAGGTCTGGTCCTTCTCTTAGTACAAATGTTCGCACCAAATTTTGTGATTATTGGACAAAAATTGTGGCTTGTACTGTGGGAATGAGAAATTGACATATCTATCCATTTATCTATCTACCTATCTCTATATATGTGTATATATATATATATATATACATAGATAGATATATAAATAGACAGATTAAGTTCACTTCTTGTTCCCACAGTATAAGTTGCAATTTTTATCAATCATGAAATTTGGTATGTACATTTATACTAAGCCAAGGACCAGACCTATTGATTTTGGTGCGTTTGTTTTTATTTTACCTATAGAATGCTCAATTTTGCATCAATAGCCACAAAATTTGGAACAATTATTCATCATAATTTATTGTAGTAAGTCACCAATTTTGGCGTGGATTGGCCAGATGGTACTCTAGGTAATACTATTTTTCTTTTTATGCACAGTTTTGGAGCAATATGTACAAAATTTGAAACAAATATTTGTTATATTTTATTGTAGCATGCTGCTAATTTTGGTATCTATTAACCAAATGGTACTTCCAGTACCACAATTTTTTTTTTGGCTATAAGATGCTCAATTTTGCACCAATAGCCAAAAATTTGGAGTAAATATTTATTTTGATTCGTTGTAGTACATTTTCAATTTTGACGTGGATAATACCTCTATTTTTGCTTTTATATTGGTCATAAAATGTGGAAATTTTAAACTATATGTACTAAATTTGAAATAAATATTCATTAAAATTTACTGTAGCATACAACCAATTTTGGTATGGATTGATCAAAAGGTACTTTCAGTAAAACTTTTTTTCCCTCTTTTTTTAAATTTTTATGAACTTTTCTTTTTACAAAAATTAACCATATGTTCATTTTTTTTTATTTCATAACTTTGTAATTTTATCACATTTCATTGGTTTTATTTTAAATTATATGATGCTGTACCATACTTTATCATCTTAATTTATTTTTCATTTTTTCAAGAAAAATTGCTTTTATATTTCACATTGTCTAATATTTTGTCAGCAGCTAACATATTTCATACAATCATAACATACCATTAACGCATATAAACTTACAGAGAATTAATGTGACCATTAAAATTCATAATTCTTTCTCTCGAAACCTACTTTTTCTAGCGTGGCTTGCTGCGGTAGGGTTTTTAAAAGATAAGCAAGCTTTTATTTTTTATTTTTTTTGGCTTTAGCTTCATCCGAAATAAACATTATTTTGTTGCGGAAAGTTGACTACATACAGATATATTTTAAAATCGCAGTAGTGAGTAGAATAAAAGCTTATAAAACAAGTTTGTTAGTTATCTAACTGCATTAGTTGATTGAACAAATGCATCCAAAACGCTACAAATCTTTCTCACTATCCACAGTCTATCATTTTATTATAGGAACAGCTTAATACATGTTTAACAAAAAACAATGTCTCTGACCATCTCCCCCTTTTTAGTTTGACTAAACTGTCCTCAAATCCGTCAATGTCAGCTTGAAACGAAGACTTAACAGCCCCTGACATTGCTCAACCATTACCACCAGGTAGATATGAACGTTAAATCACTAATCATCCAGTAAGCTGGAGTTCGTCATTTCAATAGCAATCTTATAGATTAACATTGCATCAGAAAGGAAGTTAACTTTGTCGCCTTATAACTTCCATATAAAAATATTTACATGGAAACAGCATTACTCTTTACATCGAGGTTATGCCTCAATGGATAAAAAGCACTAATTTAAATTTGCAAAATGTAAATGTAAACATTGTCTTTTGGATTATGTATTATAAAAATGTAATTTCATTCCCCAAAAATTCTATCTGTATCTGAAAGTAATTGAACAAAAATGTTACACGAATCAGCCCTACGTGACATATATATACTTAGCACTCTGATTAAAATAGCAGGTCGGGTTACATGTTTCTGCGTTAGTGCAATATTGTTTTCTAGGTTTTACTTCAGACATTTTACACTTATGAAAGCATTTTTTTAAATTTATTTTCAACATATTATTATAATATGGTAAGTTCTTAGAGGAAGTGTAACTCCAAGTAAGTGGGTCTTTTGAGACCAGAGTTTACCACTTTCTTCCACATTTTTTTGTTTAGTTTATTTGCATCACTCCATCAATGATAGATACTGAACACATTTCAATAAATGAATATAACAAAATCCAGCAACATACGATCAAGTGTCTTTGAAAGCTCTACAACTTCTTCTCCATCTTTTAGTCCAAATAAGATTTCCAAAATTTCATGGAAATGAGCACATTCCAGTACATAGAAAACCAAAATTCAAAAAATAATTGAAACTGAGGAAAAACCAGGCTTTGCTTGGTCACAAAGGTAGAATAACTGCCTTATATGCTCCCCTCAATTCGCATCACATTTTGGCAATCTTAGTTATTGGAATAAGGAAGGGCTTGCCATAACTTGGTCTTTAGCCCGCCGTGTTTCAACCCTGGCTGTACTTACAGGTAGGGTTAACTTTAGCAACAATAGGTCAGTTAAAGGAAGCTATCTATAAACTGTTATCGAGAATAAATTCAATATAATGAAATGGGTCCTGGTCGCTGCTATTAATGGTAGAACATTGAATAGCAGATTATTTTAATTTTCATTCAATAATTTTTAATGAGACATCCACGACCTAAAAACCATTTTTCGAATTTTGGCAAAACGTTCTGGAGTAATTTAACTGAGCTAAACCCGTTAGATCCTCCACTGGATCTGTTCTGTTTAATTTGATGGAGGCATGCATTTGGTATTCACCTGTATACTTGAAACCAAGAGATCTAAGGGGATCTAAAAATATACCGCCCGTTTCTTGAAAAGATTCTCGAATAGTCAAGATTCCAAAAAAGAAACGATAAACGATGATACATATGTATGAAACGAATTAAACCCATTTATAATCAACCTCCGGATTCATTACACCTATAAGGTAGAGAGAAGAACGAACTGAACTTGGAAATCTTACCAGCAAACAAAGAGGGAAATTTTCTCCAGCAATAACCTCGTCAATCAACATTCACTGACAAGTTCAGAGAATGTAACCGTTGTGTGGCACAGAATTTTCGAAAAAACAATATATTGAAATTTCACCCTCGAATCGAAAACACGTTCTGCGACCACAGTACATCGCCATAATTCGAATAAAGCAAAAAGTTCCAACAGAGAAAAGAAGAATAAAACGACCATTTAAAAGAAAAACGTACCTACACGCTGGATGTATTTTACGACTTATATGATTCTTATTTCTGGATAAATGCAAAACTAATCCAAATCACTGTAAAACACAACGATACTCTTTTTCTTGGTGAAAATTATAACACCTGATGTAGGTGTAGGTAGTATAGGTACTGCATAAACGTTTTTATCCAACATCCAAGTCACCAAAGCCAACGAAACTACGAAACTAGCGAAAATCGCGATTCGCACTCCTCCACAATATATAAGCCGCTCACCGTTACCGCAGTATCAGTAAGAACCAACATACCTATCCGGGAATGTGATCAAGATAAACAATCGCTCAATTTCTCTTAAATACAGTAATCAATATATTATTTTCTCATCCTCAAAGTAGCATCGACTCACTCACGGTTGCAAGGCACATGAATACTGCGAAAATAATTAATTAAGAGACGAATAAAATATATAAGTGTACCTACATACCATAATATTCTGACTGCATGGAAGTAATCAATATTTCTCAATTTCACCACAAACACAATTAATAACCAATACTCGTTAAACGTCCACAATCACAGTTACGTTGACCACTAAACACAAAATCGGCGAAAGAATTTGACATTATTTAAAAATAAAGTTGCACTAAACAATATCGTGGCATAAAATAATAATGCACAGCAAAATTACTCAAACCAGGACACCACCTGTTGATGCTTGCATTACGCATCGAACTTCGAACTGAATTACAGATACTAAATAAAAAACTAACAGAGAACTTCTCACCCAACTCGACCGACCTAACATAATAACTCCGTACTCCGTAGTCAGTATCTTTTACTCATACTTCTTTACTCTTGTTTACTCGTGTGTACCGCAGAACCAGAAGAACGACAGATATCCGTCTGTCCTCCTCGTGAAACCGCAACAATCACGAACTATGCAATGTTGCCAACGAAAAAACTTAAAATGTGTTGAAAACGATATTCTTTGTCACGTTTCTTTTTCTTCGAGTTTGATGCGCGAACACGTAGTTGTTTTTCTTTTTTGACGGTTCATTGATACCGTTTTCATGAAAGGAATAGAAGTCCTTGAAAATAAAAAAGTATTCAGGCTTAAAAGGCTAATCAACTGAATGATCGTCTTTAACCGTCCATTATTATTCCGTGCATGACAGCCGAAAATTAGCTGCCAACATTTTTAAAGCGATGATTTTAGTATATTTTCCAAAGAAAAATACAACTATTGCATTCAGTGCAATGGCTGAACCTGGGGGTGGGACCTGTGAAAAAGCGCCGATTCTGAGTCGTAAATCACGAATATATCTCAAATTCTCCTGTACACAATACATTATTTATTTCCACTTTTTGCTAATTTTGGCAATTTTTGGGAGTCTGTAGGGCCTCCGCTATCTGATCTATTGCAATGAAACTTTGGGTAGTGTTAGAAGCTTTCATCGGCTACACATTCGTGTTAAAATTTTTGAAATTCACAGCTAATTTCGGAGAAAGAGGTTCCCAAAGTGTTGCAAAATCCATCATGTTATCATCACGATAACTCCCATAAATTAAAAAAATTTGGGTTGAAATTTTCATGACAGTTGGAGCTATTAGGGACTGGTTTGGTACTGAACTTGAGCGAAACTGGTCAATTGGTTTTTGAATGACACCCATGACAAAATTTGACACAGATAACATAAAGCATCTCTATTTGCAAGCCAAGAGATTTATCCATGTGCCTACTTTTGTACTGAATGAACTAGGTTGCTTAAAATTGAAAACTCTACTACAATCATGCCCCAAGTGTTCGTAAGTTTGGTAAAAATGAAACGAATAAAAACGTTTATTATCATAATTTTCTTTTCACTTCAGCAGAACTTCGCTGGAAAACCTGGTTTGCCAGTTCATCCATGATTCAAAATCTTAAGTTCATTACTGCAATGAAAACACTGTTGTGAATTTTCAAAAATTATGAGAAAAATTGCAGTCTCTTCAAAGTGATAGAAAAACAACTTTTCCACTACTGAACTATTCGACACGAAAGTCCTGTTAGGCCTGGTCCTATATGAAGACTACTTTTTCTGAAAACTTTAGCTCAGTTTCATTAGTGGTTTTTTCAAAAACGTGATCAAAATATTTTCTCTAACAATTTTTTCCTTCCCAATTTTCTCGGAAACTACTGAAAAAATAGACACCAAACTCCTATCAGACCTGGTCGTACATAAGAACTACATTTTGTATCCCTTTTGTAGTTTCCTCAAAATTCTAAAAAAAAAAAGCATTTTTCAAGCAGTTGTTTATCTTTTCCATTTTACTTAAAGACTATTAAACAAATAGGCAACAAACTTCTGCGAGACTTGTACTTGCACATACATAAGAACAATGTATCGCGAAAATTTAGGTTTGGTCCCTTTCGTATATTTTTCAAAATCCTGGAAAAATCTCTTTTCCAGGAATTTTTGTTCTCCCGTTTTCTAGAAAACTACTGAACCAGTAGACAACAAACTCCTATCAGACCGGGTTTAATATAATGACTATCTTTTCAGAAAATTTCAGCTCTATTCCTGTAGTAGTTTTCTCAAAACCGTGAACACGAATTCAAGGCGATATATAATTATACTACAAACGTACATCTACACATAGAAAAAAATTATGTGAAAATGAAAAAATGGTACCAATTATTTTCTGTTTTCATGAAACAGATAAATTTAATCATTCCCAACCCTAACTCTTATACGAGATCAATTTTAACACCCAGTTTGCTCGTAAATTTGGTAAAAATTAGGTGAAAATGGGAAAAATGTATATCAGTCGTTTTCTTCTCTCATGAAACGAATAATTTTCGTCATCCCTACTACTGACTCGAAGGTCAATTTTGATACCTTGTTTGCAAGTAAACGGTATAAAAATTATTACTAGTTGACAATTTTTTAAACTGATAACCCTCCAAATAAAAGAAAGTCTCGAAACGCCCCTGCTTCTATCCCACATCCTCTTTTTTAACTATTGTACGACAAATTTTTAAATTATAAACAAACTGAAAAAAAAAATACATTTGTCTATCAGTCTATGACTTAAAATGGAAAGATTCTGTAATTTGTTTCGTTGTATAGTTATGTAGGCTACAAAGATTACAAACGAAAAAGTTTGCCTAAAAAACGAAAAATAACGAAAAAAATGGCTTTCAAAGAAAATTTGTGTAGATCTTCCCGGTGGCGGTTCTAGAGGTGGGCCACCGTAGACCTGACCTACTCAAAAAAGTATTGTCAAAACTGCGAAAATTTAATATTGTTAAAAATGACTTGAAAATACCGTTGAACAATATAGGTATGCCATTATGATTCCTAAACTGACGAAAATAAAATTACATAGAAGCAAAGCCCACGTTTAAAAGCCTTTTTATGATTTTGTTTATGTTCTACCCTTTAAGGTTCTCCGTGGTCTACTTTGCCCCCACTCCCCAAAAAAATCGAGACTAAATCTTCCTCACCCTTTTTTTTAACATCCTCGTCTGGGATGATATGGCATTAGAAAATGGGTTGTAATACATCGATGTAAGTTTAATTTAATCGGGAGAGAAAAAGAAAATGATTTTCAAAGTTTGGGTTGAATGTAGGCACAACTATTAAATTTACAAAAGGAATAATATTGGATAAAGCTCAAATTTTGAGCATTAAGTCAACAAATACTGAGAAGAAACGGTTTTATAATTTTTCTAAAAATTACGTTTAAGGAGTACACTTGCTGAAAAGCGTACCTGTAGAGTCAATAATGATAAATCATAATTTTGCAAGTTAAGTGTCGATAACCACTGAGTGAGTGAGAGGGTGAGAGAAAGAGAGTGCGAGAGAGTTGTTTTTTATCGCAACTATTGGCATCCCTGACAGGATGAACGTGAGTACGAACAGAGGGAACAGTTAGGAATACGGTAATGTGGAAGGGGTCCTACCTCTACCTGCATATCTTGTTCTCGTCGTATGAAATGGTTCTCCGAATACAAAGTTACAAATAAAACCAGTTCAGTAAAAACTCGTAGTGAAAATGAATAGGTATACAGTTGGTGATTTACTTTCAGGTGCTTGAGTAAAGAATTGTTATACGTTTCTTTTCTGCTTCGTATGTTAGTGTAATTATAAAAGAAATTTAATGTAGATTCGCGAAAATGGCCATATAGTTTTCCTCACTATGGTGGGTCCTGATTACTCGTTGGAGTTGTGCAATATTTTTCATTCCGGCCAGGTAACTCGAATTTAAATTTTATAAAAGAAGCTATATGCTTTCTAGATAATATATATTCATTTATATTCGCGGTGCTTTGAACAGGTATACCTATACGTGTATAGGTATGCATTTTAACTTACTCTTTTACAAAACAATATCGAGGGGATGAGGTTAATTAAAAATTCATATAGTATTTTCTTCACATTTTCAAAAGATGAAATACATTTTTTTTTTCGTCGAATTGTTAATAATTTTAATTTATAGAAGTACAGCATTGCAACAACCGCGTAGAATTGCCATATAAAAGAAATTTATCGACGAGTTTTCGTGTTTTGTTTATCAAAAATTAGGTTGAGCCTGCATCATGTTTCCAAACGCTTTTTGGTACAATTCAAACAGGACTTATTTTGAAAGATATTTCGTTAGAAGTGAAAGCAGGAGAAGTATTGGCTGTTTTAGGATCTAAAGGTGAGAGAAATCGCGATACGTATTATTTTAATAGATATAAACTTCAGGCCTTCAGCATTAAACGTTGAATAACTTAATGAAATAACTATAATTTAAGGAAGTGGAAAGAGAGCACTACTCGAAGTAATATCCAGAAGAACTCACGGACCTATAAGAGGTCAAGTGCTCCTCGATGGCACCCCCATGACCATCAGTTTGTTCCAAAAAATCTGTGGTTACGTTAGCCATCATACGGAATTGATTCCAACGCTCTCCGTCGAACAAACCATTCATTATGCTGCTGCTTTGTCAGTTGGACCTCAGGTAGGCCTGTGATTCATTAGAAATAACATGGAAAACTGAACCTCGATTCATATTAAAAGCGAACATCTTCCTCTAATAAGTATTTTGAATGTTTTAGATGTCATCGTACCTGAGGAAATCTCGGGTCAGACAAGTGTTAGCAGACCTTGCTCTCAGCCAAGTAGCTCGATGGAATGTATCTAAATTAAATACGAGTGAATATAGAAGAGTGGTCATTGGCACGCAATTAATAAAGGACCCAGGTAACTAACTTTCATGCTGTGTACCAATACCATATAATTTACAGCTTTCAATAGTTTTTTTTTTTTTTTTTTTTTTTTTTTTTAAGGAATTTTTGTAAGTTGTTAGATGTATTTACAAAGGCATAAGTTTTAATTGACGAAAAGACAAAGATATTTGATTGTTTAATTGCTTCAAGTTGAGAAAATCACTCATTTTTGATGGTAGGTTGTTACAGGGCCGGCCGCAGGATTTCCTCAAGAGGGGTTTTTCTGTTTTTTGTTATCCAAGTGTAAATTAAAATTTTTATTTTATTTTATGAACTCATTAAAAGTCACATCTAGGGATATAAAAAAAATATTTCCTTCTCAGATATGGACCCCACTTCCTCGTAAGACAAATTATTTAAAAATGTTTGAAAATGAAAATTGAACAAGTTAATTTGAAATTAAAAGTCTTATACATTTTTTAAAATAGTAAATAACGAGTTTTTTCTGAAAATAAATGCTATAATGGTTCAATTGAAATGGTAGACCTGGTGTGGTTGCATTATTCATAATTAAAAATAATACGAGAGATTACTTGGTACTAATTTTGCTTTTTTTTGTGGGGGGAGGTCATGAGGGGATTGAACCCCCAAACCCCCCCTTTCAGCCGGCCCTGGTAAACAATTTTCATCTTGTAGGGTATAAATTCCTATACGTCATATAAACATATTGCAAGAAATAAGCCAAACCCCTCCCATGGCTCCATACCATTCCTATGCCCTAGCATCGTACTCATTGTAGCAATAAAAAATAATTTATTTAGTCTCAAAAATTTATCAGTTGTATGATTATAACTAAAAAGTGTTAAAAAGAAAGCAACAATGAAACAATAAATGGATTAAGAAAATTAATATACCTCTTTGTAGAATGCTGAAGAAGGAAGAAGATAGCGGTAAAATAGGTTAGAAAGCATGCATCTTGCATGTTTAGGAATTAATTTCTGTAAGGGCAATTTGGTTGATTAATAAATTTGATATACTCTTAGAAATAACCAAAATTACTGCTCATTTAATGAGTTAAAGTAACAATTATAATATTAATTCAAAGTATGTTGCGGACTCAACTATTGAGTCACTGAACATTTAATGGTTGCAAAAGAAGTGATCTGGATAATTTGGCAGTTCACAAAATTGATGTATGATTAATTGTCGCCAATTATTACAATTAAGGTATGTGCAATTAGGGCGTAATACCATTGCACCAACATGACTCATATTTATCATCTTATTAGTTTTACAATTACCAAACTCATTAGTATTACTTACATAAAAAAATAAAATGAAATACGCATTTTACATGCACAAATTACCACATTTTACAACCCTAAAATATAATTCAGACCCAAGAATTTTCCAAAATAACAGTAAGAAAACATTTTTTAAATTTCTGTGAGTGCTCATGAGCACACATTTTGTCGGTGAAATGGTAGTTTCTTGTAATTAGGACTGACGAGTTCAATTAGAACGAGTGAAGATGAAGTGATTTGCTGATGTGTGATAAATAGTTTTCTTCCAGAAGATAATTTGAATTTAACGAATATTTAGGAATGTATTGTTCTTGTCTTTATTGGGAAGTGAAGGCTCTAAAAGGAGCACTAAATTTGCCTCATATTATCACAGTATGAAAACAGAACGAAATATTTTTTCCGCATGTGTTTCTCCATTAAAAAATAAAAGTTTGAATTGATTTTCTGTGAATAGGAAAGACTTTAATATGGATGATCACCAATTTTCAGAGGATAAATCTTACCAAATTGTAACAATAAAAACTCATTTTCAAAATTAATTTTCAGATTAAAAGATCAATACATACCTATTGTACCTGTTTTCATCCATTATCCTATTTTCAGCAGATTACTATCTTTGCCACCATTGTGCGTATCTTTTCCCTCCACTTTCCAGTTAGAATTATAAAGAGATAGAGACGTTTGTGTGGCCGTGGGATTGTTTGTCCGATGAGTGAGAGAGATAGATTGAAATGTCCAGTGAGTCAGATGGAGATATATGGTGTAACATTGTATGAAATTATATCATGCTGCTGTGAACTGTATGGTGTTCACATACACAGATCGTTTGATATGATATATGAGGAGGATAATTATAAGGGGTGTAGCAATATATAAATATGAATTTATATGAAGGGAAATCTTCGGAAGTATATCATTACACTTTCATATTTATTCTATTAGCTAAAATAATGTAGATGTAGTCGACCCTGCAGTAAATCACAAACGTAATTTCTACGTAGTATCTGGATGAACGTTCCGCATAATGTGGCCCCTATACCGAACATCGAAAAGTCTTCTCAGTTACCTAGCTTTTTGTAACTGCTAAAATGTTCATGTTTTCTTTTTACAGTTCTCTTACTACTAGATGAACCTACAATGGATTTAGACCCCCTAACGACTTATTTAATTGTCTCCATGCTGAGCAACCATGTTAAACGTCGAAATCGAATTGTAGTCCTAACCATGGAAAAACCACGTTCGGATGTATTTCCATTTTTGGATCGTGTTACATACTTATGTCTGGGCGATGTAGTGTACACAGGTCCAACACGACTTATGCTAGAATATTTTAAAGCTATTGGCTTTCCATGCCCCCAACTGGAGAATCCGTTGATGTACTACCGTAAGTTTGGGTCTTTGACGAAACCGCGTCTGATATCACTACCTATAATAATAATATATTCCTACCTACGTTCTTATTATAAATGCTTAAATGGCGGTCCTGTTATGAATTTTAAAATTTACGACTGATAATATATAATACATAGTTTGCCTGTCCACCGTTGATCGTCGATCGAGAGAAAGGTTCATCGAATCGAATACTCAAATCGTGGCTCTCGTCGAGAAATTCAAAATGGAAGGAGGTCCGTATCGAAAGTCGTCGGCAGCAGCTCCCAGTCACCTGTTGCTCGGATCACCGGAGCACAATTCAACGATGTCGCATAAAATACCTTATTCTTCGTTTACGAAGCCTGGTTCGTTCAGAGTTGGTTTCGCATTGTATCAGTAAGTGATGGACAATTTTTATCGGCGATATATCTGCCTATTTGATTATGTAAACTTTACTGCAGTCCATAACTCTTTGTGAGTTCCTTCACAGGCGTTTGTTTGCTTCCACCTTCTGTTTCAATTCTACGTCAATGTGTCAGCTGTTCATGCGACTATTTTCGATGCCGTTGTTTTTCGCATTAATTTGGTTCTTTTACAGAAATATGCAGGTATATGACCCATCTTTTCAACTGTAAAGATGAAATTCTGAGAGGTGTGCGTCATTGTGTGCGGAGTTGTAGACCTAGTCTGCTGTATATAGCAGCACATATAATTTTTCGAGGGGTACCTGCAACGTTAGTTTTTGTTCCATTTTACGAAAAATCTGAAAGAACACTTAATTATCAAACCAGACCCCACCCACAACCAATTATGCCACATCATCAATGCAGTACTTTGAATCACTTTTTAAAACTTCCCAGCTTGATGGCATGATAGGGAGGATGGCTCTAACCCATTTTATTACAATATGGTTTCCCGTTTTGCTTATTTTTTCAACCTAGTTTATTATTTGTGTTTTAGTTCGTGAATATTAATTTTTTCTTCGATGCTATCTGAATAACAAAAAAATCCCTTTGAAAAAGTGCGGATCATTTTGAACCTAGTGAAAAATTAAGATACCTAGGTACCGTATTTATACTGTTCTGAAAATTTGTATGGTATTTTCGAATTAAATATAGGTACGGCAGGCAGTATCTGTCTACAAATTTGTACATTAATCAATGTCACTGATATGTAACGTACACTGCACGTTCAACGACTCACTATTGTATATTTGGGTAAATCAATCATTTGTTCCGCAGAATTATCAATGGACATTTTATTCGCGAAATGGTTTACTATTCATTTGTCTTATGAGTACCTACGTGATGTCAATCGTGAATACCGCCTACACTTGTAAGTATAATATCTTAAAATGTATCTGGAAAGTTTGAAGTTTCGACTTTCCATTAAATTGATGGGTAAACAGGCCCTCAAAGAGCAATTTTGGGCCAAGGAGGATAAATTGACGGGCTTTCTCAGTGCAAGTTACACGATTTTTTTTTGAGAATGAGTCATAAAATGAAAAAATAATTTAGCGAGCGAAGCGTGAAAACAATTTTTTAGACTTTTTTGTGCTTCAAAACTTAAAATTGTTTAGTGTTTTTTTTTGTTTTGTTTTTTTTTTTTTTTTGTTTTTTTTTTGTTTTTTTTTCGTGTTTTTTTTGTGGTGGGTTATTTAACACCCAAAAACCCTCCAATGAATCTGTTTTGACACCCTCTGAAAACATTTATTTGAAAATTGTTCTTTATTTCAAAATTTAGGCCCGTCCGGGCCGGTACCTTTGGTATCCTTTCCCCTCCCTCTCTTAGGCCCTTTGAGTAAAAAGAAATTTCTCGATATAATCGCATTGATCTAACAACTTTCGAGAAAAACGGGCGTTTTTCTGCACATTAAAATGGCAGGACGAACTGAAAATTTGGGGTAGGACGTTTATACCTGTGGATTCATTAGGTATGCGGTCAAATCAACCGGAAAAATTTGCCAAAAAAAAAAAAAAGGAAAAAAAGAAAAAATGAATACCTATTTGAAGGCTGTAGCAGCGTTGACCCTTGTGTGCTACAATTCGAAAGAAGTCAAGAATATAGAACCCAAGGGCAATTTAAATAAAGAAAATTTCGCGTGTTAAAAATAAATTTCTCAGTTGAGAAAAAAAATTTCTAATTAAGTTTAAATGTTTATAAATTTTTTGTGGTTACGTCTACAGAAGTTGAAAAATGTTATGGAACATTTTCTTTTTTCTCTTTGGATTTATTTTCTCCGTAGAAACGCTATAACCTGGGCCAAAGATACATCTCTTCTTTTTGGAAAATACAACTATTGCAGCGGGACCTGTCGAAAAGCGCTGATCCTGAGTCGTAGATCACGAATATATAGTCAATATATATATACATATATAAATTTCTACTTTTTGCTCATTTTGGCACTTTTTGGGAGTTTGTGGGACCTTCGCTGTTTGGCCTATGGCAATGAAACTTGAGTGGAGTTAGAAGCTTTCACGGATTACACATTCCTGTTAAAATTTTTTTAATTTATCCGCTATAGTTTCGGTGGAAGAGGTTCTCAAAGTGTTGCAAAATCCACTATGTTGTCATCACAATAACTCCCGTAAATTAAAAGATTTTGGCTTGAAATTTTTATGACAGTTTGAGACTTTTAGGGACTGGTTTAGTATTGAATTTGAGCGAAATTGCTCAAGTGATTTTTGAATGGAAACCATTACCAAATTTTACACTTTTTTGGAAAATAAACACTTACCTACCGCGGTTGATGCACAGAAGAGATTTTTTTTTTTTTGACTAAAGAAGATAGAGATGTAAAAAAGAATTCTAGTAAAATTTGATGAAAATAGTCTAATTTTTATCAAATTTTACCTGCTTACCTTTTTCTAGATTTTCATTTCATTTGTTTGCAAATGTTATTATACAAAAATTTTTTCGTGATATTGTGCTGAAATATTTCATGTAAATCAAGCGCAAGTCAGATCAGGGGCTTGACTGCGTGTTTCCTTTGATTTGTGGCATTTATATTCGAAGAATGAAAAACATATTTCTGAACGTTTTGTACTAATTATGATCAGCGCTGAAGAATGAAAATAATTTTGGAGACAAAAGTTTCACCACTTTTGTGCGTTTATGCGGTTCCTGGAAGTCGTGGGCGTACGCAGGGGTGCTGTGCCTGACCGAAAGAAAACAGAAAAAAACTTTGGCACAGTAAGCCACGTAGGAAATGTGGGTTGTCTCAAAAAAAAAAATTATAAGTAAATAAACGAATAAATACAAAAAAATAATCTTTTGAACAATCATTTAACAGAATGTTGGCTAAAAATTTTGTTACGTATGTATAAAGTAAGGTGTCGAAGAAATTCAAAATGAATTGTATTGTGAAATTATAAGAAACGCACGCGTGTTATTAAATGATTTCTTAGAAAATAGAATAACAGCAAACCTGCTTTCCGACATGCTTTGTTGGTTCATCTGGAATACATCTTATCTTCTTAGCAATAATTTGAAACTTTTTCAAATCGCTCCTACGATAAACTATTCAGCCGATTGAAACCATATTTTGCAGAATGTTAGAATATAATATAGTGAAACCTCCTAATAATGGACACGAGAGGGACCAAGCATTTTGTCCGCTATTGAAAAGTGTCCAACGTGTTCGAATTATTGGAAAAAAAAATGTAAAATCAAAAAAAAAATTTTAAAATTGAAAATTAAAAAATTAGATGTTTTTAATGAATTATTAGTTGCTTTTTACGGAAAAATTAAGTCATTAAAAATTGTTTTTGGGATTTAAAAATAGTTTTTTATGTATTGTACGGAATTTTGGCACTATTAAGTCAGCACTTTCAGGGAAATTAATCCTCTAATATAAATATAAACCTACCTGTCTGCTATTCAGTAGTGAAATCTGGCTCACCGTACCACTTTATGCTTTTTGTTGTCTGTTAGGGGACGGTCCCCTATTGGGAGAAGGAATCTAATTCCTTACTTTACGTGTGTTTTTGCCGAGACCAAACACATCTTGTCTATGAGGGAAGGCATTTGCTGTTGAAAGGTGTCCATTGAAGGAGGTTTTACTGTATATTCAGTGTCCGTGCCAAATTTCATGCCTATTGCTTAAAAATAGCAAATTTCAGAACCATTAGAGTTCCAAAAATACAATTTAATAAGATGTACCAAACACACTATCTAGCCGATCTGGACCATAAATGACAGGTCTCATCTTTGTTAAGATCCAAATAAATGTACCGAATTTCAAGACTATCGGATAAAAATTGTGACCTCTACCGCGTTACATAGAATTGTGTACATAAATATATTATACACACAGACGTGAATTTCAGTTCAGCTAACAGCAGTGAGCCTCTGAGATAAGTACGCGCGTACCCCATTAACTATCCAAGGAAACTAATGTGTAATTTATGGTAATTTCATTTTTTCGTCGCATTTAACGATTTGAATTCAATATTTCGATGAGAAATTATTTTCAATTATCAAATAATTTATTTCATGTACCTATTTAAAATAGTCCATAACTGAGAAAAATGATTTTTTGTTTTGCCACGGCCCGTTGAAATAAGAATAATAACATTTAGATCTAAAGAAAAAAATTGAAATTGGACAGAAAATGGCGTATGCGTCTACTTATCGTAGAGGTTTTTTACTATTAGTGCCAAAAGTTTCCTAGGATCATGAGACAAAAAACGAACCTGCCCTCCTCGACCCTGTATCTTGGTATCAGATCAATTTTAATTCGTAGATTTTCTTCGAAACTTATACATAATAATAAAAGAAAAAGAGAAATTGAGGAAGGAAAAAACGGCGGAAAAAATTATTGAAAAGTTATTTTGGCTTAACCCCTCCGCAAGACTTCAATCCTACGTACGCTCTTTTTGGAACCCCCACTAATTCAGGTGGGGAAGTGGCAGCAATGAGAGTATTATAGAAATACAATTTTCGAATAATATCCAGTAAAAGTTCATCAAACCGGTGAATGACTTTTATTGTAATCGTACCTATTTACTTTTTCTAGTTGCAGTCTACAGAAATTATTATTACGAAGAATCCAGACAAGGATTGTATTCGGGACCCTTATTTTTAATCACATATTGGTTATTTTCCGTTCCATTTTCAATACTGACCATTAGCGCGGCATCGTACATTGTGTTTCAGTTAGTATACACGGAGTTGTGTTCCCATTACCTAACTATAATACGCACATAATAACCTTATGGGTACCTACTCGATTTATTACATCGATTGATGTAATAAAAATTAATTTAATTTATTTTTGTTTTAGAGTTACTGGAGTGCGTGGTTTGAACGATTTCTTCACATTTGCTGCTGTTCTTTGGGGTTGTTATTTATTAGCCGAGCAACAAACCATCGCCTTCATGATGGTGATCAGAAGTTCATTCGTAACGATAGTAACAAATTTGTACATATCAGTCATGATTCTCGTTCTCGGAACTGGAGCGCTAAGGTAACTTATGATTAAGTTAGGTATTGAGAAATTCTGGATAAAGCGCGATCATGTGTATGTGCCTCTATTTGGAAGCTAAAAATTAATTTCTCGTAACTTTTGTAGATCTTTCTCAAGTATATCCGAGTGGCTTGTCTACTTCAGCTACGTATGTCAGACACGTTATGCCAGCGCATTTTTGAATCGTCAAATGTTTGGCGACGGAAGGTTGTATAATTTGCTTCAAGAAAACGGACTCAGTTGTTCGATTACTGGTTTTAATTCGGAGCTGTTTAACTGTCGATACTTGGATGGAGGAGCGTATTTGGCGGAAAGATATGCTCAAGGATTAACGGATAACAGTATATCGGAAATTTTGGACTCAAATTTCAATTTAATCGTTATATTCGTGTTTCCCATCTCAGTAGCTGTATTAAACTGTTTACTTTATCTCATCCCATTGCCAGCTTTCATTAAAGCCAAGTTTAGAGATTAGGCTCTGATGATTTACTCAGTTGCGTCATAATTTTTCACGTTTTGTAACAGATTTTGTTGGAAAAAATAAAGATCAATAATTTATACCTAAGCTTCAATTATTCCTACTATTGTTCCTTCATAACTGCGTGTGATCAATCAAATTACCTGCGTATGACCGAATATAATTCAAGCAGGTAGGTCAGGAAAAAAATTCAAGTGGAAAAATAAATTAGCTGATAGGTAAATACGTTGCATTTTTTTCACTTCAATGTTGACATAAAAAGTAAAAATTTCGAAATTCTTCGAAAAATTGAAACTCTTATAGCCTCTTCATTATGGAACATAGGCCACATACTGTAGACATAACATTTTTTACTAGTCTCATCATAAACTATATATCTTCATACCACCAAAATATTGCCGATATTTCACAGGACACCTTGTATTGTTGGATTAAAATTTTTTGAATTTTAATTAGGGTATTATAGTGTCCCGAATTAAAACTTAGCAGACACACTGCGCATGGGCAGCCATTCCACACCAAAATCAATTGGTCTTTCGTAAAGATTCTAATATGGGTTGCATATTTTGTGTCTATTAGTTAAAAATTAGACATTTTAGAGTTATCAAAGCCCTAAAATGCTACATAAACGGATCTACTGGATGTACCAGCCATGTGGCCTATCTGCAGAAAAATAATAGGGCTCATCATTGTCCCAATCCAAATACGTGTATCGAATTACGTGACTATTGTGCAAAAATTTTAACCACTAAGGTACCTACGTTTAATGGAAAATCGTGATTTTTCAGCCCGCAAAAAAATGTTAAAAGAATGGAAAAAATGAGATGCATGAACGGAAGTTTTATGTACCTACATAACACACAAAATAACAAGTTGGTATTTCACAACAGAAAAAAATGTCGCACATAAAAAAAATAAAATCGAACGCATTATAAGTCAGTAAAACAGGAAAAAAGAAAACTAACGATGTATAAATACCTTTTACACAAGAAAAAAGAAAAAATTTCCGATAATTACTAGCCCGAAAAATTAATATAATCACAGTTATAAAAGTAAAATAAAAATTAAAATAAATATTTAAAATCAATACACTGTATATTAAAATTTTCGGTAATCATTAAACTAGGAGGACTTTTTTTGCCTTTGATGACAGCTGTCTCCTCTTGCTGTTCTGTCCTAGAGAAACACTCGTCGCTTCAAGCGGCACCTCCATCTCCTTATGGCTGATCCATTTACCATCGGAATAATATGCATAATTGTTTTATGAAGAAAGGACAAGTCAGAATTAAACTTCTATTTTCCATATTTTAAAATGAAAACTTCTGAAATACTCAAGATTCTTCCATTTAACCTTGTCACATTCCAAATTTTTAAGAAGTTTTGGTGTGATTGGTGTCTACAATTTTGAAAAAGAAGTGAGGTATTAAGTGCAGTTTCACGCATCATATTGAAGTACTGGCATTTCCTTAGCCACCAATCTGGTTAGCTTGTATTCACAGTTCAGAGAATGGGAACAAATATCAGCATAAATCACACAGTTAATGGATGATGGATCCCGATGTCCCGACTTTTGTTTCACCATATCCACACAAGGGAGAAACTGTCCAACTAGCAGCCTCTCCTTCAAAGTGTGCTCTTTTTTTATTATGGCGTGTGTGGCCTTGATGCCATTGTTTGAGGAAGAATAGATAAATATTTCATGTGCATATCGTTGGTTACACAATTTTGATGAGACTGATATATATTTCGTGGGTATGTCATTGCGGGATTTATACTTAATACACTGTTAATTTGAATTAATTTATCGGGCACCAAGGTTTTGTTCAAACACATTTTTTATCTCGTACAATTTAATACTCTCCAATTTAGATGACCTGTTGATTCTTCCAATAGCACTAACAAGCAGGTGTCTGCAACCTTTTTAGAGGAAACCAAATCAAACATATGTTTGGACAACACAGACTAAAGTTTAGGTAGAAAGAGAAATAATGAGATTGAAGAGACAGAAAAATTATTTTATGAACATTAAGGCATTAATTAATGAGAACGAAATTAAAAACAAGAAAATCGATCAGCATGGCAGGCTGTTTTAAAAATCTTGATAGGCGGGATTTGGTCCATGGGCTGTAGGTTGGAGACTGCACCTGCTCCAAAGCATGAACTGTGAAACCAAACGATACTAAATTTTGTAGTGTTGAAAAAGGGAAAAATCAATGCAAGTTTCAAATTTTGTGACTATTGCTCCACTGCAATTACCCATTTTAGAGCCATTGAACTGCAAAAAATCAACATAAACGGATTTACCAGACTGATCAGGCCAGAAATCCACGCTAAATTCAATGTCTTGTCGATGTCTCGATAAAAATTATATTTGGACCAATAATTTATACCGACAAGAATATTGGAATTAATTTCGACTAAATTTTAGGAGATTTGTAAACTTAATATGGTGATTTTCTCAAAATTAATGTCAAACTTTTTTTTGAACCCTATTTGTTAATTTTATATTTGGTTGAAAATTGGTTAAGTAGTGACAAAAATAATCAACTGCTACGCGTAATTAAGTAGTTTTTGTATCTTTCATACGCAAAAATTTCTTTGTTGACCCAAAGATGGAGTTAAAAATTTTAGCTCATCTTTTAATTTTAGGAAATTCTTTACACAATAAAATTTCATGAAATTTTGTCCGTGTATTTTCGTTAAATAGAATCCGAAGAAAAGATAGCTATGTTGTGAACTCTTTTTACGATGCACGTGAATTCTTTCAATAAAAATAACATACTATAATTCGATCACGTGCAGTATTTCCGTCACTTGCCTCACTTTTGCAGTTTTTCAACACTCATTCCCAGTCTGACCCCTACAAAATTTGAAAATTTTCAGTATGGTTTGCAAACTGTAAAAGGTTGCCTATACATGACCTGAAGGTATAAGATAAATTTCCATTTCAAAAAACAAAAATCTACCTCAATTAACCTTTCACTTTACCTAAAACTCTAAAGGAGTTAATTTCATCAATTTTTTACGTAACGTACTGACTAAATAATTTCTGTCAAATGAATCACTTGATGAATTAATGGCATTTGCTGCTTTTTACATATTTGCCCAGGAATTAATGTAAATTTAGGAACCCGTTAAGGTATAGATGAATAATTTTGACTGAGTCAATTTCAGTGTAAAACGTTAATTCGATGAATGACGGGCACCAACACTTCCCAGCCACAATAATATGAGGTTTTTTTAAATACAAAATTTAATTTTTTTTTTTTCATCAAAGATTTATTTTATTGGAAAAATAAACGTGGATTAAAATAAACATTTTAAAAAAAAGGGAAAAAAAGGAAAATAAATTAAAATTACGTGAACGAAGAAGACCGAAACATACTTTCGTTGAAAAATAATATAATTTTTCGACGAAAGTTCGGCACTTGAATAAACACACGTATAAAAAAATAAAAGGAAGAAAAAAAAAATAAATAACGAAAAAAAAAACCAAAAAAACAAAAAAAAAAAACAAAAAACAAATAAACAAAAAAAAAGAAGCTAAATGTTTGGATTATGTTTCATCAGCAGAGTTTGATCGGGCGATTTGAACGCAGGTAGTTTCCTACGTCGTTCAACGGAATCGGTTACACTGTTGCAGAGTATTTCGTCTTCTTTGTCAATGAGCTGCTTCGAGGCGCTCCAATTATCCACTTGGAGCGTATTTCGCGACGGAGAACGAGTTTTTTGCCGAATGATTTGCGGTCCCAGTACGTCGTACCGGTGTGCATCGAGTGCCAAGAGCACCGACGACGTTTCATCGGCCAGCGAGATTAACGACCGTTTAGCCATTGACACGCGCTCGTCGACGTCTTTCACGTGTTTCACCGAAATTTCTGATAGGTAGGAACAGGTGGCGGACACGCTACGACTTCTGGAAACTGGCACCTGCCACGATAATGCGGCGGCGGCGGCGGCTGCTGCTGCTGCTGCTGCGTACTCCATATTAGCGTGGTGCAATCCGGCGGAAGCCGCCGCGGTAACAAAATGATTGGTGACCGGATACGAATAGGCTCGTCGACAGTCGCACCGATATTTCGGCCGTTCGTCGATGACCACGATTTCGCTGCTGCGGCTGTTGTTGCTGTCATCGTCGCCACCGCCAACGTCGCGTTTATCGCGATGTACCAACAGTGACGGGCTGTCGGGTTCACGGGCGGCAGTTTTCTCGTTGACGTCAATGTCTGCCACCCGCAGAGAAAGATCGTGAAACATGTTTTCGACGATGGCCGCCTTATGATCGCCGAATTCGGGCGCCTCATCCTGTTGAACTTCACACTTAGTCGAGGTTGGATCGAAAACGGCGTCCGTCTCGATAATCACCTCCAGATGGTGACCGTTAGCGGTGTTTGTTCTACGCTCGTCGTTCACGTTATCTGCCGTTGAAATTTCTTTGGAAGCAGTTGGAGATTTGACGGCTACCGCTGACTTCGAGTCGACGGCAGAAACGGCACCCGATTCTGATGGACAGCCGCTACTACTCGTCGAGCAGACGGTACCGGCGTCTTCACCATCCGGTGCGACAGACGCTCTGTTCAGCACCTCGTACGCTTCTTCATATAACTGAAACCGAGAAATAGATATAAATATGAAAGGTAACAGATCAGCTAGCGAAAACGAGGGAAGGCGGAAATAGGTAAAACGAGGAAACATCGTGTCGATACGGTTCACATCAATCAACACATAAGGTGGCGAAAAAATATTCGAACATTTAGCCGATGAGAAAAAAAAATTGATTTCAACTTAGTACCCATTCAACCGATCTTCGAGATTCTCCCAGTTAATGACTTGTACTTCCATACTCTATTTTCGTTTCAACCAACTTTTCGATATTTGAAGCGTCGTTCGCACTGGGCTACTTTGATAGCAGCTACTTAGACGGTACTAGCAGCATTTCAGCTAATTTATTGGTGAAATAATTCACATAGAGCTTTTAAAATAACCACTGGTCAATAATTTTATTTGTAATATAACTTTCTTTTTATTTATTATTTTTTTCAAAATTGTTTTTCAAGTGATGTCTCAAGTTTAAAATTTTTATTTTCGTCTTTTAACATCAGGTTTTGAATTTTTATTTTCATCTTTTAATATTCATAGGAAAATGTCACCATATTGATTGAACTGATTCACACAAAATAGCATTAAAATTATGAAAACCTTTATACGGGTATTTTTTAAAACCTTCAAATGCGTTATATTATTTTATCTATTCCTCAATTTCGTGACATTTTTGTATAAACAGGGTTGGTCGAACTCATCAGAAAATCCTCGAGAGGATTTACTAGGCCGGTCGTTAAATGAAAAAACAATTACTTAAAAAGAAAAAAAAACTCTAGCGCAGTAAACCCCGACAAACAATGTAGGTTTTAATAGAACATAAATAAATGAATAAATAAAAAAATCTCTACATATTATAAAATACTACGGGCTGAAAACTGTTGAACACGCTATCACTCCAGAACCACTAGGAAGATTTGTATGATATTTTCCAGAAACAATTATTGTGTTATTTCAAGGAAAGTTTATTTCAATCAAGGACGTCCGCAGCCCCCCCCCCAACGGAGGGTAAAGTTATCTATTTTTACCATTTGTGAAAACAAAACGAACAAAACATTTCTTGAAACGAACGAAAAGCAATAGAAAAGAGAACTGAAAAAAAATTTATTCCCCTCTCTTTGTTCATCGTTTGATGACTGCTGGTTGTTGAGGTGGATATAATTCTTTCTGTTTCACTGTTTCTTTTTTTTTTTTTTTATCAGTTTTCATTGAGATCTACAGAAAAGGAGTTAAAACAATTATCAGACATTTCACGTTCACACTATGTAAGTGAAGCACCGGGTAACAGCTCATAATAAATAAATACAATCACAATATCAAAGGTTAAGCCGAGTAAAACCAAATTTAGCAGAATATTCAACGTACGAACTAAATTTTATGAAAATCGCTAAAAAATTACACATTTTAAGACCATTTAAATTTCCAAAAATGTAATATAATAGGATGTATCAGATATACAGTTCTGCCGATCCGAACAAAAAAAAAACCATCATCCTTATCTAGATCCGAATATGTGTTCCAAATTACGTGGCTATCGGATTAAAATTGTGACCTCTACCGTGTTATATAGAAATGTATAAATACATAAATATGTACATAACACAAAGAAAATAAAAAGTAAAATGGCGGATTTTTTTTTTATTGTCTACACTCATTCAGTTATGTCAGAATAGGAGTCTTGCTCCTTTTTTCCTAACGCTGATATTTTTTCATTGAGAGCAGTTTACTTTTAGTGTATTTTCCACCTATTGCATTCAGTGCAATGACGGGACCTATGGAAACGCGCCGATTCCGAGTCGTAAATCACGAATATATAAGTCACTCAAATTCTTCTGTACACAATATATACATATTTCCACTTTTTGATCATTTTGGCACTCATTGGGAGTCGATAGAGCCTCCGTTGTTTGACCTATGGAAATGAAACTTGGGAAGTGTTGAAAGCTTTCATGGGCTACACATTCGTGTTGAAATTTTTGAAATTCATCCGCTAGTTTCAAGGAAAGAGTTCTCAAAGTGTTACAAAATCCACAGCGTTAT
This sequence comes from Ericerus pela, assembly GCA_011428145.1. NCBI lineage: Eukaryota > Metazoa > Arthropoda > Insecta > Hemiptera > Coccidae > Ericerus > Ericerus pela. The sequence continues at coordinate 336,045 of WOFM01000323.1, read as the reverse complement.
CGTCACCAAAACTCTCGTAAATTTAAAGATTTTGGCTTGAAATTTTTATGGCACTTAGACTATTACGGACTGGTTTGGTACTGAATTTGAGCGAAATCGGTCAACTGGTTTTTGAATGGCAGCCATTACAAAATTTGACACTTTTGGAAAATACACACTTACCGCGGTTGATGCGCGGTAGAGATATTTCACTTTTAGATCAACATTTTACCTGTTCACTTGAAAAAAAATTTTTTTTTTAAAACATTTTGGAAAACTATTTATTACGCCGAGTTTATGCGTTGGGTAGTGGACATTACGAAACAAAATCTTTTTCACCCCTTAAGTTGATTTTTCCCCCTTTAATAGCCCCTTCCAATCTCCAAATTTTTCCTGTTTCCCGCAGATTAAGAAAAATTTAGGAGGAAATAAATTCCAAAACGAGGCTCAAGTTTATGCTGCTGAAGAGTTTTCAGAAAAGTTGATAGCCTCATTTCATATTGATGAAGGTAGAAGTCGGAAGGGCTAGGATGAAGAAGTCCTGTTGGGGAGAAAACATCTCATTTTAAGAGAAGTCAACTAACCTAATGTATCTTTTTCCCATGCATTGCCGCATATTGTTGAAAAGATTATTGAAAAAAAGCATTTATACCTCGAGGAACGGTGTATCCAGGAAAAGATCTTGGATCAATTGTCGAGCTTGGATTCGATAGTTTATTCTTCCCAAAGCCGAGCAAACGTCCGAAAATAGACATATGTCTTGAAATAGATCGCCACAAATTTGTTTCAAACTATAATTTCAAAGTAAGAAAAACATGATAGCATAAGCTATGGTCGAGATATGTTTTCTAAAAACACAAATTCACGAATACGTCGAAACTATAATATATACTTACTGTAATAAACCTTGTTTGCAGGTTTTGTAGAGAACCGGATTACCTAGTTGCTCGATTAATTTTAAAACTTCTTTCCGCAATATCGACCGACTCTTAAGCGCAGTATCATTACTCGGCAAGGAGGAAGTAGTTTGGGATTCGCCTGAAAAACCAAAATAAAATTTCACCAAAAAAGATTTCAAGTTAAAGAAAGATATATGAAAATAGTTAAAAGTTCAACTCCAGAAAATATTGAGTTCTATGTCGGGATAAAACTTTTTTTTTCTTTCATTCACAATTAACAAGGTCTGATTACTAAGACATGAAAGAAAGCTCGTCACTTTCAAATATTCACGCTTCTGTAGTTATGCTCAAGTTAAAATTTAAAGCGCTACTTCAAAAGCAACTAATGTCATATATTCTGGTTAACGAAGTTTTTATGAGAATTTGTTGCCTTAGTACGCGATTCACAGCATGGTTTCGGGATGAATACATGTTTCAGTTCAAAATCTCTAAAAACACAGGTACTGACGTATTACAAGAGGAATTTACGAAAATTTCCTTTACTATGTAGGTAGAATATTTAAACAGATTCGACAAAGATGAGTCAGACGAAAAAATTCCAAATTCCAGTACAGCTCGCCAAGAACTATGAGAATTGATTGAATGAATTTTGGCAGTCCTTCAATTTACAAAAAGTTTATTCTTCACTACATACCTCTTATTCTACAGTGAACTAAATAATTTTTCACAATTTACAACAAAACATTTTTCATTTTGACTAAAAAGAAAAGCCGATAGTGAAAAATAATACCATTTCGCGATATATATGCGAGGAGGAGAAAATCGAAAAGTACTCACTCGTTTCTAAAGTACCACTACCAGGTGTGTCGACAAGCCCAATGGGTTTTTGCTGCCACGTTAACAGAATAGGACTCTCAGTTTCTGGCCCAAAACCACCTCCGTGACTACTTTCCGTCTCTAAGGGATAAAGAAAAAGAAGAACCACGATAACAATTTTTATAGCGAAATCACCGAAAAATGGAAGTTATGCAGTCCATTCAAACCTGTTCGCGTACGATGAATCGAACTTGTGGACGTCTTCCTACTTCGTATTATACTCGCGCCAGTTTGATAATTTTTGGACGAACATAACAAACAGGCCGTTTTATCGTGCCGCCTTCGTTTGTAAGCACTGGCGAACATTTTATCACTTTCAGTTTTTACGTGCTCAGGTTCAGAATCGCCGGATACTTCGTAATCATCATTTATTCTTACTACAACAACGGAATAAAATGGTATATTATCATTCCATGAACCTCCGAGTCGTTAGGTTACAACATACAGAATACTTACACATCTGTGATGATTTTGCAGCTATAACGTTTCTTTTCGATTTTCGTTTTTCTGGCATAAAATAACTCAATTTCGCCGGAAGACAAATACCTTGGTAACAAGGACCACTTATTTCTGATTTTTCATCGTCAATTTCTAAACAATAGAGATGAAGAAAGAAAATTGAAGAAAATTACATTGTCATTACAAACCAAAAATAATGTGTAACAAACCTGTAGAGTGAGAGAACCGACTACTCTCAATTGTCGATGAAATGTTTTCCGATTCATTTTTATTGATACAAAATGCCGATTCTTTAATTTCAAATTCCGGTAAGCTAGAACGTAAAGTGTGAATGAAAATTTAATTTATACCCGATATATAACTACTCTTACTTTCCCCCAACACTTACAATTGTTTTTGCAAATAATGTGGAAATTTGGGCCGCACAAGAGGCGACATTTGCCTACGATCATGTGCGGATAAATACTCCATGGTAGCCGATGCGGAAAAGCTGGGAGGATTTGAAAAATGGCTGCGGTTCTGAAGGAGACGAAGCGTTTTATAACCAAGAGCATTCTGAGCACTTAATCGACAGTTGAAACTAATACTAGCTGTAAAACCGGAAAGATAATAACATCAAAAATAATTTTTATTGGAAGAAATAATGATCAATAATTACACATTTCGTACGCACGGTGACGTTTTGCGAGAAATGAGCGATCTTCTTTTGGATGAATATTCGATATTAACGTATTCAAAGAACTTGAGCTCGGGATTGGACTCAATGTTGATATTTTTTCGCTAAAATTATAATTAAATGAATGAAAACGATACAAATCTATTCAAATTCGTTAAATACTTCGATTACTTACTTAAGATTTGGAAGTTTACCATAAACCGAATCACTCGAGCTTATCCCACTAGTGCTATCGGTTCCACAACTATCCGTGTAATATTTTGAAGGTTCAGTATTAGATCTGCTAGAATAGAAAAAAGAGAAAAAATTAGATCCGATAAGAGTAACAGGAAATAAAATGACGAAATCTTAATAACTTCTCCACAAAAGTTTTTTTGCTTTAAAAAAGTCCACTCGTGTCAAATAAAAATTTAGAAAATAAAAAATATACAATACGAAAACGTAGAGAACAAAAAATTTGAAAACCTCTAAAAATTATTTTGGCATTTTATATTTTAGCCAGCTTCCTACATTAACAGGATTAACAAAACTCATTGAAGGAGAAAATACGAATGTAAACAAATTCGAGCAAATCCTATTCAACAACTTCCAGTGTTCATTTTGACTTTTACCTGATTTCCGCTAAGTATTTTCGGACATTCGATGGTGGTGAGTCAGAGGACGACCATTCATCTGCAGCATCAGCTTTACTTTCACTATAACTTCGATTATGTATGATTTTACCTGAACAACCACCTCTCTGAGGCAAAGTAGCTGATTTGCTTTCAAATGAAAATTTTTCTACAAAGGAATTGAAAATTTTCAAAAATTATTTATAATCGAAAGTCAAACAGCAAAATGCATTTGCGTGAATTTTTACTTAAATGTGGGGCTTTATCAAAAGTGTATCTTCTTCAACAATTAATGGAAATAATTATCGAGTAAAAAACGTCAACACAAATTATGGCTCATTGATAGAACTGAAAGAGTACCGGACAGCCAAGTCAAAATAATTTTTTATTTTGAAGATAATAATATACCACAAAGATTTTTTCAATGCAGGAGACACAATTTGAAAAATTCAATAAAAACTATACATTTTATATACTTTTTCTGATACTGAAAGATTTTTTTTCTGATTGAAAATTTCGCGACATAAAATAAAAACTTTCAAGTCATTCAATTTTTACTCCCATGATTGTAATAGTAATTGGCAGAAATTAAAAATATATTTTGATACGACAATACCATCATTCGATTAACTTACAGAGAGTTTTACCAAGAACTAGTAAAAATCAAGCCCAAAGTTGAAAAATTTAAATATTTTGGCAAAATATTCACACCCGATTTTGAGGATCAAAATTTCCTAAAGTATCGAATTTCAATGTCATGTGTCTCCTTTGTTTCGACAGCAAGATAAATGTCGCACTTAGGTTCCATCATAGGCTAAATAAATTCTGTCAATGATAGAAGAAAGATGCACTTTCAGCGAAGCACACAATATAGCTCACGGGAATCATCTTTCGAGGCAATGTCTTCACCTTCTTGGTCAAATAATACTTTCACATCGTTCTGCAAAAATCGAACATGAATATTTAATTATCTCCAATAATGACATTCCAGGACGATTCAACTATTCAAGATTTACTTGAGTTAATTCGAAATCTATAGGAGATGAAATTGTTTCTGAATCGTCGTCGTCAGAAAATCTATCCAGCAAAAATGAAGAAAAAGAACCATCAGCGGAAATGTAGGAATCGTCTCTGTTACGTTTCAGGCATCTCCAACCTAATTAAAAAAAGGATAATAGTTAATTTGATACAGGTGTCAAAAAGTTTCTTGTAGAACAGCAGTATTGATTACATTCATAAAATGTGGGTAATTAACACAGAAAAGCACCAAAAACCGTAAGGTAAATAAAAACCTGTAGAAAAGTCATCCATTTTCCATCTTGGGAGGCGAGAATATTCGCCAATATAAGGTTTCAAAACCTTTCCTAACCATTATAAAGAATTAGAAACCATTATAAAGAATTAGAATTGTTATAGAATCAAAACTGTCTCCTCAAAACATTCCTAAGCACCAGGGCCATCTTGAGGCAAAAGGTACCAGTGAGGAATTCATTCAGGAGTGTTCCACCCAGAGATATCACGCTAAAGAGATGTCCAACTCTCCATGTGTGCTGTGGGACAAAAAAGTGATAAAGATTTTCGACCTTTAACTATAAGTCTCTGGTTCCACCCCATTAAAAAAAGAACAAAAAAAAACTACCACAGTAAGCCACACTAGAAAATGTAGTTTTTCTTGACCCCTTGGGGCCAGCTTCGATTGACTTAATCACAAGAGTACGAGTAGGGGGCCATTTTATCAATAATTCTACTTTTTTATAAATAAATATGAGACCACAAGAATGACATAAGCGTTGAGCTTTGAGCATCGAGTGTCATTAGGTAAAAATGCTCAACTCTTACTCTCAACCTCAAAAACTTTTGATAATGAATGGAAATGCAAGCATTATTGCTCAAGTGGTGTCTGAAGCTTAAAATTATACCGTATATAATCTTACGCAAATTTAAAGCTGAAATTAAGGTATTTGCAATACACTGATAGGAATACTTTTTTTCCAGATTTATTTAGATGTCATTCTCATTTGTTTTTAAATTTACAAAAAAAAATTAATTATCTTCAGTATTCAACAATTTAAACTGAAACCAAATTAAAGTACCCATTATCACCTCTTCAACTCCAGCAAATAGGAAATGTAGGTCTTACTATTACTTCAATGATCATCCATTTGCAGCGCCATCTAATTCCATCTTAAATCTGGAATGATAAAAAATTCCCCAACCAAAATACTACGAACGGTACAGAAATTATTGGCTTTGAAATTCTACTCAACAGTTTCTTTAATTTGAAAAGAAACAGGGTTAACACATTTTAATGAATAAAAATAACACTCGAATAACTCCTTGAGTGCTCTATTTTATAAATTTTTAAAATTTTAAATATATTTATCATTAGTCGTGAATTGATACTTGATAGAGAATCAGGAATATTGAACAGAGTAATTCATTTTGAAAAATATTACGTGAAGTGGCTGCCAAATTTTAATTGGAAATGTTATAACTTACAAGTTTCTAACTTTTATAAGTTATTCATCAACATTTGTATCAACATAATGGAGAATCTTTGAGTATATAATTATAAAGGCCAAATGCAAGAACGATGCTTAAGTAATTCTTACATTTTTTTCCATTATCAATATCTATACATAAACATATATAGATATAACTTTGTTAAGTACTTCTCAAGTCACTGTTGATTCTAAAGAATTTTTCTTACATTCAGCCCTAAGGGATGGTTATATTATACTCGAAGGTTGAGATAAGAAATTATTTGCAATAAATATTATTAATAAACTGAAAATTTGAACTGAATAACAAAAATAGTACCGACTCTAGCACTAAATGCTGCAGTGCACACTTCTGGACCAATTATATTACTCTATAAATGATAACATTGAGTGGTCCATCTACACAAAGTATACTGTTACTTATATATGAAAAGAAATACCAAACTCAAACTGTAGTTTTATAGAGCGTTACAGAGAAAGAAAGACAGAGAAACATAAAGTGTAGTAAAAGGGGAGACAGAGATAGCAATATTTTTTTCTATTCTCTTTTGTTCCATCCTTCTTTAATTCTTCAACTGATGACAATTGAAATAATGAAAATAATGAAAAATATACATATTTTACAGTACTACTCAGGTTGTTACAAATGGATCATAATAATAGGTAGCCTATTTCATTGGAAAGAAGAGTTGGTGATGATGGAATAATAAAACAAATTGGTTCAATTGTCTTGAAGATTACCCATTATACACATACATAGGAATATTTTTATATATAAGTAACTATAAGTATAAAATATAGATATAGATAAATATAATGAAAATTTCCAAAGTATTTGCCAGAATGCTGGGTAAAAATTACGATTAATGAAGTGTCAAGAAAATTCATAATAAATTATTAAATGATTGCTCAGTAAATAAATAGCAGCAAGCCTGTTTTCTACAATCCTCTTTTGTTTCATCAGGAATTATCTACCCTTCTTAGAAATAGTTGAAGATATTTTTCAATCACTTCTACGCATGAACTGTAAATCTGATTCTGATTGAAACCAAATTTTGCAGGATAATAGAATATAATATATTAAACTTCTGTACCAAATTTCGTGATTATTGCTTGAACATTACGCATTTTAAAACCAGTTCAGCTAAAAAAATGCAACATGATAGGATATACCGGATGCACCATTTGGCCAATCTGGACCAAAAACAATAGGGTTCATCCTTATTGACACCTGATTAAGTGTACCAAATTGCAACCTGTACCGAGATAAATTGAAATGTGTAAGTTTATGTGTGACAACTTCTTACTAGTGGTAATGGGTGTATTCATACACTTGCTGATAGGTTATATGGCCTGTCCCTATAAGAGCAAACACACTTTTGGTTCACAGGCTATATGATTCATCACAGGTACTCTAATTATACATGAGCCAAGGCTCATACACACCTGAGGTCATAATTGTAGATGTGTGCATGTACTAACCACCACACCCTACAAGTGGTTACCCTGATGTGTGAATTGAGCTCAGTTATCAGTCAGCAGCCAATCAAGAAGGTTGTAGCTATGCCCCCTTCTAATAAAACCATCTTTTTTAAGACACCCATCTAGTACCAACTTGATCTGGATAAACTTGGACAAACATCCTCGAGTTCTCAAAAGCTTTGGTGGCACTGCCTCTCCAGAAATGCATCATTGGCAAAAAAAACCAGTAGACCTTCAATGGTCTGATTTCCCCTCACTTCTCAGGTGTTGGGTCCTCAACAACATTGGAGAGTGGGAGACTGTCCCGGGTTAAGGACACTGGCATACCTACCAGTAAATCAACACCTCCCCTAGCTACCAAAACAATCACATTGTCATCAGCAACTGTACACTGGTCCAGCATCCAGGAATCCTCTATGCCTCTTGGAGGGGGTGTCAAGACAGCTGCTCCAATAGGACAGTGTTGACCATACCCTGCTCACCTATTGCCTCTTCTTGAGAGGCAACACCAAATATCTCAACGGTGTCCCCTACACCTCTACCCACATTGACTGTGTTGCTCCAGTTCAAAGCGAGGAATGTGCGGCTATATCTGCAACAGACTAAGAATCTGGCACCAGCCCATAATAATGTCTTAAAGCACCAGATGTTTCTTGCCATCTCAGGTTTGCTCGAACCATCAGTAGTCAACATAGTCTCCAACTTACTGTACAGCACCAATCCTGCCCAGCAGACCTGGAATAACCTTCACCAATTGATTCTAGAGGATTTTTCACCCTCGAATAAAATACAGGTATGGCAATTCCTGAAACAGATGGTCCATAAGCCTGAAGAGAAACCAATCGCCTTCCAGCACAGCCTGGTGCAACTCAATGATGGTCATATTAATGATACCATTATCCTCGGTCTGCTTTATCATAGCCTGCCATTAGTGATCTGACAACCATTGTTGATGCAACACCCAGCAAGCTCACAATTGGCTACCATCACTGCTGACAAAGCAATTGCCCTCGAGCAGCCTTATACATCTCAGTTCTCAGACATTGTGATCTCAGCGCTAACTAACATTGCAGCTCTTACTGCTCTACTAACACTCCTTCCATTTTGGCACTCCTTACATAAGTTGAGAGCCACAGTGTTCAGAATAACCCTGCTCTCGTACCAAGCCTTGATAGTCCCTGTGTCCAGCTGAGTCTTGGTGCAACAGTCTTCAAGACTTACTCAGACTCTATTGTTCCCCATTAGCATTGTTTGATCTTCACCTACCTGCCCTGTCCTCTATTCAATACACTATCTGGTTACAGTTTTGACTAGGTATTGGTAATGAGCCACTGTCCTCAGACTAACTCACTTGACAGAGCAGTTGCTCCTGTACCACCTCTTCCAGAGTCAAACCCTATAAGATCCGCTCAACTGACAACAGTGTTGAACCCAAAATGTTTTGCTCCTCCATTGTTTAGTCCACCAGATTATTCTCCCTCTCCTTTAGTTGAGGCTGGCATTGAATAACTTTCTCGCAGACACAGGCAATATCATCCTACAAAGAAGTTGACATCCTTGCAACAATTGGGTTGAAGAGATGCCTCCAGCAAATGGCCTGTAAGAACCTCTTAGTAACCACACTTGCATCTTAATTGTCTGCTTCCCCCAGAAACATATTGGGTAGAGTAGTGTAGCGACTTCCTACCAGTGGTGATGGGAGTATTCACACACTCGCTGGTAGGTTGTGTGGCTGGTTCCTACATTTAGTAGGGCAAACACACTTTTGGTTCATGGGCTATATGATTCACCACGCGTAGTCTTATTTTACACTGAGCAAGGCTCACACACACAAGGTTATAATTGTAGATGTGCGCATGTGCTAACTGCCATGTCCTACAATATGTACATAAAAATTTTAGCTATTAGTGCCAAAAGTCCCCTAGGGTCATAAGGCAAAAAATAAATCCACCTCTGACTCTGGGTCTCAATATCAGATTGATTTTAATAGGTATAAATTTTCTTTCAAAACCTACATAAAAACTTTGCATACTCCGAAATTGTAGCATAATGTCGCTTCATCTTAAATTTCTATTTCAACATCATAGTTATCTATAAAACCTTTTTAGGGGTAGAATCATTTGTAGATCAATCCATTATTATTCTGCACAAAAAACAGAAAAAGTAAATAGAAGTAAGATTTTATGTAATAAAATTTATTTTTCATCCTCTCTTCACACTTGAAAAAAAAAAAATAAATATCATGCTCTCAAGATATGTGTGCTCTCATCTATAATTCGTACATTGGTTCATACACTTTTGTTTTTGTTTTATTTTTTTTCCTTTCTTACAGTTATGTAACAGTTTGAATTAAACATAATAAATCGAGCTAATCTTGTATATAAGTGAAGAAATTTTCAGTGTATGCGAGTACATGTATGTTTGCTCTTGACTTTGACATAATAATTCAATAATGGTTGAAATTTGTACTAAATTATAGCTCCTCTCGCTTAACTTTTTTTTTGATTCTCTGTAATTGAGTGCGTCGAGGCATTTGCCTACCTTGTCTAATAAGTTGAGGAGGCATTGGTACTGAACATGAAACATAACAAAGGTTCATGAATCATAACTGACAGAATAATAGAGAAGTTGATACGAAAGAGAATGGTCTCATTGAGACCACACGTATTCAGTCACAATTTCAGTATCGGTAATATTAAGCATAGGAATAAATCTAACTCAAACCTAACTATTAAATGCTAGGATCGAAATACATAACACCATTTAAAAGAAATAAAATTGTAGGATCTGAAGGTTAGCGCAATTTTAAAGTAATGATATTTTAAGATGTTAAAAATGAATAAATTTAGAGTATTTTTAACTTCAAATAAGATAATTTGAAGAATTAGTTAATTTGTATCATTCCTATCATAAAATTACACAATACAAGTTATGAGTATTATTGTACGTATGCAAAACTATATTAAAGTATAAACAAATTTTTCACGAACAAAAATTTGCTTCTTTTCAATATTTTTCATATTATAAAATAGAATTTCTGAACTAAAATAAAATTTTTGAACAAAAATCATTCGAGAAAGTATATTGTCAAAATTTTTTAATAAGTTCGCTATTTTTTTCCATGACGCCCCAAAAAATAGTCATCGTATTATTAAATTAAAATTTTGATCTAAACTATGAATGAAAAACAGACGGCCCAAGATCATAGATCGTTAGAATATTGATACCTTGAATCTAAGTGAGGAGAAAACGCAAAAACCTAGTAGCCCTCATACTACAGAGAACCCAAGGTCTCGCCTCATGGACTCCTCACACTCCACCTGTAAGTACTGTAAAAAGCTCTCATTTTCGGCCAGCGATCTTCTACACATTGAATATTAACTTCATATAACTATCGATATTAGCTAAATCTTATTGTCTTTCAAGACTACGTTGAATATCCATTTTCTGGACTTCGAAATAGCCACCACATGGTGACAGAAAATTGGGGATCGTCTATAACTTGTTTCGTCTTTTAATTCTAACTGCGAATCACAAATTATTTTTATGTAATTAATTAAATAAAGAAAATCCGAAAAACTATATTAGCCTTTTTGAGAAGCGTAACCAGGATTTCTCTACGGGAGAAATTTGATAACCTTTTTTTTCCTCGTCAGTTTTAAAATTTTGAGAAATTTAGCATCTATGGAATATTACTAAAATTTTTTACAAATTTTAAACGACAAAAAAAAAAAGGGCATGGTGGGCAATTGCCACTTTGCCTTCCCCTTGGCTACGCCCTTTTCCTTTTTAATTTTGATCTTCTTCAGATTTTTACAACATGAACGAAAAAAACATAGCCAGTTAAGAATGGACTAAATTCCCCTCTCATTCACTTACTGTCCTCATCAAACAAGGTATTCATTATATATTTCCTATTAAGAAGGGGAATTTACCGATCTTTATTTAACATGGTTGGGTACCGATACCTGACTCAACAATCTGTAACTCCGATTCTTAATATTAATACATTCTGATCAAGTGTAGGGATAACGAGTTTATCCAGAATTTGAATTTAATGTAGCGTAAGGAACTCAACGGACGATTAATTTACTTAATTTTTATTTTTAATCGTCATAAAGCTCTCTCATTTCAAAATTACCCAAATAATTAATGAAGTGACAATCAAGAGTTCAATCTCTATGCTCAGATTTATAATTTATATAATAGCTATGTTCGACGTGACTAAAAAGTGCCGCATTAAAAGTTATAAGGCGGTTTTAATGTGGTCTGATGTTTTCAGTTTTAGGTTCTGTTTTACTTTTAGTTAAATTTCGGTTTCAGTTCTTTGAGCGTTTATGCCAATCTTAAAATAATTTTCCCTATTTATTTTCATTGAAGTTCAATAAAATCAAAATTATCGAAAGCAATTGCGAAACAGCCATTGGTTGTAGAGTTGAAATTCAGCTGAAACATCGACTTTTTTTTTAAATCTGCGAAAATTTAGTTGAAATCGTACATTTGATTCTCGAGTTATCGCTGAAATGCTGAAATTCTTCAACTACATAGAGTTCTCATCACTTTAATTATACAACCTTTTACTCGAATAGAATTTCAGCAATATCTCGAGAACCAAATGAAATTTTCACAAATTCGTTTGATTCTCGAGTTATCGCTGAAATGCTGAAATTCTTCAACTACATAGAGTTCTCATCACTTTAATTATACAACCTTTTACTCGAATAGAATTTCAGCAATATCTCGAGAACCAAATGAAATTTTCACAAATTCGTTAGCGAACATATGTCGATGTCTTCTCAAAATTTCAGCTCAATCGCGCATTTGATTCATGAGATATCACGGAAATTCTGGTCGGATAACGGGTTGAGAAGTGGAAACTCAAGTCAATATCAATTATCAACGATACTTTAATTTTCAAATTTTCACAATTAAAAAAATTTTCATCATAACGAATTCAATTACTAAAATTTGCAGGAGGCTAAATTATTAAACGTTCTCCTGTTTATCATCGTACTTCGTAGAATAACTTAAAATTTTTCTCAGAACCTACTCACAAAGCAGGGTCAAGATAATCTTCAATTTTTGCGAAAAAAATTTTTTTCTGTATTAACCGGGTACGTCATACAGCCAAAAAAGTCTTTGTGTCACACTTTTTACCATGTCATACAAAGCTAATAAGTCCAGCTGCATTTCAAAACTTACCATTTCTATTTAAGGCAGCAACACCCATCTTAGTAGTTGCTACCAATGACAAGACATAAAACGCGGTCTGTTTAACGGAGTACACGGTTGCTCTTTCGGCAAGATCAGTCATGGCGTTTATAACACCGCAGTCGGACAAGTATTTTGCACCTGCTGAACTAATTGAGAAATGACCCATGGCCCACAATGCTGACTTCAACTCAATAATAGTTTCATCCGTCTCATAATTACTGATCAAAATAACCTTAAAAAATGACATGCAAGTTTAAATCGGAGCCATCTATGCAACCAAACATGTAAGTAATTCAACACAATACCTGTATCAATTTGTGAATACTTTCTTGTTTTAGCAATAAATTAAATCCTTGCCAGTGTTGTACTAGCTGTCCATATAAATGGGGAGGAACCATAATATCTTTCAACACAGCCTTGTTACCGGTGATACGTTTTCGGTAACGACCATCGTCGCCACGTTGATACTGAGACATAGCGTCATGGAGCTCACCTTCGACAATTTGAGTGTATCTGAAGGCGGTAGAAAATTTCATATATGCAGTAGCCTTGTGAAAATTAATGTTAAATTTTAGTTTTGAATTTGACGTACTTCGAATTGAATGAACTTGCCCATCGATACAACTGGGGAACGACAAAATTCGCAGCTTGCAAATATGAGAATCCTTTCTCAGACGACAGAAATCGTATAAGTAATAAAAGACCATCGTCTCCTAAATGTAGCAAAGACGGTCGTAACGAGATCAGTACATCTAAATAGTCCTAATAAAAAAAAAAAATAGCATACGCAAGAGTTAATACAGAAAAATCAGCGCGTTTAAGTTTCGGTCATTTAGATGCCAATACTGTGATTTCAAGAGAAATGAACATTTTATAAAACTTCATATAAACTTTAACGAAAAAATGTTAAATGTAACATCAGGTTCTTACTTTATTGTCTACGGCTTCATTCATAGCATTTAATGCTGTCATTTTAATAGTTTGGTTATCATCATACAGTTGATTAATTAACATTTCAATTGACCAATGACGAAAACTTTCGTGATTAGATGCACTGGTGCGGAGCAAAATATGAAGGAACTTCGTGGCGTACAGTCTGGATGATACGTAAGTACATGATAACACAGCACTGAATAATTTTCTGGAAAAAATTGTTCTCTTACATAATGATAAATGTAGGAATTGAAATACTGCGACGAATGCAAAAATTAAAAATACCTCGTAATATCACTGCTAACGTAACTTAAGCTTGAGATAATTAATTTAACGTAACAGTCTAAATTAATATTCACAGCAATATGATTTAATCTGAAATAAATGTAGTCAACAATTATTAATAAAAATAATTCTATAAAATATCGACCTGAAATATCACATTTACCTTTGAAGGATATTTGTTTTTTGTAACAAAAGTAGTCCAGATTCTGAATTGCTCAAACGACCGATTAGTAAGAAATAATCTTGACTCAACGAATTCGTTAATCTCTGCGGACTTAACAAACAATCGTGGACTGATTTTACTACAGACAGCTGCTTAAGCTGGATTTCTAAGTCTTCGAGAAGTTCCAATAAGAATTTTAATCCATCAGTCTAATCAAAATCATTAAATTCAAGTTGATTTAAAAGTGAAGAACATAATTAAGTAGGGTGAAGTAGAACGACTCGATTAAAGTAACCTTACATTTTTTCCATTGAGCAAAACATCCATCAATTCACAGGCAACTAAAGTGTAAATGTTGACCGTATTGACGTCGAATTTCAGAGGCGTATGACTGAATTTCTTTGATGACGGTTTGTAAAAATAAATAAGTTTTTTGACAAACAATTTAAAACTGGCATCATTCAAAATTTTGGCGTTATGCGAGCTCAGCTGGAAAAATAAAATTTTATCATATAACACATCGTTCAAATTTGAAGAAAAATAGGTGACTCACCTTCAACAAAATTCTTATCGATTCCCATTTCCATCGACTAGCATCAGATACGGTGAGTACATTTGTATCTTTCATTAACTCTTCCAAATCTTTTAAAGGAATCTGTAATTTTTTCATTAATGTTGTCAGCTAGAGTATAAACATATTTCGTAGAACTGTCAACAAATGTTTTTCAGCAAAATATGTCTGTGCACTGGTGGCCTGGGGAATCGAACAGGCAACCTACGAATTGAAAAGCGATGACGCAGCTACACCGTCGCCGATATCTATGTGAGATATCGGCATATATATCGGTTCCTTTGACTATATAGTACTGGACCAGTAAAGGAAGATGATTTCTGGTTAGACATGCCGACGCTTGACAGGCAACTAGGGCGCTACATAGGCAACCATAGTGTACCTTTTGATGTACTTCGCGTTAATGTATGCTATCCTTCTGAATGTAAAGGATGTCCTTATCGGATGTATTCTAAATTGGTGAACTCAAGCAAAATGTCAAAACACGCAGAAAGTACTCTAGGTTTGCCTACTTTTTTTCTGGCATGTCTTGATTAAAAGGATATTGGTCTTATGGAGCTTTACTGGTGCAATACTATATAGTCAAAGATCGGTTCACATCCCCATAACTACTCCCCCAGTGCTATGGCTGTGGTTACAGCACAACAGAAGGTGGAGATACGCAGCTACTAAGTAGTCAACGAACCAAACCCAAAACACAGGCTTATGCCATCATGGCTCGATGCTAATCTGTAGAGGTAGTGTGTGAAACAATGGGAGAGTGCTACGTGTTTATAACTTACTGGCGTGGGGAATCAAACCAGCAACTTACAGACTGAAAATATTGATGCTATCCATACAGCTACATCACTGCTGACAGATAGATGATTGTGTGCATATATATAGTTTTATATACCAATTCTGTTTTCATAAACTGCTTTTAATTTAAAGAAGAGTTGGGCAAAGGAGCATTGACGTGGCTTTTACACCTCACAAAATAATTTGAAATAGTTAGAGAAGAGTAAAACAGGTTTCATAAATTTCTCATACTCAACTTTTTTGGTTATAAAACAATCTAGACCTACTAACAACAACCTTTTATAATTTTTGTTTTCTTGTCTTACTCAATAACATTATTTCTTTTCTACAATTTTCTTTTTACCCAGTTTACAATATTTTTGAAAAAACAGATCCTGAGAAAAAGATTCGAACAGATACTTCGGATCTTCCTCCCGAAAATGATTCAAATCACGGATCACAGATTCTCTAAATAAAAATTATTCTAGTCCAGAATCACAGATCATAAAAAAGATCAGTGATCTAGGATCGGTGATCCAAATAGTTCAGATTCTGCTTACTCCTGATGTTCCTCCTTTTACAGCCCACTAAAAACACAACTTGGTGCAATAAAATATTAAAATCTTTGACAGCTTTTAACTCCTAAATTATAGCACTAACCAAAAATCTCTAAATGATTTAATTTGTAGAAAATTTTATGATAAAATTTTTTGCCAAGAATAAAATTTTTTGCAGAAATGACCCTTAGGCGAGAAAATTAGAAAAACAATCATGAAGTAGAGTTTAAAACAACTTCGGTGTCTGAGGAGGGAGTATCAACTTGAAAGTTGATAAGTATACAATTTAATATAGTTTGCCTCCTAATATAATAAACCTTCAAAGGGCATAACATTTTTTTTTTCGTAATATATGTCGTAAAATTTGCGATTAGGTGTTTGTTTCCAACCAGGAGACAAAAATTTTTTATAGGGAGCAAATGTCAATAATAGAAGCAAAAGAAGTATTTGCTCTTATAACAAAAATGTTTGGCTTTTCCTTCCAACCAATCAGATGCTTTCCGTAATGACGCATGCGCATATACTGCGAAAAATAGAGTTTATAACTTGAGTGCAAGATGAGGAACCTTGACTCGTATGATTTACAACCCTAACCTGGTACTCATGTTGCAAATCGTAACTCATCAAGGATTGCTCACGTAGCGAAACTATTTCCTGAGAAAAAAGGGGTGGTAATATATTGCAAAAAATGCACCACATTACCAGTAGTTAAGAAAAGAATCCGCAATAATGCCTACATATATAACCTAAATTTTTGGTTTACGGTTTTTGAGAAAACTACAAAAAATTTAGGCCTAAAATTTTTATGAAAGGTGCGCCTTAAATAGGACCAGATCCGAAAAAATGCGACGCCCATTGGTCCATTAATTTTCGAGAAAACAAAG
The DNA here is from genome assembly GCA_011428145.1 of Ericerus pela. Lineage (NCBI taxonomy): Eukaryota > Metazoa > Arthropoda > Insecta > Hemiptera > Coccidae > Ericerus > Ericerus pela. The sequence goes on along the minus strand of WOFM01000323.1, from coordinate 319,178 downwards.
AATTCCAGAAAAAGTCATTTTTTCAAGATTTTAAGAAACTAAAAAACTGATAGAATTGAAATTTTCACGATAGATTTTTCTTATGTTTGTGCAAGTCAAATATGAGTTTAGGGCTTATTTGCATAGTAGCTTCTGAGAAAACTAGAAAAGAAAAAATAGCTAGAGAAAATTTTTGGTTCAGTTTTGGGAAAACTACCAAAGGAATAGGGCTGAAATTTTCACATATGATTTTTCCGAAGGACCAGGTCTGAAAGAAGTTTGGGGGCTTTTTTGTTTAATAGTTTTCGAGAAAACTGGGGAACAAAAAATGCCTTGAAAAGTGGTTTTTTAAAATTTTGTAGAATCTACCAAAGTGATCGGGTTGAAATTTTCAAGTTAGATTGTCATTATTTGAATGTAAGTACGGTTAAAGTTTGGTTTCTATTGATTTAGTAGTTTCCAAGAAAAATGTAAAACAAAAATGAAAAATTGATGGAAAGAAGTATATTTTTTTAACTACGGTGCAACGGCTTAAGAGCGTCTCTTCTGAATTTTGTTAATTTAAGTTTTAATTAAATTTTTTTTTCTTTTTTTTTTTTTCAATTTTTTGTTTTAATATAGGTAATTAATGATAATAGGCAAACTGGATTTTCTAGCAAATTATTATTGCGCTAGAGTTTTTATCTCATTTTTTCTGAGATATTTATAGATGTATTTACTCTTACTGATACATGTTGGCAACAACCGCATTTCAACTAAAATAAAAAATTAATTTCACTTTTTTCAACCTCATGGTATAATTTGCCCTTGAATTAGAAGAGAGGGAAATATGGTACAGAGAACATTCAAGCGGGCTTACGAAAGGTTCAGCGTCAAAAATGGTTTTGCAATGCTACTTTATCCTTTAAAAATCGTTACTGGAATATTAGATAATGGAAACACTACCTTATGCAGCTTTTTTTTCGTGTCCTTTACCGTCTTTTCAATTAATTTAGAACTGCGATCGCCGTACTCGATAACATTATTCAATAGCATGGAAACAGGTAATCTAGGCTTATCCAGTCTTTTCTGCAAATTAGAAAGCACTTTTACCGCCGATAATGCCATTCGTTGTTTCTGCTTGCAAGGAGGAAAATCAACGCAATTTTTATTTAGCACTTTATTGGCACGATTGTCGAAAATGTGATCGTTCATCGTCTTGGAACCAAGTTGAATGATACTTGTTTGCGGAAAGTCTGGCGTATCGATATGATGAGAAGCATTACTTTCATGAAAATCTACGGGAATAGCAATAATTCCACAATATTCAACCATGTAAAAAGAAACTTAAGCAATTTTCAACAGGTCTGTCACTCACCAGCACTATAATCGATACTCGCAGCAGGAAGCCTAGCTTTATCTTTGGTAAGGTTGTTTGAAAAAAACTTCGATGCACACGTTTCAGGAACGTTCAAATTAGGAAGAGATAATCTTACATCTAAGACTTTTGTATTATCACCCGGATTAAGCGTTTTTTGGGTACTATTATTAAATTGAAAATTTTTAGTAGGATAACTATAATTAAAAGAATACTGTTCGTTCAGTTCAGGCATATCATACGTTATCGGAGCGAGATACGACTGCAGAGGACAGCCCCGAATAGCGTAGGATATAAGATTAGGCAATGAAGGAGGAACAACGTTACATTCTACAGGTAAGAATCTACGAGTTAAATGGAGAAATTGGCCTGAAAGCAGTCAACATGTATTAAGAATTATAACGATAACGAATATGAAAAGTAATGAACGTTACAATTACCTAAAAAAATACAAGCCTGCAACGACATAAAAGCATCACTAGAAACAATAACTTCAACGAGGACATCCGGAAGACCAGCATCCAACAAGCATGTCAGCAATAAGGAAGTATGCACTTCAGTTAAGTTAACCCTGTGAGTACAACATAAACATTATTTGGACATTCATATAGCACTCACATTGATGCTATATACTAATACGCTTTTTTCATTTATTTCATTTTTCTGAAAAACATACATTATGGCTTTATGATACTATATCTAAAATTATAAAGATCAAAATAATTTTAGTCCAAGTCACGACCTGATCAGTTTCAAAATAAAAAAAAACTTTAAGCCATACTTCCATAATTTAATTTATTTCACTAATGACATCACAAACGTTCGCAACCATAGCCAATCTATTTCACAACTTTTTTTTCTACGGAAGTGTATTTCTATCAACTGGAAAAGAACAGAAAGTCAGAAGGCTAAAAATAACTGACAGATAGGTTTAACTTAATGAAAGAATCAACCGGAAAATTATGAAGAAATGTTCCAAAATAATGGGAGAATGAGGGTGAAGTCGAAACATCATTGAAGAAAGTGATGTTGAAAAAAGCGAAAGGGAAATATTTCTCAAAATAGAATAATCATCTCCTTCTCTAAAACTTGTTTTCAACAAGCATAAAGATTCTTTAGAGGAAGTTTAGGCTAACCCTAGGTTTTTTTTCAGCACGTGAAAACAGAAGAGCAGAATAGCATCTTGAAAATATCATTTGATAATTCCATTTCTCCATTAGACAGATTTACAGAAGCAGAATTACATAAATTTTTTGCACTCAAGTTTTATTATGGGCCGAATGCAAAAATGATTCTTAAGTAATTCTCAATTTTTTCCATTATCAATTATATCCATGCATAATCATATATATATAGATATAACATTGTTAAGATAAGTAATTATTAAGTCACTGTTGATACTTAGGTATCGTTCTTGCATTTGGGCATATGAGTGTTATAGATTTATAATGTACGCTGTTAGAAATTCAGGAAGTCAAAAAAAGAAGTTATTCTCGGACTTGCATTATTCAAGAAAAAGTTATTGACCATCATTATTCTCACCTGGTTTTGGAAAAATTTGATAAAACTATCTTTCCTTCCGACACAAGAAATCCTTCATTAAGTTTGAATGTTTCACGATATCGTGAAAACTGTATAGATTCTAAAGCGACACTTTCATCGTCAGTCCATTCTGGCTGCGGAATATTCAACAGCTCACACAGCAATTCTAGAACAGCTTTCTGTGAAATCATAAAGACGATTAAGAAAATACTTTAGCTGTCTTTAACGAACTTGAAAGTACAAAAAAACCTTACCCTAATATTTTGATTACTAATGTACAACGTTTGAACAATTGATTTAAGTCCGCTCATATTTTGAACGTTGGTGCATAATTCGAAAACACCGCTACATGATTTCAACAATGTGTGCAGAACGAAATTCGTCCACATCAAACGACGCTCCTCTTCTCTAAAACTAAACGGAAGAAAACAGAACAATCGAAACTTCAGCAAAACAAATTTTTGAATTCGATAACCAGATGACATAAAATTCTAAAATCCATAAATGTACGTACGTATTTTTTTCTACCACAGCGGAATTCGTGTAACCTGATATTACGTAATGTAAATCAATCTTCGCTGACATTCTCAACGCTGGCTTATTTAATAAAAATAACAGAGAACCGCATATTGCTTCAACCATATGACTAGAGGGAATCATAGCTGTGTTACGCAATAAAGCCCTCACTCCATCACATTCAATAAATACTGCACTATTTAAAACACCTACACAGAAAAACACAAACATAACAATATATAAAATAATTGAACGTAATTTTGATACGAAACATTGTCATAGTAAATAACGTATTAGCATACTAACATGTTTCACATAAAACAGCGAGACAGGCTTTTAATAATCTATCAGTTTCTTCGACTGGTCTAAGAGCAACAGAAATTAAAGGACGCACAAGTATACGGCTAAAATGCTGCGGTGCTATGTACAATATATGCCTCATCATCTTCAATGACTGAATACGTTCACTCATTAGGACTCTCTCGTTGTCTGATTTTAAAAGTAAATCTAAACTCCTGTAATCAAAAACTAATTACGTGAGGAATACTTACGGAGCATACAGATCTATGTAAAGGAAGAAACACACTACCTTGCAATTAAATAGGGAAAATGAAGTCTATTTAAAGACAATAAATCCTCTTCGGTTCGAACGACATATCTCAAAGCTCGTAAACCAGCTGCTCTGACTTGAACACTGTCTTGAATCAGGGCAATCCTCAAACTAAATAATTACATCGATGTGTTATTATACAAATTTGTCAACCAACCACAGTTAAAATCATCTAACTAACCAATATAGGATTTCGTCGATACTGAAACCGAAAGTACTGAGTGCTTTCCAATCTTGATTCTTGTTAATTAATTGCACAAAAGCATTTAGATAGTTCAATTTCTTAATACTGGACATGCCACTTCTCTGACATATATTACTGAGAATTTCTTGCATTAAGTAACATGGTTCTGAAAGAAACAGGCCACTTCCAGCATTTGTATCACAACAGACATAATTACATTGTACCTAAAAACTGTTACGAACCTAGATTGAAATCCAGTTGTACGATATCATCCTTATTTTCTGTTTTATCTGTAAATTCATGAAATGTTCACGTTACAAAACGCTGCTTCAAAAGACACGTCAAGTTGAGGAGAAAAACAATTAGAACCGAACAAATAGCTTACTCCTCAATGTTTTTGCAGCCCGCAAACTTCTACTACGTAACATCCAACTTGCAACAGCCATACTTCACGAAAATATAGCTTTCAATCAAAATTTTTGGATAAAATCATGAACTAGACGAATTTGCCGACAACCGATTACAAATACAGCGATCGTTAGTAAAATATCACGAACAGCCAAAAGTAAAATAAATTGTTATGATAAAACCAAAAGTAAGAGATACTTTAAAATTCTTTACACATGTTACAATTATTTTACTTGAAATGAATTTTTGAGTAATTTAAACAATTCAATAGGCGATCACAGTTGAATCATATTTTTCTAACATTAATCATAGACGAGCCTTCCAAAATCCAGTAATCATATCAAAACAAAATTCTGTTCTGCAAAATAAAATTGTTGTTGTAGTCTGTAGGGCGATATCACGTTTCGTCAGGAGGGCGTTCAGAAATGTAACTCAGGGTGACGGGTGCGCAACCATGGTTGACTATCACATGACCTGAAAATTAAAACTGTTGTCCATTAGGCCACACCCTTTTTCAAACGACTTTAAGGTGATGGTTGTGGTGGACAACCAAGTTATTTTTGAACGCAAATAACAGTCAGCCATGACTTCTATAGAAATTTTTTATCATATTCAAATGTTTTTGAATAACTAGCATTCATAAGTCGACGGGACAAATAATTGATTTTTGTGAGAATTTTAAATTATATTGTGTCATAAATTAAATAAAAATGAATCATAATATCGTGTTAGATACTAGAACAGGAATGCCATTTACGTACGATGACCATATTCTTGTTCAACATAAGGATGATTGTAAGTATTAGAATACACTTCATCATTTCTTGGTCAAAAAGAAAGCATAGCTCTTCAATAGGTTTTGTTTTGTGTTGTCTTAGTAGATAATCAGTTGTGGTCCCAGTACACTGTAAAAAAATGGAGATTATACAGTTCAAATTGACTCAGCTACTCCAGAAACGCTCGATATGTTAGTAGATTCTGATTCAGAATTAATCAATATCAACAATGTCTCTGATGTTTCAAAAAATAGTGCTCAGGTTGATGAAGTAGTATCTGATAATACTACTAGTGGAATATTACCCCCAAAAGAAAAAAATGATGTAGTTGTCACAATTACCTCCGACGGTACCAGTGGTGACTCTTCAGCAACAGTCACAGTACCTAATACTTCTAGAAAACCAGATCTAGAAGTACAAAACAGACAACCTGACGTAGAATTACATTGACAACCGAACTTACCAAATATCTCGAATAACAAAAAATTAGTAAGTTCAATGCCAAAAAATATTCTGGAAGCAAAACAGAAAAATTTAAGTAAAGAACGCATAAGCATGCAGGAACGTATGACCAAACACCCTCTAAACGCTACAAAAATAGCGCAGGGTAATACGATGCGCTTGTACACAAATCTTTCGAATATTGATTCTGAAAAAGAGGATCAAATACTATTTGAGAAACAAACATCTAAAGTGCAAATACAAGAAGAACTCAATGCTAGATATGAAGAAGAAATTGTAAACATTAATGACTCGCTTGTGTACAGTACATCATATCATGCTGTTGAATTAAATGATGATCTGCGTACATTAACTGGACCACTCTGGAAATGAGAAGATATCTTAAAGCTCATTACATTATTCAAAGATGCCGAGCATCTATTCAAATTGACAATATGTAAAAATTCCAAGGTTTGGCAACAGATTACAGCAAAGTTGGTCCCGTACACAGCTAAACAGTGTGAGAATAAATTAAAGTACTTGAAAAAACGGTACATTACCAAGATTGACAATATGAGCAGTGGAGATACTGGAAAGAAACGAGTGCACTGTGATTTTTTTGAAGAATTAGATGCGATATTTCATAAATCACACAATGTTCTTCCTCCTTATTTGGATTCCTCAGTTAGTGGACCGAAAAATATTTGTTAAAAATTTGCACTATCAGTGGGTATGAAACAATAGAGTCCACCTCTCCTGAAAACACGAGCGTTCCAACATAAGTCAATGAAGAAATTGAGTTAGAAGAGACTCCAAAGATAAAAAAAATCAAACTTTCTACTTCAACCATCATCAATTGCAAGACGTGAAAATCTTAAGTATAAAGAAAGAGCTGTTAATGCTCTCGAAAGAATTACGCCATTTGAAGCGTTTGTCAAAAAAATGTAGCGGATCTATGCAATCAATCTAAATTTGATTTCGATTCGAAGTCAAGATAATTACTGCATCAATTGACCAATCAGAGAGCTTGTAGCAGCGTTCTTCATTCATGTGATATACATCTACATCATCATTTGGTAGCGTCGTCTTTTTTCATCAATGAATTTCTTTGAAATTCCTTCGTTCGTGTTGGTGCTTGTGGCGACAAATATAACTTTCAGCTAATTTCTCTAAAATACTAAGTTTGTGAACAAATTTTCTTTATTAACATTTTAATTTTTATATGAAAATGTTATTAGTGTTGTTATTATTACAGAGCATCTGAAAATGAATCACCTTCTTCGTTGTGGTGTTCCACATGTACTGTGGATGCGTTACATGGCGAAATACATGGAACGTAATCAGTTATCATCTAACGCTGTCCCCATAGAGCCTGCTGCTGAACAACAACTGGAACAAACCCAATGACAACCAGAACTAGATGAACAACAACCAGAACATGAGCACAAATTGGACGATGCTCGAGAAAAAGGTGAAAGAGTCATAGTACGCAGAGAATTGAATGAAAGGTAAGAATTTGTGTCCTCTTTACGATAACACAGCCCATCGAATTTAGTGATGGGGTGTGTTCAAAGTGGGAATTTGTTGTCAATGATATTAAATTCAAACACATTAATATAATATTATAATAATGTAAATATTATAACGATGAAACTGTTAAAGAATCTCATCGATTTTGTCATATTACATTTGTGTTGTTCCAATGAATACATCGTCAAATTGTTTCTATTTGTTTGTTTGTGTTGTAACGGAAATCCCACCTTCTCTCTTTCTTCATCATCATCATGAACACATTATATATATATGTCACACGTACACTCTCATCACAAAGTGCTTCCCCTACTATTCTCAATCCGATAACGCTGTTGCTTCGCCATTTCATATTTCATTTGTGAAACATAATTTAGTCGTTAATAAAATGTCATTAAAGTAGAAAGTCTCAAGTTCTTTCGATCCTCGTTCTGTACGCCTCACATCATGGTAGCCATCGCTGTGGTAGAACTTTGAGGAGAGACTTAGAAATTTAAATTGATGAAATAATAATTTTTTGAATTAATTTACTGTTGTGCGAAAATTTTTTATGTTTTCTGTTGAATAATACATGAAGTATTTACCATGTTTTTCGAGAAGTTTAAACTCGAATTTTAATTTATTTTCAATTTTGAAAAATTCAAAATTAAATCGAAAATTCGAAGCTGAAGTTCCAGACTTAATAACGGCCAATCCTGGAAGTCATCGAATGCTAAATCCAGAAAGGACCGCCAAAGAGATCGTGTGAACAGCCAAAGGAAACCTGCTCCCATCATCGAGGACTCATTGTAGATCCACAAATCGAAGACCCAAAATGTTTTGGCCAACTCAAAACAAAATTCAAGCAGGAAGTACAGCGGTAGCCAGCGAAGCATCGAAAACATAAATCATTCATCGGCACAGCAGAAATGGTAAGGTAAATTTTTTTTTTGTAAAGGTAATATTTGTTGAAGTTAGTTATTTTTCGTGTTTATGCAATTGTGTTTAAACTGAGGCTAGAAGATTAAAATTTCTTTGAAATTATTTATTTCCCCTACAATAAATTTGTTTGAAGGAAAAATTGTAGAGTATAATATTGAGAAGGAAGAATTAAAGGAATTAATAAAAAAGTTTGAAGGTGAAAAAGTTGTTGATATAAAGATAGAAACTTATAATTTACCCTATGTTAAATACTTCACAGGCGAGATAATATTGGAATCGTTTGTAATAGACATATCAGGAAGAATTGAAGATATTAGCAGTTTGAAATATATTAAAATTTTGGAATCTTCTGTAAATTACTTTTCGAGCAGAATTTATAGTTCTGATAAATCGAAAGAGAAATTTATGAACAGATTCTTTAATTAATTAAACAATAAAAACTGGATAGTAACGAAACGAATATAAAAGGGAATTGTAAAAAGGAAATAGAAAAAACAAATAAAACAGAGGAAAATTTAATAAAGGAAATTGAAAAAGGTTCAATAGAGAATAAGAAATATATAGCTGTTATTAATAGAGAAAATAGTGTGTTAGGCTTTCGTAAAATTAAAGAAAATATGGCATCCCCAAATGAAATTAAACCTATACAAGCGCCATTGGGAAAAGTGTTTAATGGCAAATATTATTTAGATTGGCGTAGGATGATTATTTCAGCCACGAGGGGAGCTGGGTACTACGATATTTTCGGAGAACACGAATTTTTACAATTGTATATTAATCATATAGATGATCTAAATTTCCGACCCGATAAAGACATGGTGAGTTATTGCAAAATGCAAGACAATGCTAAAGCATTTGTATTAGAAAGAGTGTCAAATGAAATTACCAAACAAATAAGGGACTGTAATACTGCAATTTTAATGTTAAAAAAATTGGATAATATTTATGGCACTAAAACTTCGGTCACAGCTAATATGACAAAAGCAAAGTGGATGGAGTTTAGATTTCAACCTGGTGGAAATATGAAAGGTTTTTTGAAAACATGGGATGAGTTAGTAACTGATGTAAGAGATAGTGGTAAAGAAGTTACTGAAATAGAAGAGTTGGAAAATTTACAATTAGCTTTATGCTACGAGCAGGCAATTGCAAAAATGCAATTTAAAAATTTACCTCAAAAAGAAAAAAATATAGATAATTTTAAGAGAATATTGAGAGAGGACTCTGACCAAAAATTTAGGGATCAGACTTTACAAAAACAGAATAATAATAATAATCAATCGAACAATAATTATAGAAATAATGGAAATAATAATAGATATAATTATAGAGGTAGGAATAACTATAGGGGAAATGGTAATGGTTATAATGGTTATAGAAATGGGAATCAAAATAATAATAATTATGGTAATAATGGTGGAAACAATAGTAATGGGAATGGTAATGAAATAAATCAAAACCAAAATCATAATGCGAATAATAATGGAAATAATAACAATGGAAATTACAGAGGAAATAATTATCGGGGCAACTCGAATTATAGAGGTAATAATTACAGAGGAAATGGTAGGAATTATAACCAAAATAATACGAAATGTTACAAATGTGGGCAATTTGGGCATATAGCGCAAAATTGTGGTAATAATAACACACAATCCAATATTAATAATGATAATACGAATAATAGTCAGGGAAATTATCCCCCAAAAACGAATACAAATCAACCAAATTCTAATAAAAAAGATAGTACAGAACAGCAGGTAAAAATGTCCTGCATGATTAAAAAATTTAATCAAAGTAATAATGAATGGTTGTTGAATGAATTAATTAATAATAATAAAAATTATGTTAATGAAAACTATATAATATTAAACCACAAAGCAATTTTGGATGGGGCTGCGGAGGTACATCTAACGTCTGATTTTAATAAATTAGTAGATGTTAAAAAATTTGTAACCCCAATCAAATTGCAATGTGCTGGGAAAAATACATTTTTATATGCCACTCATACAGGTAGGATGGTGATCAAAGTCGAAAATCTCAATAAAATTCAGTCATTAATAGAATTAAATGATGTCCATTATGTGCCGGATCTAAATTTAGATATTATTTCAGCTATCAAAATAACAAATACTGGAATAATTAACATTGATCAGCAAAAAGATATTGCGAATATTTACTTCATTGAAAATGCAGAAATAATAATGACTGCAAAGAAAGAGGAAGGAATTTTTTATATATATTACAATGTCGAAAATAATAATAAAAAAATAAATAATGATATTAATAATGATGAACAAAATATAATATGTGCCCCCGTCACCCAAAATATAGATGATGAATGGGATGATTTTACAGTAGAACTAGAAATTCAGGAAGAAGATACTAATACTGAATCACCTCAGGGGGTAAAAATGAAGAAATAATAATAGAAAATAATGAAAATAATAATAATATTAATAAACCACAAATAAACAATAATATTAATAAAAAATTACTAATACATAGGAGGCTTGGACATTTAAATGCCAGATACCTGCAAAAATTAAAAACCTTAGCAGTTGGTATTCCCGATAATCTAAATTTTAGGGATGAAGATTTTATAAATTGTCAGATATGTTGTATTGCCAATAATTCAAGATTAGGTCATACAGGAAATAGAACCAAACCAACTAGAAAACTGAAGATAGCGTCCTCAGACATTATGGGTCTGTTTATGCCCTCTGTGACAAATCAAAAATATATTTTAACATTTATAGATCATTTTTCGAAGTACACTTTTGTCATGCCTATTGCTAATAAAAGCCAAGTGACAAATGAATTCAAAAACATTATAGTATCCATGAGAAATAAATTCCCTGAATATCCTATAGGCACTATAAGATGCGATAATGCAAAAGAATATACTGATGCCAAAATAATAAATTATTGTAATGAGGTTGGCATAACAATGGATTATGTGGTGCCGTATTCCCCAGAATTAAATGGTATTGCCGAAAGGCAAAATCAAACTTTAATGAGGAGAGTACAAGCCATGTTGATTGATGCCAATCTGGATATAAAATATTGGTCCTATGCTGTGGTTACATCAGCTTATTTAATTAATAGATCCCCCACAAAAGCAAATGAAGGATTTAAAACCCCCTATGAATTATTCTATGGAATAAAACCGAATTTAAAAAACCTTAAAGTTTTCGGAGCATTAACTTATAGACATATACCCATAGAAGTTAGAAAACAAAATGCTACAAAATCAAAGGCAAAATTAAAAAATAAAATTGACCCAAAATTAGCACACAGGGCCGAAAAAAATATAATGATGGGCTATACAAATACGGCCCCTATAATACAAAATCCTACATTTCATGTGATGTGAAAATGGACGAAACACAAAACATAAAATCATTATTAATAAATAATAAACCCCTGACAATAAAATCAGCGGATTATGAATACGATTTGGGAATTAACCCAATTATTATGAATATTAATATAAAATACAATAAAATATATATAGAGGATAACATTCCGAAAACCTTTTCTGAAATAAATACAAACCCTTTTAGGGAAGACTGGATTAAGGCCATAAACGACGAATTTAATTCTCTTGATGACATGAAGGTATGGGAAATAGTAGATTACGATCGCCAAAAACTTATAGATACGAGATGGATTTTCACAGTAAAATTTGATGAGTTTGGAAATCCTAAACCAAAAGCGAGACTTGTGGCAAGAGGTTTTAAAGATCGAACCGAATATGGTATTGCCGAAACACATGGCCCAGTAGCATCAATAGGAACAATAAGATTATTATTATCTATAGTTACTAAGGAAAAATTAATAATGGTACAATATGACGTAAATACCGCATATTTAATTTCACCAATAATAAAACCCATTTTTGTAAGGAAACCTGAGGGAATAAATATAAACCAATCAGGTACTTGAATTAAAAAAATTGATCTATGGATTGAAAACATCCAGCAAGTCGTGGTATGACTTATTAGACACAAAAGTAAAGGATATGGGCTTTGCTAGAACTAAAAGTGATAGGTGTCTTTATACAATAATAAATAATGAAAAAATTTATTTTTTAACATATGTAGATGACATATTAATTGCATCGAACTCACAATTATCCATTACTAAAATAAATGAAGAATTTCAGAAAGACTTCACAATCACCATAATTAATAATCCAAGAATCTTTGTAGGTTTAGAAATAGTAAGAAATATCGAAAATAATACCATAACACTCTCACAATATAAACATATAGACAAAATGCTAAAGAAATTTGGAATTTCAGAATTAAAAAATACTAATACACCCATGGAAACGGGCTTAAAAATAGATAAAATAGAAAATGGAAGAGACAATACGGAATACAGGTCAATGATAGGAGGGCTATTATATTTGGCAAGACTCACAAGGCCGGACATATTGTTCCCAGTAAATTTTTTCTCCCATTTTCAAAATAATTCCAATGATACACTCAAAAATTACGTAAAAAGAATTTTTAAATATGTTAATACAACAAAAAATTATAATATATATAAATTGGAAGGGGATGGTATACAAGCTTATGTTGATGCCTCATATGCACCCCAAGTTGATGAAACAAACATAGATATAAATAATCTAAAAAAGGGAAAGTCAATAACTGGATTTATGTTATTTGTTTATGGAGACTTGGTGGAGTGGAATTGCTCTAAGCAAACTATTCACGCATCATCGAGTACTGCAGCAGAGATAATTGCAGTTTTTTACACCCTTGATACTATAAAAGTAATACAGTATATAAATTATGAAATTTTTGGAGACAAATTGATGGTGGATGTAATGGAAGACAATATATCGACCCAAAAAATATGTTTAGGGGGTAGCCAAAAGAAATCGAGGGCCCTGATGATTAAATGCTACTCGATATTGGAGGCATTGGAAGAAAAAATAATATTTTTTAGAACTGTGAGCTCTGAGAATCAATTGGCTGACGTTTTGACCAAATCTTTGGACCGTTCAAAATTCGAGAATATAATTGTCAAAATATTAAACGACACTAATATATATACATAATATAATAATTCGTTTATTTCAAAGTAATAATATGTTCAAAATTTTTCCCTTCAAAGTACAAGTCGTCCCAAGTCCAAATATAAGTCGTAACATGAAAATAATTGCTGAAAAATTAACCTTCTATTATTGCAAAAAATAATACTTATCAAAACCATTTTACTAGAAAATTCTTGCAAGAGATAGATACTCGATTTCTCGAAAATTACAACAAAGAAAACAGCATTAAAATCGAGCAAGAATAAACCCTACAATTTGCACAATAAAAACCCTATACATTTTCAAACAAGCGTGAGAGAAATACACGAAATATTCCCACACGTTTGATGAAAGAAAATCCACCAATAATAAACACAATAAAGATTAAAACCCATTACATGACCACAATTAAGATAAATCAAAAAGGTTGCCTTATCGTAAAACATGTTAGACGCCAGTTCAAATACAATAGCAATGTACGAAAGATAATAAACGATGCAACGTATATTATTCTACAATCCTCTACATGTCATATTATTTAGATAAGATATGAAACGTAACGTTCTTTCAAATTCAACGAACTCGTAATTGGAAATACCTTTGTCAATTTTTTTCTCTTTTTCCCTTTAATGTAATATATGTTCGTGAATATTTTTTTCCCTTTTTATTTATTTTTTCCTCTACTAGAAATATACGATGAATGAATCATTCGTTACTCATAATACTTTGATATTTTTGCATGTTACCAATTTTTGTACTTTAATAATTTTTTTTTGCACACTACCATTTTTATATCATATATTAACACTGAATATTCCATGCATGTTACCATATTTATTTATTTATTTATTTATTTTACTCAATTATTTTTTTTACTCTCGAAGTACAGCACAACAAAATTATTTTAGGAACCAAAGTTACCACAATATTGTTGGAATAATACGATGTCAATATTTTTATTTTTTTTATTTTTTATTATGCATATATCATTTTTGTACTTAAAATTTAAAAAAAAAAAAATAATAATAATTCATTTACTTTCAGCGTACAACATGATGAAGAACTCAAACGGTAAAATTTCAGGGGGGTGTTGTAACGGAAATCCCACCTTCTCTCTTTCTTCATCATCATCACGAACACATTATATATATATATGTCACACGTACACTCTCATCACGAAGTGCTTCCCCTACTATTCTCGATCTGATAACGCTGTTGCTTCGCCATTTCATATTTCGTTTGTGAAACATAATTTAGTCGCTAATAAAATGTTATTAAAGTAGAAAGTCGCAAGTTCTTTCGATCCTCGTTCTGTACGCCTCACATCAGTTTGTTTATTTCTTCACAGACTGCCCCTCCCAGACAACAAAAATTGACAACCAGAATTTAGACAATCAGAGGAAATCGAAGAGGCTAGACAATTAGATGAAAGGTAACATTTTGATATTATTTAGTCATATTTTGTTTTTGTCATTTCAAATAATATATTTTTTTCAATTTATATGTCTAGACCACCAGATCCATTGCCAAATGCTGCAAATCTGAACATGTGGCCTGAACTGGCGTATGTTATGTGTACAAACTGCGGGTTCAAGGGACATTGAAATACTCACTGTCTGTACCCAGGTCATTGTTGCTACCAATGCAAAGGATTTGGCTATATTGCTCGTGATTGTCAGAGGTGCACAAGTGACAGGTAAAAATTTGTTAATTATTTTCTCATTTCATTAATATTATTTGTGACAGTTTTTAATTATATTTTTTATTTCAGAAGAAATTTGTGTACTAATTGTGGTTTCCACGGACACCAATATCGGAATTGTCCCACTGATGAGAAGGTATGTTATACCTGTCACCAGATGGGACACATTTCAGTTGAGTGTCCGACAAGAGGCAACAGCAGCAATAGTAGTAGTCGACAATGAGAAGAAGCTAAACAACCAGAAGATAGACAACTAGAAGTAGAGCACAACAATAGTATCCAATTGCATTGGCAGCAGCAGCAGCAGGAGACACGAGTTGGTCGACAGCAACAAGATCGAATATGTGTCATTTGTTTGAAAATGAGAGGCAGCTTTCATTCATTCCCTGTGGACATTTTTGCGTTATGTACAGATGCTTGAGTTATATGATACAGGAGTACCATGCCATATATGTAGAAGGGTATGCCGTGACACTCTTCATATTTATTTGTGATTGTAATTTATGTATTATTATTATTATTATTATTATTATTTTTTTTTTGTTATATACAGTATGTCAGTTTTCATTTCATGTTATTCAAGTGTTTCTTTTTTTCTTTTTTGTTTTTATCATATTTCCATTTTCATTTTTTTGTTTAATGTATTTATTTTTGTGAACCTGATGTTATTTATTTTCTAAAAGAAATCATAATAATTTCATTCTACAGGTACCAATACAGGATAATGATGATAGATATTTGCGGATACCGAGTAATAGTAATTTTATTACTAGTAATTTCAAATGAAATTTGTCCTGTGTCCTCAAAATTTTAAACACAAAATAAGTTATGTTAAAAACAAGATAAAATATACTTTTATAATTTGAAGAAGAAAATAATGGCAAAAGAGAAAATGAAATTTTTCACTTTTTTTTTCAAGACAGAAACAAACAAAAATTGAAAAAATAACTGATAAAAACGAATATGAGTGTATGTGTGTGTGTGTTGCAACACCTGAAAGCATGCTGAGGTTGGTCGACCAGTGTACCTCAACGAATTAAGTGAGTAGAATAAAAGTGTATAAAAAATTCACAAATTTCTGTGGAATGTACAGGCCAATTCACACCTTGACTTTTTGTGCTGCAATATTTGTTCAATTCAATGTCAGCACATAGTGACAATAGAATGATGAAAATTAATAAATATTTTAGGATTCAAACCGATGTTTGATAAACTATATACCCATAATATTGATACAACTTTTTTCAACAACAATTTTAAAAGAAAAATAACATATATTACACATTTTGATTATACAATAATCATGTAAGTACACCAATAAATATGGACATCATGTATGGCATCTTCATTACAAAACAAGATTATCTGACTATCGATGCCGATATTATTACAAAAAATAGATTTAAAACAAGGAAAATAATATTGTCAAAGATTGTATAACTGTCTATCTTCATTCAGTAATCACATTTCTAAAGCTAACTGATCTCGAAATACTCTACTCTCTTCATTTGTTGCACTACCTTGAGTTAATATCTGTTCTTGTTCTGGTGCTACAATCATACGTTGCTGCAAAATACACTGCACCTTCATCAGAAGAATTGGTTAAACAAATATTATGTAGAATACACGCAGCATAATAGAAGCTGGTATGAGGTCCATGCCAGACATATTGAGGTCCTTAATACGACAAAATCTATCAAAAAATAAAGCAAATGTACGTTCGATAACTTGTCTGGTCCTAGCATGTTGATAATTGAAGTTTCACTGCCATTGAGTGAAATTACATCCCTCTCGATATGGTGGTACACAAAAAGGTTTTGCTCGTAAGCTTTATCACCTATAATATACTTATATGGGGAAAAATAAGCTGAAGGATTATCAACAATGGCCATATAAATTACTGATTGTCTAAATATTCTAGTATCTGACACTGAACTTGGATATCCAGCAAAACAATCAATGAACTGACAACTATCATCAAAAATTGCTTGCAATGTAATCCCATAGAGACATTTCGGATTAATGTAAACTTGTGCATTATCTGATGGTACCTTGATTTTTACATAGGTGCCATCAATAGCTCCAATAGCGCCTTTGAAACCACCCATACATTTGAATTTTTGGGATATGATCTTTCTCCTCTCCAAATTGGCCATAAAATCATTGTTGGAGCCAAACAGTTGAGAGCATGTAAGACACGCAAGAAACAGGCACGTAATGTTCCTTTTGATAAATCAAATTGACATGCAACAGATCTGTCATGAGAAAAATGGGAACTTCAGTTAGTATTATCAATTAAAAATTTAAAAATATTTGATTTCCAAAGATTTTTACCTGAAACTATCTGGAGTTGCAAACAACCACAGTAATGCCAGTAACTGCTTCCTTGGACATGTACTTAGGCAACCAACTGTCCATTTTCTGACCGATTTTGATGAAAGTTTATTTAAAATCCTAATTAATTTAAGGGTGACGAATCAAAGATGAATTCTCTTCTATTCATAGCTGAATACTAATTAATTTAATGGCAACGAATCGAAAGGAATTCATAGATGAATTCTGTGAAAAGTACAGTATGATAAGGGAGGGAACTTTTGAATGGAATGTACATTTCATTTGGTTGCCTTCCACATTTTATCAGTATGCGCAGTTCATCAAGTATATGGTCAAAGTTGTCACTCGGAGTGAATTTCTGAACGCCCTCAGGTCTTGTATAATGTATGGGGAACATACAAACAGTGTTGCCAGATGTACGGGTTTGGCTGTTTTAATGTAAAACAGCTGTACGGACAAAGGCTGGGTCATACAGCAAAATATACGGCTTTCGAACCTTGATAGGGAAAAAAAAATTGTTTTACGGGAGAATTAGAAAGGTTGTAGCCTCGTAGCTGTATGGCTCTCTAAACAGCTGATGAAAATTATTAATTTATTAACGATGTGAACATAGAAATTTCTGAGAAGTATGAACTTGGCTTGTTGTCATGATGGCTGCAGTTTTTCTAGATTTTAATGATTTTATTAATTTCTTCGCAATTAAATTTTTAAGTATTTTATTTATTGTTGTTAAATGTTTTGCTAATATAATTTTCAAAGTAAATATTATTCATACTATCACTCGAACGGAGGTGGAAGCAAAGTTTATTCCATTATGAAAAATTTCAAACTTATTCCTTCCATTCCATATTATCACAGTTATCGAACACAATTGTTGGAGAACCATTGATTGTAGAAAGCTGAAATTTTTTGGAGTTATGTAAGTATGTTAGCTGAAGATTCTGTGAAAATTTGGTTGAATTTGTACGTTTTATTCTCAATATATTG